>JAOEHI010000016.1:1758430-1796287 GCA_025447815.1 Percopsis transmontana
GTTTGGACAGGAGAGGAAATCGGTGATGTTCCCTTAATAAGAAAGAATAATAACTATGTGAGGGAGAAGTCGGAGGCATAGCACCTGGGTCACCTGCGGATTACAATTAGGTCATTTAGCGGACACTTTTATCCAAAGTGACTTACAATGAGTACAATTACATGGAGCAGATATGGGGTGGGGCATATTGCTCAAGGATGCTTACAGGTAGGCCAACTCCGAGGTAGGCTCAAACCCATGACCTTCTGTCGAACATCCAGACCACTTGACTCTCCTGCCTATACTCCGCTGTTTCTTGTAGGGACAGTAATACTCTTCAGCAGAGAGAGACTTAAAGGGACACTCTCACACAATTAGTGCCTTGAATTTACTGTGTGGTTGAAACCTGCTATATAAAAATTTTCTTTTGGTTTGATACTCTCTACTCACCATACAGCTCTCTACTCACCATACAGCTCTTATGGTTTCACATTATTCCCTACTCCTCCCCCTACACACTGTTGGGTTTCAAACATCAAAAGTAAGCTGGGGCGGAAACGTTTTATTCTGGGGTGGTCTATAATGCAATCACAGAGTGTACCATTAAAACAGTGTCCTCTGGTTGAAGGTTGTGGACCTGGTAGGCCACTTTGCTGCCCAGAAAAAAGTCCCCCAAATGTAGCTCTCCTTGAATCTCTTATTAAATTGTTCTCATAGATTTAGGCGATGTAGCTTTAAGCATGAAGCAGTTTGCTCAATAATCACCAGTTGCATTTAACTGAACCTTTTGTAGCATTTTCTTCAGGTCTAGATTTCATCTTTAATAATATCCAAAACTCAGCCAGTGTGTTTAGCTGGCCCAGAAAGCAGAGCATGTGTGTGTACTGTCTGTCTGCACTCCGTTGGGAACAGGCTTTGGCAAGGAGATGAAGAGCTGGCTAACATCTGTTAGCGCAACATCATTATGGCTAACTTGCTCCCATGCCTTGACTTCTTATGGACTCTCACCAGATGCAGCTTTGTATAAAGAGAGTTTTGAGGCTCCTTGTAATTCCATTTATACAAGACGGATCCTGTATAGTAAATACTGGCAAGTAATTTATTGAGTTTGCGAGTCACACATGGTCAAACAAGTGTGAGGATTTGCTCATTGCTTGGAAGGGGAACAAGTGCATTGAGCACTCCAATCCCTAAAGCCTATTTTATTATTTTTGGTATATCTGAATAATGAAGTATCTGTAAATATAAGTGCTGCTGTCACTCCTAAACTTGTATAACTTTCTGACACCCCCCTTGGGCTGAGAGGTAGGGGGCTTTTTTCTAGACCACATACCCAGTGAAATTTGGAGGGAAAAGACTATTTTGTAAATCTCTTTACATGTTTTCTTTTAGCTCTACAGATCTTGAGATATCCTCTAGTCTGGGATGAATGATGTTGTGCATTAACATATGAGGGCCGTAGAAGCCCCAGGGCACAAGGGGGAGACCAGAGCAGACTCCCCCCGCAGAAAAAAGCTCTCAGGCTGGGGTAAAGTGCTGAAGGGAGGTCGGCTCTGCTTCCATTTCCCTGCCACGTTTCTCTCAGCCTTGCCCCGAGCGGCGTGGTCTTTATACATCATCGACTAAGCCATAACCACCCCCTTTTTCCCACCTCATTATTTTCATCCCATCCCCTGCTTTTCTAACTTCCTCTTCTTCATTCCTTCTTCGTGTTGCTAAATCAGTCACTTGCTTTTATTTCCACATTTATTTATAGTTTTCCTTCTTTCCAACCCTTTTTATATGCGCAACGTTTAGCCTGCTCCGGCCCACCTCTCTCTCTGTGGGTGGGAAAGGGACCGTGGTGGGCTTGGAGCAGGGGGTGTTGACGTGCCAGCTTTTCACCAACCTGCCCTGAAAGAAGATGAATTTCACACACTGTCCATTTAATATGGTCTGTTCCCCATTGTTTCAGTACATATGTCTTTCTCTCAAAGGTCTGTCTTATTAGAGGCCACCGATACAGACGTGATGTAACAAACTGCAGAAAGAGATTAAGTTCAAATGCGTCCAGAGGTTCTCAGCGAACGAACCGCTTGGGCTGTTCCAAGTGATTCGTAGCGCTGTTCTGTGCTGTTAGCAGTTACTGTTCTGTGACCGAGTCTGGCTGCTTCACACGTGAGGGAGCTGGAATAGGATTGCTAAAGCAATCTTGCTATTTCTGCCTCTTCAATTTTGTCTGCTTTTGTCAAATGATTGCCACAGTTTATGTTCTAGGTCACGCCATTTTTTTCATAATAACTGGACATCAAACATGTCCAGTTATTTTATTAATTTCAGCATTTGTAAAAGTTTATTGAATCGCTATATCTATTAATCATTTCTGTAATTCATTCTGGATTACAGCAGCACATAACGTAACTAGTTAATGTCTATTCCTATAGGTATTATCCCCATAAATATCCAAGACAAGACCTCAGGGAGAACTTCTGTCGGAACCCCAACGACGACCTCGGAGGTCCATGGTGCTACACCACAGACCCCAATGTACGATCAGAGGACTGCGGCCTACAACAGTGTTCCCAACGTAAGACACAATTAACCAGCAAATCTTGTAGTGTTTCATGTTACTCCCATATTCCTCAAAAACCTGCAATAATATTTAAAAGTACAGTCACCGAATGTACATTCTTCTCAGTACCATAATTGCCCTTTTGGCTGAACCAATGTTGCAGAAGTTGTTGTTTTGGTTCGTAACGCAGTGAATGCATGGACTGTGGACTGTACCTTATAACATGGGTTTTAGAATACCAGAAGAGTGGTGGATTAATGTTGTTCTGACATTGACAGAGGTCTGCATGACCTGTAACGGAGAGGACTACGAGGGGAAAATGGACCATACTGAGAGTGGCAGGGAATGTCAAAGATGGGATGCATCAAGACCACACAAACACCCATTCAAGCCAAAGAAGTAAATCCAATCCAAATCCAATCTTATTCAACAGCGCATTCTACAGTAGAGTCTTAAGATGTTCATGAATTAGGAGAAACGCCTTATGGTAGTCATTTGTTAAAAGTTATTCACTGACAGTTCCCTCACACAAAGCCAACATACACGCCTATGACACCAACTCCCAAAATATGTGGACTTCACAAGTCATTTTGCTTTTTTTTCTATTTGTCATTACTCAACAGCCATGGCAACCCACTAGCCTTGTCTCTCTTGGAATCTGTGATTTTCTGAACTCTTTCTCACCCATCTCCTGTTAGGTATCGTGATAAATATTTAAAGGACAACTACTGTCGAAACCCAGATAATCGCCTGCGTCCGTGGTGCTACACCTTAGATCCAAAAGTCCCTTGGGAATACTGCAACATTTCCATGTGTGGTAAGGATTTCAGTTTTATACAAGTGATTTTGTCCAAAGAATCCAAAGTGTTTTAAAGGTCAGATGCTGAAGAGCCTATTAGAGTTTAGTTAGTACCTAGAGAACCCTTCGGTAGAGTAGATGCTTGCCAGCATGAGTGCAACGTACAGTGTAAGTAAGCTCACTGTAAGTTGCATTGGATAATAGTGTGTGATCCTTTAACCGGGACGCCCATGTTCCAGCATCTACTCTACTGAAGGGTTCTTGAGGAACTAAATAAACGCCAACAGGCTCTTCTGCAGCAACTACAAGTATTAAGGAGCAGGAGAGAGGTTAGACATCTTGCTCAAGAATGTTTGCAGGCCGGGCATGTTGGTGATCGAACCCAGGACCTTTTGTCTGGGACTCCATCCTAACCACTAACATATCCTTCCACTAGCCTATAAATGGCCTCTGTACATGCAATAGCAGCCCTGCTGTCATACATGTTGCCTCAATAGCCCATGACTGCCATTCTCATATGTTGTCTCCCAGGAAACAACATAAATGTGCATTTGATTAGTCACTAGTGAATGCTTGCACATACTGTAGACATACACACTCGAAGATATTCCTATTCCTCATGAATGTGTAACCACGTCTTCTCCACAAAGTGCCTTGTTTAAACATAACACCTATTTAACCAGGCATTTGACTTCCTTAATGGCATCTCAACTCAATTGCTTCCTACTCTCAGCCTGTAATCTGTGTCCTCATTACAAGCGCATTACTTTAGATATCACTGTTAGAACCCCATCAGTAGTGGCCCCACTGTTGTTATGACCTTAGCTGGAGTATTCACACTGGTGTTTTTATTGTGCTAGAAGTTTAAAATTGCCAGGAGGGTTGTGGCAGTTTAAGAGGTGGAGCAGCCTGCTAAGTAACAAAAAGGCCCTATTCCCCGCACAAACTTTTAGTTTACACTGCTCAAGTGGCCGCATGTCTTCAGTCCCTGCCCTCAGCGAGGAGAGGCAAATAGGTTGTAGGTTGTTTGTGAAGAAGTTGAGGAGGCATCATGTTTTATTGAGACTGCTCATTGATGACAAGGGGTCTGGGGTTCTGTGAAGTGGAAGGTTGTAACGGAGACAGCTATCGACTGGAAGGGCACCGATCACCGCTCCGTAATGGAAGTTTCATTGTTTCGGAAAGCGTGATAGAAAGCGTGACAGGAGGCGTGACAGATTCGACAGCGATGCGGTAGAGCGATAGCTTGGAGAATTTCTGGTCTTCATATGTAGAGAATAGATACGGAGAGAAAAGAGATCAATCATGAGTTGTTTTTTTTTTCTTTTTGTTTTTTTCAATGAAATGTCCACGTGCAATGTCCATACACACACAATACACCCACAAATCTGTCTGTTCTCTAACTTTTAGGCACACACACACATATATATTGTATGCTACATGTTATGATTTACAACAAGGGAGGGGGGTCTGCATTTGTCCAGATGTGTGTATCCCTTAATGCCTGCCCTCGGAAAGATAAAAATCGCTGACCTGTAGTGCACGGTGCACACAGACACTGGCATGCATTACATCAAGCCAAAACATCCCTCTCGTCTCTCCCGCCCATGTTTCTGCACTTCAAAACATACCCTCCTTCTCCTTCATATTTCCCATCTCATTTGTCAAAGGCTAAAGAAACTGAGACTAAAATCCAGCGGGGAGAAGTCGCTCCCTGCGTGCCCGAAAACAGAATTCCATCTGAACATGTTTTAGAATAGTTTTCCAAGGAATAAGATAGCAACTGGATGAATGGATTAGATTGCAACATATTTGACTAGTATTCACTAATTCATCACAGAAAGTCATCATTCAAATTGTGTGTAGTGTAGCACTAAAAGACGAACGGACTTATAGACAAAGACACACAACTTTGTATTTCCTATAAGAGGTGGAGGGGAGCGGATCGTTTGTCTTTTATATTTTTTAAACATACATTTAAACACTTTTTTAGAGATTAAAGTCTATGGCCCTCCCACCCCCGTTTGCCCATGCCTTGTGTTACTGTGCCCCGTCTTGACACATTGTGTGCTACTTTATCTTCAGCTCATTCAGCCATGTTTTTGTCAGTGCGGTTGCTCTCCAATGATTTCACTTCTCTTTTTTTCTATCGCTCCCATCTCAGACTCAAGCGAGGACGCTGACATCAATGTGACAACGTCCTGTGTCCAGGGTAAGGGCACAGATTACCGCGGTACAATGAACATCACCCCGGAAGGTGTGAGCTGTCAGCGCTGGGACTCCCAGTTTCCTCACAACCATTCCTTCCATCCCCACAACTACAAATGCAAGTGAGTATTCCAGACAACCTGGAATCAGTTATCATTCCAGGAAGAAGGTGATTTTTTTTTTGACAAGGAGCTTTGGGATGTGAAAACAAAGTAATTGTAGCAAGAATTCAAATGTCAAAGGTTTGATTTAGAGCAAGCGAACGAAAACAAAAGCATTTTTGTAATGCGGGTTTCAACCACTGGGGGAATTCCAGACACAAATCGAGGAGTGTCCCTTTAAATTATAAAAGGGCGCCCCTCTTGCCCTGTATCTAGGTAGAAAAATACCCCTGAAGTTTATGTGTTCATTATATTGGTGTTCCTGTATGCTGATTTGTGTTTCACAGAGATCTCCAAGAAAACTACTGCCGCAACCCTGATGGGTCCAATTTCCCATGGTGCTTCACTACAGACCCTAACCAGAGGATAGCTAACTGCACCCACATCCCCAAATGTGATGCTGAGGTCCCCCAAATAACAGGTGAGGTACTATTCAGTTCCATAAGGTTCCAGTGGCTTCTCAAGAGTCCAAGCTTATACTTGCCTATTAAACTACTACTTAATACTAAAAAAGAGATTCAGGGTTGGCATTACCCTGTAAATTGCTTTGTGGTTTCTGTTATTTCCTGACTAATTTGCTTGGAATGCTACACTGCAGATGTTGTCAAGTGCTTGTCAAGTATTTACAAAGTGCAAGCACTTTGCCAATATGCCGTTCTTTATAGTGGTCCAATAAGACAGGACCACTTGGCAACCTTGCCCCATGAATTCCATTTCATAGAAGTATAAAGGCAGACATCAGGCAGATTTTTGCGTAGCCCTTTCTTTCCTTTCAAAGAACCACACGTCACAATGCAAAGAATGCTGTGGTAACTATAGACATTTATCTGGTTCTGTTTAACAGCAGAAATTGTCGAATTGAAATATTCCCATCACTTTTCAGTTATATTTGAGTGTCGCTGATTGCTGTGAGACTCTTAACATCAAATTGATCCAAACCGCAAATAGAAGCCAGTTTCAAAATGGCTTATGTTATGACATTATCAATGCAAATGTCATCCACTACCCCCAAAATAAACAATTTCTTTTGCAGGGTTCATCTATATATCTGGTAATTTTTATATTCACACTTGTATTTGTGTATGTGAATTGGAATGCTCAGTAATCCCTTTCTTTATTAGAATGCTATGAAGACATTGGCGAGAACTACCGAGGAACTTTGTCCATAACTAGGTCAGGAATCCCCTGTGGAGACTGGTCACATCATATAAACAGGTAACAAAATCTGTCAAATTGACAGCCTCCCCAGTGTAAGCAATGGAAAATCTTGCCAAAGAGGTTGACTTTCTTCTCAGCTCAGGCGTTGAGTGTTGATAGCGGCTCTTGATGCCTTGTGAAAATCCCTTTTCAAATGAATGAAGCAGAGCAATGAAAACAAACAGCAAGAGGAAATCGCAGGTTCCTCCGGGGTCAATACCGGGCTCAATTATTATTCATCTTGCTGACGAGAGGAAACCCTGAAGGTGCTCCAAAAATGACCTGCCCTGGAGGTTGCCCACCGCAGTGCCCTGTTGTTCTACGTTGGAGTAAGGCTGTTGGAATTACTTAATTTACAGGAATTTTAAAAGCTAAAATGGCACAGACAGATGGACATGTTCCAGAGGCGACCCCTGACCCCAGGAAGTGCTTTCTGTGAAAAGTAGATCAAAGCCAATCAGCTCCCTGATGTGGACTGCAGCCAGCAAGTCTATCTCAGTGAAGGTCAGGGGTCGGACCAGGAAAAACTGTTGAAAGCTACGGCTTGTTTAACATTCTCCTGGGAAGTGAAATTATCCTCACCCACTGACAAATTGTTACCCATCGCAAACCAAAAGATAGAAGTTGGAAGTCTATGTCAGTAAATAAGAGACACGTCATAGAAATGACTTTGTAACACTTTGAGATATCAACCAGATTAGATGTAATGCTTTTAGAGCTAAAGAAAAACAGCAGACACACAGTGTAGGATACACATTTCTGCATGTTGTGAGCCCATCTGTATGATTCCACTGGCTCCTGCTGGTCTGAGTCCTGTCGAATGCTTGGAGTGCATACTTTCATACTCCCCAGAGCACTCTTCACAAAACCCGGCCTTTCCTTCTACGGGCCGCACACGGCAAACGGAGGGGATTCATTGTCCTATAGAAAAGCCAGAGCCAGAATTTACAGGCATAGCTCAGTTACTAGTTACTACTGTGTGTTTGAGTGTGGCATGTGTTTGTGCGTGAGGTGAGGTGTACACACGCACATGTAGTTCTGTGGAGTGTGGAGCGATTTCTTTAAGCCCTGGACCACGTTTGGTTAATCTTTTCCAGGGTGAGCAAAATAACAAAATAACACATAGAATATGAGAGTCTGTATTTGTGTGTTTTTACAGTGGGGATTCTCACTCTGCAGTATCTGATGTAGGGCTGGACAAGAACTACTGTCGAAACCCAGACCGGGACAAGCATGGGCCTTGGTGTTACACCAATTCAAACAGCCGCTTGACTTGGGACTACTGCAAGCTGGAGCGCTGTAGGTGGCTTATACATGTTTGTCTCTTGCATTATCTTAACCAAACAATTAGCATGATTAGCAATTAGCTTGATTATCCTGTTATACCATAGAATAATTGGGAGTGATGCATGCATGTAGGTCCATGAAAACTGGCAACAACTTAACAAGGCAACAGCACAACAAGGGATTTTTCTTTTTGAATATTTTAATGACAGCAGGCTAAAACGTCTGTCCATCATCACATCAACGCAATGAGAAGAATGAGTGTTTAGTGAAATTCTCTATAGCGCTTAGCTGGTGGTTTATGTAATCTGTTACCAGCGGTTTAGTCCAATCGACTCAAAATGTGCTATGGTCTAACGGGAAACAGATGCAGGTCTCATCCACCAGTCTTTTATTTGAGCATCTATACAGTGAAGCCGATTGTTTGTTGTTGACCCAACATTTTCTTTGGCTGGTTTCAATCCGCTTTCATTGAAGAGGTTCTTTTGAGTCGCTATGCAATTATTTTCCATAATGTAAAACATGTCTTCCGTGAAGTTTTTGGGGGTACTGAGCAAATGTATTTTCTTTGCTAGCTGACCGCCACAGTCTCCAGTAATGAGGCAGAGGAAGAGATAAGGTTTAAGGGGATGGAAGGGTGTCTATTTCAGTTAAAGTTACATGCCTTATATGTCAACAGTCAGACCATGATGTAAATTATATCCTGCCGTTGTGGTGACTGTTCTTACTGTTTTGTCTTTTTTTTTCTTTCTTCTTCTTTGAATCAGGTGAATCTCCAACACCGACACCCCGACCAAAGTGTGAGTATCCGTTTGGCGGAAGCGTGTTTCACCAGTCTACTCCTGCTCTTCATATCTCATCTTTGCTCTTGTCATTTACCTCAACTTCTCTTTGTTGTTGTACCTTTACATTTCTGTTCTCAATTATCTGACAAAATGAATTAGCTTTTTTTCCCCTTGTAGAATCTTCAACCTTTTACTTTTTTCGTTGAAAAGTGGAAACATGCATTCATATACCTAACATGTGGGTAATGTCTCCTCAATTTCAGCTGTACCCACGCCCAAGATATCATGCTTTGTGCACATAAACACCAGGATTGTTGGAGGACATCAGGTTCATGGCGCAGATGGCAGCTGGGTTGTGAGCATCCAAAGAGAGTAAGTCAAAGTTCAGTGTTCTACATTAAGAAAATCAATCATTCTCCAATTGGGTTTTAATATAAGAAAACAGTATTCTTGTATTACAATATTGCAGCGGAATTTTGCACAATTTACATAATAAAACTCTGAACTCTAAAACTGATGGTAAAGTCTCACGAATAAAGGAGCACTCCTTGATTTGCGCTCCAACAAATTCTTGTTGTTTTGGTTTGAAATTCCAACCAAGTGCATTGGTGCATTCGGTGGACTGACATGTTTTCTCCTTTCCCTTTGCAACGTTCTTGAACTACTTTTTCTTGAACGACGTTTGCTGCGTTTAATGGGTGTTGCTCAATGACATGTATCAAAAGTGTCGCATTCATTACCAGCTTACTACACCTGAAAGGTATGCCGTCTCATTCAGAAATAAATGCATTAAATTTAAGATCGGAATATGCTGACACAAACATCGTGGACTTTTCCTTCCTAGCAATTGGGACAGGTTTTGTGCGCTACAGCACTGGCAGAGTGGTTGTATCTACTGTCTTGTGCAGCTGTACAGATGAAACACAACAATCTACAGCAGTAAAGCACAAACGATCGTATTTCTTGTTGTTAGCCATGTGAACGTAGTTCAACCCCCAGCCCAAATCCTCCCTGTTTTGTAACCTGACGTTCAGTCTACTGCCATTCACATTCATTAAACGTAAAGTAAATGTTACACCGTCCTGAACGCAGCCCATGTATGCCTTCCACACTCCTCTCTACTCCTCCCTCAAGAAGCTCAAGCAATTCTCTACCCCTCCTGTAAAGTCAAATGCACAGTTGTGTGAGCTTTTCTGAAATCTGTGTTTCAGAGGGCACAAGGAAGGAGTGTACTGTACCTTTTAAAAAAAATTAAAATAAATAATAATAATAATTTTGTGGTATGATTTTTTTTTTTTTAGGAATGATCACCTGTGTGGCGGCTCGTTAATCAGAGAAGACTGGGTTTTGACAGACCAACAGTGCTTCACTTCCTGGTAATAATTACCTGCATCGCATTTCCTTTTTTACAATTATTTTTGGGTAATACTATTTAGAGTGAAAACGCAGGCCATATCCTGTTTATGGTAGCAGTTAGTGAGGCAGACAGGCCTGAAATATGGCCCAGGATGACTTGGCCTTGGCCTTGAAGATCTGTTCCTGTGTACACACCTATCTCTCAATGTGCAGTCGTGGTTTGAATGCAAGCCTTCCTGTCTGTGCAGTATTGTATGCCCTGCATATGTCATGGATCACTTCTCTGGCCGGGATATCGGAGGAAGGAGCGGTGTCTTGCTTACAGCTCAGGGTCAATTGCCTTGAGATGTTGTTACAATGTGAAGAAGGAAATGATCAAACTAAATCTATGAGTTTAGCTTTTCTAACTAACATGATCAAGGCTTTGCGTAATGCTGAAATAACATCAATCATCAATTGATATGCTTTGTGGAGAATAGGTCACCCATTTGTGCGATTCAGGAAGGGATTAGCATGCTAGTCAAACCCCATTAATCGCATTGGCCTTTTTAAAATGTGTGGTACTGCTATTGTTTCTTGCCCCGCTTGATCTCGAGTTCATCTTATTCCATGAAAGTAAAGTCATGGAGCGTGTTAACCGCCCAGTCTAAGTGGACTATACGTTTATATATTACATTATGTTCCGTCAGTGTTCCAGATCTCAGCGATTACAACGTGCAGGTGGGTCTCCGCCACCTCAACGAGTCCTCCAACCACCCACGACTCCGCATCGCCCGCCTCATATGTGGTCCGGAAGGTTCCAATCTAGTCCTGCTTAAACTGGCACGGTAAGCATTCACCTACTTACTTTAAATTACTCTGAAGACCCCATTGCGACAAAGGTTAATTGTTGTTAGTAATGGTAACTCTAACTGTAGTACAATATAATCCCAGACATGTTCAATAACTAAATAATTCAACAGATTCAACATTAGAATACACCACTTTGAGTCAGCAAGTAGACAATCGATGTACCAAACAAACGTGGTAATAATTTTGAACGATGCCCTCTACACTCTCCACAAACAAACTGACAGACAGCCTAGCTGAGTCATTGTCCTCCGTTAGATCTTCATCGTGTTTGATGTCTGCTCTAGGCCTGCCCCCGTGTCTGAGGGGGCCTCCAACATCCATCTCCCCGTGAAAGAGTGTAGCATCGCAGAGGGCACCAACTGCACCATGTACGGATGGGGGGAAACCAAAAGTACTGCCCGTTTCTAATGCCATCCACATCACATTGGTCATTACTGAGCTGAACATGCTGTCAAAGTCTTAATGCTGACTCTATCCCTCTGTGTTCAGACACAGGATATGACGAGGCGCTGAAGGCAGTGACCATGCCCATGGTCAATAATGAAATGTGCACCAGGCTCAAAGGTGGCGCCGGCGAGAGCAGAGTGTGTGCCGGTGGCAGGAGGGGCGAAGGAATGTGCGATGTAAGTTCCCCAACTTGGATAGCCACACTATTAATAGGAAATACAACATATATCCATTAGTTATGCTCTCATAACCAATAGAACGTCCATACAGTTCTGGTTTGAAGTGTAGTAGGCTGAACACAGGTGTAGCTCCTAACATTAATTCTAAGTCCATTTCATTTTGATACACCAGGGCCCCAGCACTGCCATGTATTGGTTGCTTAACTGGTTTAGCCTATACTGGTGCACTGGTAGAACACAATGGAACACACCCAGAATTAATGTAATGAACTACACCTGTGTTCAGCCTACTATGACACTGGCTCCTTTAGAGACTGAATCAGTGAACCGAAAGTTTAGCACACATATTGCAGTTATGGTGTAACCCCCTTCTCACGTACCAGTGTATCTTTCCCTCCAGAAAGACAACGGGGGTCCATTGGTGTGCCAGGAACATGAGCGTAAAGTCATCATTGGCGTGAGCATCCAGAGGACTAAGTGTGCGTCGTCCCAACCCGCGCTCTTCGTCAACGTGGCCTTCTACTCGGGCTGGATTTACAAAGTGTTCAAACACTACCCCAGTTAGGGAAGGATCCCCGTGGTGGTGGGAGTACCAACTCCATACAGGAGTGTGTACTGAAGCCTGCGAAATAAAATGGGGAGAAGGGGGGTGGCCGTCAGCCAGAAAATTCAAAGAACTCTCCGAAGTGGATGTTTAACGAGACCTCGGGGAAGATAGGAGCATCAGGAATGTGACTTCATGGAAAGCAGCCATTTTGGATTTTCTGGCATATCATTTGATGCAGAGAATAGAGGGCAGCGATGGTAGCCGTCCAAGGAGTGAAGACACGCCACATTTGGATTAGCAAAAGTTGGACTCTTTTTTTTCCCCACTATGCAAATGAAGGAATTCAGGTTGTTAGCTTTAACACAAGTCTTTGGCACATGAACAGCGTATTTGTCGTGTTTGGAGAAAAATGAGTAGGCAATTATAAAGCCATGCAAACAGAGACACTAAGAATGCTATTTGTGACTCAGTGTTGATTCCTGGAAAATACTTGAATATTGACCTAACCTTAACCCCGGGCTGTTACCACACAAGATGGGGGTCTACTGTGGTTACAAACCCCATGTTGGACCCCTGTTTGGTGTGCTGATCTGGACTGCAAATCCAATGTTATCCTTCCTTCTGTGCATGATGTGCTGAAGTCTACCTGCAAAAGCGCACCCATATGGCTATAAAGTGAGATTAAGAGGAAAGTGTATTTACTATTTAGAATCCCAGAAAAGGATTATGAGGTGTTAAGTAAATAACGATGTGCTGGCCCTGCTTAAGGGCCTGTGTCCACCAAATGTGTTTTTTGCACTGGCAGCACCCACAACCTCATTTTCAGAGCGCTTACAGAGCGCTTCTCTCAAACGCTTATTGTTGCTAGGTTACAAAAAAACGTCCGCACCTCCGCATTACTTTGTTGTGAAAGTCAATAGTATAGTCTCTTTAGAAAGGTTAGCTAAAACGATGGAAAGAAATCGCCTGATCTTCAAAGACGGGGTTGTCAGTGACAGCCAGGATCAGTTTCTCCTCCGCCATTTTTGACAGTGTTGATATCCTATATGCCGCCCCCTCCTCGATTTGAATTGGCCGACAAGAGGAGTGACATTGACGAGCCCAGCGCTGTTCCAAAAGTTGGAAAGTACTGAGGGTATTTTTGCGGCGAGGGCGTTGAGCTTCGTCAGCGCTGAACTTCATAGGATTTGTATAGAAAATAGACGCTGCCAGCGCAAAAAAAAAAACGCATTTCGTGGACACAGGCCCAAAAGGTGCACACCTTGATATGTGTCTCGAGTTACCAATACTGTTGTTTTGGTTTGAAACTCTGAGAGATCATGTCCTACTCACATCTGAGTGCATAATAGCCAGGACTCCTCTCTACTCTTCCCCCTGCGACACTCATAGTCTCACACCCTTCTCTACTCCTCCCCCCACAGCCACGTGCACAGTTGGTTTCAAACACAACAATGAGCTTAGAAGAATCCTTGGGGTTCTGGGGGTACTATAGCATTGAGGCGTGTACCCTTTAACTATCTGCTGCATCCATGGCCAACAGGATCCTGATCGCCTGTAGTAGCTAGACTACTGTTTCCCCAACCAGCTGTAACGGTTATTTTCCCACGTGAGTGTCTAAATAGGAGTGCTAAAAACTGCTCCAAATCTTATGCTTACAAATGTAGCATGAGATAGAAAAGAGCCGTGCCAACTATAACATGGCTATTTGGTCTCCAGTTTGGAGGGAACTATGGCCCCTGGCGGGCTGTGTGTGGTCAGTAAGACATTTTATTTTTTTGAGTTTCGCACAAAGGTACTCCTTTTGTGCACGACTGCAGATTTATTGAGAATGTTTCTGGCACGCTGTAATATTTTATAGGTCTTATAGATCTGGAATATTTTTGGCTAACATGGAAACAACAGAAGGACTTCCTCTTGCCTCTGATTATGTTATATATTTAAAAAGAAAACGTTTGTAAGTAGTATATATTTATTTCTTTTCAGTTAGAAGGCTGTGTAGGCTTAAATGATAATCCATATTTCTTTTGGATATTAGAATGGTTCTTGGCCTGAAAGCAGGCAAAGCCGCAAGCATGACTGACGCTTGTTTGTCTCTTTGGTAATAGGCAATAAGCAAAATGTATCCCATGTTGAATGTTTGGTTGTGCTGCGGCAACAGGTTTCAGTATTCATGGACCACAAGCCTTTAATATTCATCTGGTAATATTTTGGTTAATGCAAAATATGGATTGTATTTATAAAAGCATTTCCACCAACTGCCTTCCCTGTATTATTTCCATAACTTATTCAGTTAGCATCTGTGGTGGCTACATTTTGCTTTCATTTATGTTGCTATTACAAAATAACCGAACCATGCATATTAATTTTATTGTAAGATTGCTCTTTGGCCAATCTGATTCATGTGATAATGTGAAGTTTATAGGCAACAGTTATTGTTAATTTTACTTGATTTAAATAAAATGACAAGGGTTTTTGGTCTGAAAGCAAAGTTCACTACGATCAGCCAGTCACAATGAAACTCTAAGGAATAATAAGGTAGCGCACATGGAAAACATCTAAAAAAACAAGATATTAGATGATAGTCGAGGGGAGCAATGCTAAATATGAACTTCTTGAGACATTTGTCTGAATCACTTTTAAAAACAGGCTCTTGTTGCTGTTATTTAATTTACAGTTATGTAAATAGAGGATACATTATGTAAATGAAATTTGTAATTTTGTAAGTTTCATGTTAACATTTTTTTTACTTCTGTGATCATTGTGTATATTCTTGTATACTATAAACAGCTGCTATTTGTGTCATTGAATTATTTTTTCTGAATTTGTTACCCTTGTAAAATTCCCATTTTAATAAATAATACAAGATTACAGCCTGCTTTATCTCAATTATTCTTTAACTTTTCTCTATATATATCTTTCTGTGTTTTTCATGTGTTTACTGGCCCACTGTGAAAATATGTTCTCTGCAATAAAGTGTCATATTCAATTTGATCTAAAGCTACAACAAGCTTGTTGTAACAAGGCTATATAGACTAAGCTAACAAGCCCTCAATTTTAACTTCAAGGTACTGTATATGCTAACACTGCACTTACTATTATGTTAGTTATTTTGGTATATGTATGAGTTTCAGTAATGGGGCAGTAGGTATATTTTTAACAACTGTAACTGCTTAAATGTATCAAAGCTAGCGGAACCTAGTTTCATTATCAAAGGGCTTCCTTCCATATCAGCAGTCCATTCTAATATGTTTTTGCGCTCTCAACCTTCAGCAGACATTTTAGCACATGAAGAATAGTCTTAAGTAGCTGAAAGTAGTATGGGTTATCTATGCATATCCATTAAATAGGCGAAATATTTCTTTAGCAATGTCTTTGTGAGCAATTTGTAAGAGTAAAATGTCCATATCACATTTGTCTGAGGTACATTTTAACTCCGATAAGGCTTTCAGAAACTCTCAAAAACGTGGTTGCTCAATATAAGATATAAAAAAGATTACCACACTACTTTTAACTTCAGATTCAAGATTAATTTGAGTGTCATATTATCACATTAACCCAGACACTGTTTACTTTGGGAATAACTTTTTGGTTCCTCCCAATGGCCAACAATAACCTTGAGGCTTCGAGGCTCTGGGTTTTGAAAGAGAAAATCGTGCGTAACCAAACCTTCCAGAATCTTCACAGAACATTTAGGAAACTTAAGAGTCTACAAACAACCTTCCTATTAGGAGATGCAAGTTGCTTGGCTTCGTGGTAATTCCTCAGTGGTCACCTTTTCCAGTAGGGCGGCTGACCAAACTCTGTGATTCCTCACTTCACCTCTCCCTCTGTGACTAGACATAAAAGAGCTCAGAGGCTTAAAGCCTCATCTCTCTAGTAAAGGGATATGAAGGAACTTGATCCCTCTGTACTTTAACTGTCATAAAAATTTACGCCAAGCAGCGCAGATATCAGATCATGTTTAGACTTTGTGAAGCCAGCTTTATAGATTTTCCTGTTGGGTTGTCCATTCTGACAAATCTTGGGAAAGTGCCTTAACAGGAATTTTGAACCTCCCTCTGCTCTGAGGCAAAACTGCAAGACCAACATCGTAAGGAAATGAACCATGTAGTTAATACATGGTTATAGTGACCATAAAAAATATGCTTAAACTCTACAATATAACTGTAGTAAAATGTATTTAATATTTTTAAACCACACAAAGAATGTTTAGGCAGTTGGTTTTTACAATGTGTTTCTTAGAATTTGAAATAAATGTTTAAAATCAATCTTAAATCATATGAGAATGATCTTATCTGCAAAGATTAATTAGTGTATTCAATAAGAACGATTTATTAAGATTAATTAAATGAACAATTTCTTAATCTTTTACAGGTCAGTGCACCTGTTTCCATGTTTCTGATTTAATCAGCATTACAATGAGGTAAGTATTGTCCATCTATTACTCGGGCACTTCCAATGAGTTATATTTTGAGATTACATAAATAGGCTACTCAGCGATGGAAGTACAGGCCAATTTTAAACCCTGTCTTCTGGTTCCCTCTGCTGGCCAAAATATCTCACTTCAGTCTCATTTCTGTTGTGGGCTAGTTTAAAAACCTTAAATCGGGCAACGGTGTTATCGTCGTGTTTATAAAAAAAAAACATTGACTTAACAACATTGTCCCAGAACATTGCCAAATTTGAACAGTAAATTACTCAAAAAAAAAGAAACGAAATATTGTTTCAATTCGAAATGGTGGAACCTGTAAATCTGAGCTAAACCATGTTAGAAATACGATTGTCTGAAGGGTGATGATGAAGATTCATATGGAATCTGCCGGGGTTGAGAAAACATAAACCTCTCATCTGCTTGATAAGGTTTAACCGGCAAAGCAGCTCCCTCAGGGTTCCAGTAGGGAGCTAAGGTGCCGTCTGTCCTCGCTGCCTCGCTAGCAAACGGGAGGAAGGTCCTTGAGTCTTTGTCAAAGTGAACTAATGGTAAGGTGAGCCTTTGGCCATGAAGAGCCAGCGGTGAGTTGTCGGCGGTGGGCTGAGCCATGGAGTAAATGTCATTATTTGGATGATGGAGGGATGAAGATGGCACTGGAATGGATGTGAGAAGACCAGAATGTTCCATACATATATGATTGACAGATAATAGGAATTAAATCTCCTTTTTCTTTTTATGAATAGACAGAATTTGACGTTGTATAACCCTAATTCCTTAACAGCCTTAACACTATTGTTCTGCTTTTTCAGATTTAGCCCTCTTATTCTCTCAGCAGTCATCATGCCTTTATAGCGGCAATTCTATAACATTGCCCTCAAACATAAGTCCATTTCAACCAATTAATAACATTATTTATCTCAACCACGATATCTACATTAATGCCTGTTGCAACTTGCTCGCCATTTCAGAAACCCATCTGAAGTCAAAGCGACAACTCTATACTACACTGAAACATCCATTTAATCAAATGAATTCAGAATTACCTTACCTTTTTTCATGGATGAAATGAAGCCATTATATTCTAACTTCTCGTGAACTGTGTTGTAGGTCTGGGGGGTTTCTGGAGTGCCACAATATGTTTTCGCCGCCGCCATGTATTTCAAGTCAAACTAAACAGTCCAAAAGAGACAAATGGAGCACTTAATTGGAATTATTGGAAAGCTAGCAAGAGGTTACATTTTAAGAGTAAACATGAGCCAGTACAAATGTATTACATTTAATGAAACAACGTTACAAAAATATAATGAAGAATATATTTAACCACAAAACGCTGCACCTGTTGGGTTGTGAAGTTATGTACCACTGTGGGATTTACTGGAACAAAATCTCTTTGATTTTCAAGGCGGGCAGCTGTTACGGAGGATTACAGATGGGTCATTAGGTAAGAGTTTAAGTGTCTTGTGTCAAATGACGACCAATCAACTACCCCTGACACATACACACTTACTCGGTTTTCTAGTTTCATGTTTGGCTTCCCTCCTCCATTTAGCACGTCGGTTTGAAAACCAGACCTTGTGGGTTGCACAGAGTAACGTCAAATGCAGAATTTTGTTGTTTTGGGCCCGTATGGATATATTCTGATGAAACCAAATAGTTTACCTTAATCGTTTCTTCAGGAAGTTTGATCTTTTTGGCTAGTTTTTCTCGTGTGTACAAATCTGCATAGTGGCTTTGAGAGAACTCTTGTTTGGGAAGTAGAAACAAAGATTTGTTACTGAGTGTTTTGAGTGAAGATAGAAAACAGTTGAACAATAGAATAACAACAGATTAGAATAGAATCCAATATGGAATATTACACTGTAGTAGTGTTTACCTTGCTCAAGGGTTCTGCTCTGCTCTTGAGTAAAGGCTGTACGGTTTCTGTTTTGTAGATATTTAGGGTTCTGAACATTATGGCCTACAGGCTCTAATGGCTCTTGTTCAGTCACCTCCATTTGGACCATGGGAGGAATGTCTGAATGTCAATGGGATTAAAAAAACTACTTTTAAATACATGAATATCAACGATATACAGAAATATTGTATACTTTAGGTGAAGGATTGGGTTCAATTAATTGTAGGATTGTAGGATGCATTTTATATGTAGGATACTGTATATATCTCTAATAAATCGTCTATGTTTAGAGGTACATTGGCTTGTGCATCGATGGTGGGAAAAGTAGACTACCTTCGTAGTTCAAGTGCGGATTGATTTCCATGCACATTGGCCCATGGTCTAAGTGGATCTTCCTCAATATCCGATTTACAGAGGACACCTTTTGAGTTAACAACAGAAGTTCTGTAAATTACAAAAAATACAAAAAATAAAAAAAAATCTAAAATTGTAATCTTACTTACGCTTGGGACACTGGAGGGCCGTTCGGTTTCGAGCCTTTTTTGAATTTCCCAGGCGAAGATGGATGGGTTTTCCCTTTTGCACTGAATTATTCTAGAAATGACATCTGGGGTAAGAAGCCGAGGTTTACTGCCTCCAATTGTCTTTGGGTCCATCAGTCCGGTTTGATAATACCGGCTCAGAATCTTGCTGACGCAGCCGTTGGACACCTGCGAAAGCGTCGTTTTCGATAAATAAAATAGGCCTACTATTATAATAATACAAGTTATAATAGCAATAATCTTACATAATGGTAAATGATTGAGTGTGGTGTATTTAACCATCTCAAGGACTTCTCCAGTGTGACTTGTGAATTACCCTCAGAATTCTAGAAATCTCACTTGGACGTCTTCCTTCCGACGCCAGTTCGATCATTTTTCTCCTCTTGTAAGCTGGGAGCGGTCTGCCGTTGAGAAATATCCCTCCTAGCTGGTTGACACATCCACCACCTATTCAACCAACACAATTTAAAAACATATCCCGATATGATAAACATATGGTAGATTAAGTCCAACCTCAATTGGTGGAATAAAATTGCACCCATGCAGTTATAAAATGTCAAAGAAGAAATTAACCTTTATTTTCCATTTCCAGGATTGTTCCGCACATATCCACGCTCGTCTCGGTGATGAAAAATAAGATTTAAACGAGGTTAGTTGTAGGTGCGACAACAATTCAGTAGATAAGATGAAGTGTTTTGTGGGTGTCCAAGTCTCCTCTATTGAAAACCATCTATTTAAAGTTATTCCACCTCACGGCACACATTTATAGGTCTGCAGACTCTGGCATGACGTAGTGATTTGATGGTGACACAAATGTCAATATTGCCTGCAGGTAGATTCATCCATAACCCCTAGGACCTGCTCGTTTTTTTCGGACTATGTTCGTTTTTTGTCTGTTGAATTTATATGCAGAATTTCTTCCTTTTCTGCATCAATTTATGGTAGAAATTTATTTATTTATGTAAAGGAAAACACAAAATTCAGGCACCAGGTGACAATTAAAAATAGAATGGAATATAATGCAATAAGGCTCTCTATTGTCCTGTTTTCAACGTTTCTCATTTAATATGATCCCTGCTGACACATATAGGCATGATTTACTCTTCTGTCCCCTTTTGTGTCTTTTGTTTGGGGAAGTAGGCCTAACCTCTTTAAATGTGCATGTGGCACCTATTCAATGATGTCAATGATGGGCCTAAATTAATTCATTTTCATTAATTTTTAAACCCCTGGACGTCAGTAGCTCATATGTTTTTCAGGAAGATTTCTGCTCATGTTCAAAACTTTATTCCAGGGATCCTGTAGACCTACTCCTCACCTATGTTATAGAAGCTGACTAGAAAACAATATTACAACCCATTTTGGCCATAACCGATAAGAACATTGATCAAAGACGTCAGCGTCTAGCGTCCCCCCGGCCCCTTGAGTGCAGCTGGCAGACCTTATAGCTGGCTATGGTTACAAGAGGTATTTCTCACCAGTGCGCATAGTTGCGCTTGTAAGCCGTATGGCTGTGCGCAATGGGTGCCGGACAGGGCGGTGAGTAGGAAACCCCAGACGTGTCCCGGAGCACGTTAAAGACAAGACTCTAGTCGGGGATTACGGCTCACTACGTCTAGCGGTTCGACACACATAGGCTACACATACATTTGGAATTTTGTGGTTCAGATGCTGACTGCAGGCCTTTTTGAAACAGGGAATTAAATCATCAGCAACTCACAGGGACAAATTTAAATAGTAGCCTAGAAATCTTCTGAATTATGCCTAAACTAGGAATTTTATGTTAATTAACGTTTGTTTCCAATCCGGGACTCCTGGTCACGTGACTCAAGCATCCCTTACAAGGTAAGTGGTTCGCGTTAAAATTATCGACTTTCTTTTCATAAAACAAACATTTGAGGATATGTTCTATGACGACTGCCATATGGTAAAGTGCTTTTGATAAATCATAAATCCATCACTCAGTCCCACTTTATTACATTTTCTTTCAAGCACGAACAAACAGACCTGTATATGGGCAAATTGCTTGGACCAATTGGGGGACCTCATTTACACAGAATGTGAGGCAAAAACCCTCACAGATGTTCCTTGGGCAGCCTGCAGATAAAATGTGTTGTAAACGTTTCAAAGGAAATATTTGACGAGTAAATATTAGCCCATGTGAGACGCACGCAAGCCTCGTCTTTTGGCCTGTTAAATGACTAATTGAATATCATTAGTTGGGTCCACACAGATCGAAGTGCCACCGAAATAAAGGCTTGGATTTTTGAATGCCATATGGCCTAAATTATACATTAACCCTGAGTTCTAGGACAATAATACTCAATGTACCATCAGCTGCCTTACACAGAGGAGATCCCTTTTGGACACCACCATCTCCTTGCCAACCGAAGGAAAAGACAAATAAAGTAAGGTTATTTATTTATTACGGGAGACTTCATGTAGCCATTGATTTATAGTCCTTTATTGCACACGCTGTGTGTACAAACCAAGGTTGATAATACACTTTGTGTTGTTGGCAGATGCATTACTACACGACTCCTGCGGTGCGTAAATGGGCTCGCCAAACAAGAGGAACGAACGGTCGGGCCTTTCGCAGTGTCGTAGTATATCTTCAGACTTTTCCCATTGCTATTGTGTTTTTTTCCGCACCAAACTCGTGTATCCGGAATTACCCGTGCACTGGTGTATGAAGGAATGGCCTGATTCCATCCGCGTAAAAGGTACCATCAACCTATCCAAAGCGCACGAGGTTGCCAGTGCGCGCCCGGCTGTCACTTGTCTACGTGTAATTCTCTCGAGCTGATCCCTTCTCTTTGTGGCGGTGCATCGTTTTACATCCAGTGGGATTTGGTGGGTTTTTAAGGGCAAGAAATAGCTACACATTTTTTCAGTTTGTATAAACATTTTATGTCACTCCCTCAATTCTTTCCGGAAACACGAGAAAGCGAGTTGCCTTCTACACGAATTATCCTGCTTGTGCTTATATCATTTTTGCGGCTATGTGAAATCTTGCGTTTTTATGTGCTTCACCCGATTTTAGTATGGCCAGGCTTTGTCTGCAGCATAGCAGCTGTAATTAATTAGGCTATCCTTATTACGCACAGATTTCTCACATTTTGATTAGTTTTGCTGAAAGACGGCAATAAAGGCGATGTGACTATTTGCATAATCAGATCCCGTTATTAGGTTAAAATTGAATTAGTCAAAAAACAACACACTATATATATGGCTAAAATAAATGTAGCATAGGCCTACTTGTGGCCTATAGGCTAGGATATACTAGCCTATTATTTAACATGCTAGTGAATGTATTAAATTAATGTTCAACAAACGTATAACGGACCATATAACGTTTAAACAGTTGACTTTAAGTTACAGACATAAGACATTGGACTATGTCAAAATACTAAACTAATTGTTTGAATGAATAGGTCTGGGTGGTTCTACAGTAGGCTACAACATTATTTTAATACAGCACGTTTTGTTTTGTATAGTGCATTAATTTGTTTTGTTTTTAGTATACAATGTAAACTGTACTGTTAAAAAGAGCTAGGGACAGACTCATTTGGATTAAATGTGGTTTTAGAAACGCACTGGCAACTTCACACGTTTTTGTCCTAAAGTCAAATATATCTTTAGTTAAATTGGCAATAAGTTTACGCATAGGCTATTTTTTAAAATTCTTTATCAATAAATAATATAAAAACGTGTGTTTTCTATTTTATTCTATTTTATTTTTTTATATTGTGTACTTTTCTATTATCTTCTATTCTATTATGTTCTTACTTGGAGCAAAACGAGCAGAACAGATGTTAGGACGATATTTTATGTTTAGCCTATAGTTTATGAGGCTGTATGCAACACATACGCGTGCCTAGAGGCTGCCGACATAAGCCGGGGAAATTTTAGTCACCCACTGGCTTATGAAGACCCTATGTAGGCTAAGTAGCCTATTCTACTAGGTCTGCCCCCGGGTCATCCCACACTACCAATGCAATCCTCTTTAGAGCCTTTTGGGTTAATACTATGCTGACGTGTCGCAGCTCTTGCACCGGAAGATCTTATTTCAACCAGCGTGCGCGCTCAAGACCCAGCTCCGTTTACTGCCATTCATTTGGTTCCCGGACCCGGAAAAGTAACAGTTTTGACGTGTGTGTGCATGGCACGGTGTGTTTCCGGTTTAACGTGTGTGTTCATCGATGCTCAGCCCTTTTCTCTTAGCTTTCAGTAGAACAGTCACTTCGGACTCCCGGTTCCCTACCTGGTCATCCCCTTAAACGGCGAATCTACATCGGTGGACATGGCATCTGTTTCGGCACAAGCTCAGGCTGCCCCTGCTCCAGCGGCGGCGCTGCAGAGAGGAATTGTCAAAATGGTAGGATTCATAACATATGGATAAAATAGGCTACACTACGTGTCTCTGGCACGGGATACAGCTTGCTAGCTCAGTGACCTAGGGAAAGAGCCTTAACCTGATATTGAAACCTGTTAATTTGTGAATGTTATTTATAGTTAGGTGGTTCGATTTAGGGGATTTGATCGGAATGTATCAATAAAAACAGAAATTAATCCTGGATGACAATAGTGCCTTCACTCGGAAATCATAAAACTTTAGTCAGAACATTGATCTCACAGATGGGGATTGCTAGCGATTACAAGCGTTGGAAACATTGTCTTTTGTATTACTGCCGGGAACACAATTTTGAAAATTATTATTTAAAGAACATGCTGGCTAAAAGAGGCTAGTTTGCAGCGACTTTCGCTTGGCTGGATGGAGCAAAATTAGCTAGTGTTAGCACGATCGCTATCTGGAAGTAACTTGAACAACTATGAATAAACGTGGGATTTTCATCATCCTGAAAAAGTTGAATGGACGTCCATTGTATGTAAACCAAATGACCGTTGCTTGGGGTTTTTTAGGTGTGCAAGGCAGAATTAATGGCACAGATTTTTTGACTCTCAGCTAGTTACCTTAGCTAACTAGGTTTGATTTGCTAACTAACTCTACCATGATCAAAGTTCGTGTTCCGCTGTGCTTGTGACGTGTAAACATTTTATTTTAAACTCCGTTCACCCTAATAAAATGTGTGTTCACTGTGTGGCAATGCATTATTTCAGAATGCTAGCAGCTAAAGCTACCACATTTAACAACTTTGCTTCACCATTCCCCCTCTTCTTTGAAAAATGTTCCATTACTATTTACATGGGATAATTGATATGTAATTTATGATACCAACATAGTAAAAAAGTGTGTGGGCTTTTGTTTTTAGGAGACGCGCTTATTACTGGCTAGTAGTAGCTACACATGTAGCCTACAGTACGTTTAACTTGTTGCAAATGCATACAATAGCTACAATGTAACAAGATGAGTCGCTTCAGAGTAGAAGTGGTGGAAGAGAATTTGTAAACTGTAGCCAGGCCGACTGCAATATAAACACCTCTCATTTCCCAGAATATTATTTGCCATGTCTGTTGGTCAGAAAGCGACCAGGGGAAACTGACACGTAGAGCTTTCTGCCCATGTAATTTCGTATTGGTAGTACCGCAAGAAGTGTTGGTTTTGTGTGCCAAAGCCCTATACATTTCAATACAGTCTTTAATTAAAGTGTTTAAAGCTGCACATTTCAAAGGCTAGTTGGCCAGTTTAGTGTTTTAACGCTTTTAGATGAAATATTGTAAAGCAGAAATAAATGTTTTAAGTTTTAGTTTTATTTGCACAAGGAATCACAAAAGCACATAAACTAACTGGCACTCATAATGCACCTAATTACACAGACCATATTTGCTATAGATATTTTTGTCGCTAGGAGCTGTTTTTAAACAAAACCAATTGGGCCTACTGTAAACAGGTAATCCTTGAGTGTACCATCTCTTGGGTGCAATTGTCTAAGCAGACCCTTGTGGTTCACATTGTTGTGGGAATAGCAGTGTTTGTGAGGCTATTTTAGTTTTACCTCTTGTTGTACACCACACTAAATTAGCAGATGCTTTTATCCAAAGCGACTTACAATTACATGATGCTATTACATGGATCAGATAGGGGTTAGGCATCTTGCTCAAGGATGCTTACAGTTAGGCCAACTTTTGGGCTCAAACACACTAGACCACTAGACTATCCTGCCCCCCAACTAGTTAAATTAATGGCAGTTAAACTAGTTACATTTAGCAAAAGTTACCAATTTTACTTATTTTGACTACCTGTCCCCTATTGTTGGGTGATGCCCCTTGTCCAACGCTTGGTCAACTGCAGACCGTAGTGGCAAATTGATGAGATGGTAAGGAAAGACTGTGTACCTTCTTGCTAGAACCTGGCCCTTCTGTAAACAGAGAGGGGGGGGGGGTGCCTTTTTCCCATGGCTGGTGAGTACGTTGAAATTATAGCGCTCCTTCTAGTTATCCAGTTAGTCTTGTGTGAGAATCAATGCAGATTTAATGTCATACCCGTTTTATCTAGCCTGTATCTTGGATCAACAGCATACAATGATACTCCCTGCAGACACGGTAGAGGACCTGCAGATAAAGATTAATATAAATGCCATGGTTGTCCAACCCAGGACTCGGGTTATCTTTTTTTGTGTTTAGCTACATTGTCACGCTCTCTGAGCTCACCTTGTGTCTTAGGCAGGTTTTTGACTACCGCCATGACTACCAGAAACCCTCTTCGGTAGCCTTCCTGTGTTGTTTAGTGTGTATCCAACATCTAAAAACATGTTAGATAAAAATGAAGCCTAATCTTAACTACTGCAAGTTGACTGACTGCTGGCTGACTGTGTGTCGACCTGACAGGTTGTGTCTGGCTGCGCCATCATTGTTCGAGGCCAGCCTCGAGGCGGCCCACCCCCTGAGCGTCAGATCAACCTCAGTAACATCCGGGCGGGAGCCATGGCCCGGCGAGCTGCACAGAGCCAGCCGGACACCAAAGACACCCCTGACGAGGTGAGCGTCACTTCCATTCATGTCTTTGTGTAATGTGGTGATGTAATATTATAGTAGTGTTGTGCTGACATCCGACAGTGGATATCACGATGCGTTATTTTATTTGTATCTATACACACACGCCTTTTGTAACACAACCGGTGTACGCTACAAGCTAATGCCAGTATACCCGCTGCAATGCTTGTTTAATAATAAGAGGAATAGAAAAAAGACGATCAAAAATAAGACGGAACACGGAAACACATTATTTTATGTGTAACTTTGTCAAACTGCTCCTAACTTAAAGTAACAATTTTTCTGCTTTCATTCACTTCTTTTTCAAATCAGTGCGGATAGATTTGATTCAGCAGTTGCACAAGCAGTTGCAGTTGCGCGACCTGCACAAAGGACACTCTCTATGAGCATGTATAGAGTGTGTACATGAGCAAGCATGTACGCACTCGATATTGACAAATTGTAGGCAAAGGTGTCGGCATGTTCGCTCGGGTCATCTTTTTGAGAGGTCACATTTGATAAGCCCTATAGGCACATCTGCTGTTTCACATAAAAGGACTGCTAAATTAGTTTTCAATAGAAGTACACCATGGGCTTATGTATCGGTGTTAAGACCGCACTTGGAAAAACAATGTGTTGCATTTGGAAAAACCTTCTAAATGCTATAGAAATGTAATGAAAGTAATAAAAATGTTCTCTGTATTTCAGCCGTGGGCCTTCCAAGCAAGAGAGTTCCTGCGCAAGAAGCTCATTGGCAAAGAAGTGTGCTTCAACGTCGAGATCAAAACTCCTCTTGGCAGAGAATATGGCATGGTGTACTTGGGGAAGGGTAAGTGGCCACAGCCCCCTTACCCTTGAAGTCAAACAATGGGCCTTTGTTTTTTCAAAGGCCCGCTTATTGCTAAAGTATTTTTTTAATGTAAACTTTTCTTTTTAGACACAACAGGAGAGAACATTGCTGAGTCTCTAGTGACCGAGGGGTTTGCCACCGTACGCAGGGAAGGAATCAGAGGGAACAAGTAAGATGTTGCCTATTGCACGAATATTTACCAAATATAATACCATGAGCTCTGTTAATTTGTGATTATAATGTGTGGCCAAAAGAACAATGCAGAGATGGGTGGGGTGGGGTGTTAGACCTGGCAGGGGGTGGAGAATTTCGGAGTCCTGACTTCCCAGATGGTGGCAGTGTTGCCCTGCTACATGAGGGAGGTTCCAATGAAAACCCTTTCTGTCACATTATCTACATGCAGTAATCACCTACACATGACTACACTCGCACACAAAGCTGTATATTATGGCCTCTATTCCCTCCAGTGGCAGTATTTGCGCGTTACACACATTACCAGGCAATTTCAACCATGCCATTATTTGTATCGCCAAACGTGAATGGGGATGATGTGAATATTTTGTCACTAATGACCCGTTCCAAGCATTCTGCGCAATGGCCCAACACGGGCGCTAATGTAAATGATGCTTTAAGTATACACAGGCATCGTTTCGCCAAAGGGGAGGGCCATTACTTAGTGGGAACCTAAGGCCTTAGTTCCTCCCCACAACGCGCTGGCCTCCAATATCCATTAGTCTCTGTGATTGGCTAAATTGATCACACTAACCATAGGGCGATGATGATTATGAGCGCGACTATAGCTCTAATTATAGCTTCGGACCGCGTAGATGAGCACATTCAGGCTTGAGAAATCGGTCAGCCAAATCGCACGCCCAAGATTTGGGCCTTGACGCCCAAGATTTGTGTTGCTCTGTTACAAGATGAGAAACGATAATTTGGTGCGTATACTATTATAGTAGACACACCCCACAAATATATCTCAATACTCTGGTTTAAGTGATGTATTTTGAAAATTGTGTATGAATGGTTCTTCCTCATCCCAAGGCTCAACTAGAAAGGCCTGTGGTCTCGCATGGTTTTCAGACAGCCTCATGAAGCTGGCCCTGCTAAATCTATTTCAATATAGGAATGGGAAATTTAATAACAAAATATATTACATTTAACTACTATGTCTGCAATACACAGCCTGCATGGTTCTGTCTTCTGTAAACCCCCCTCTTATTCACATAGACTGTAATTATTTGCGCAATTTATTATTCTTTTTATTTATTTTTTGAGAATGTAAAAGTAAAGTTGTAGACAAAACAATTGACCATTACAAAATACTATTGACACAAAATTCCACCCCTATTCTAATTAGACAATTTGAGTATTTCTCTATATTTCCTTTAAGATAACTAACGTTACTGTTTCCATTACTGTTTCTTCTTGCCCACTAACGTAATACACACAATGTCCATCTATGTCTACTTCCAACTTTACTAACACAGTCATCATGGGAGCCATTTTGTTCAATTGGTCTTGGTAAGACACAAAGACACAGAGGCATGTGTCCCTCCCACACACCACACCTCTTTATCTGTTTCTTACAGAATAAATCTGTTTATTTGTTAATATTACGCCCACCAACACAGGTGATATGGGACTCCAAACCCCCCTCGCTAAGATAGTGTGGAGTTCTAAAAAACATTTTTTTTTTTTTTTTTTGTGAAAATGGTATTTCAAGTTTTGTTTTCAAACTTATGCTGATGAATGTGTGGGAACCTGGAATTGAAATTGTTTTTGTGCCCTGTAGCATATTTTATTGGTACACTTTAAAAAAACGTTTTTACGTTTAAAGTCAACTGGAAGGGGGGCAGGATGGTCTAGGTGTTGTACTCTCAGCCGGAAGGTCGTGGGTTCGAGCCCCAGAGTTGGCCTACCTGTAAGCATCCTTGAGCAAGATGCATATCCCCTATCTGCTCCATGTAATAGCACCATGCAATTGGAAGTCGCTTTGGATAAAAGTGTCTGCTAAATGAGCTAATTGTGAAGTTTGTGAATTGTGAAGTTTGTAATTTGATGCAATGCTTAGCGAAACAACATATTGATCCCTCCCAATAATTGGGAGGGATCTAATTTAGATAGATAGTACTTTATTAATCCCCAGATGACAATTCCAGTTTTGCAGCAGCAATTCACATAAAAGCACACACACAATGAGGTAGGTAAAAACAGGGCACAGTATATATATACAGTATATACACACACACAGTGTATACTGTGTATATATATAATTAATAAATGAATGAAATAATAGCATTTGTAACTTTAGGAAGGGATAATAATTGCTATTAATGTGCATTGCCAGTAACGGTCCTTATTGCACCGGAGCTGAAGGAGCATGTGACTGAACACAACCAGTAGGTTGTATAGTGTTGAGCAGCTTGTGCAACATCCTTCTCTCCACAACCAACAACTCTAGGGGTTCCAGAGCAGACCCCAGCATAGAGCCAACCTTCTTTGTCAGTTTGTTTAGTTTCTTAATAGGGGGGAGGGATGCACGCTTTGTTTTAATAGGTGGATCATTTACTGTGGAAAGGAGCTTTGGTTTAATATATCTGAACTAAAAATAAAAAAGCAGACTTGCACAGATTCAGTCTTACTGATTACATCTTTGTAGCCTGGCTATTACCGGCTCTCCTCGATAACTTATCTTTTTTCCTTATTCCTCTCATTCCCACTCCACAGCTCACATCAATTACTGTTTTCACTTAAACACGATTTCACTTCTTGAAGACACGGCTTCATATTTTCTCCCAGAAAGTTTTATTATTCTTGCCTTGTAAGCAAGCACATGTTCCCGTTTCAATTTAGGGTATGTAGCTACATCACTACAAAGAGAAGAGAGAAGCTTTGTGTATTGGGCATGAGTCCAAAACGCCAATTAGGAACACACACTTTGTGAACTTGCTGTGCGTGTGTGTGTGTGTCTTTTTACGTGTGTGGAATTTTAACAAGTCTGAGCTGTTGTGATTTCAGGCAGTAGGATGTGAACCTCCATTTGTACGCTGTTCATTTGAACACAACCACAACACTGCCACTCCCTTATGAATCGATCAGGCCTGTCTTGGCAAAACAAAAGCCAGTTTGAATTCAGTCGGCCATTTGAACATCTGAATAATTAAAATCGTACAAGGGCTTCTCAAAAAGAACTAGCCTGTACTGGAATTAATTGTGGCATTTGTTGCCAGCTGTGTTGCTGCTTTGAAGAAAGTATCAAAAGAAGTTTGTTTCCAAAAATGGCCACATGATTTTGATGTAATAGAAATCTGATTTACTATTGGATGAATGCAGAAAGAATGTGGAGAACTTTTAATTACTGCATTACTTATTACTTACTGCATTGCATTACTTATTACTTATTAATAAGCCAAAGCCAAACATGATGCAATGCAGTATTACTAGAAATAAAAACAAATGCTTCATTAGAACCCATAGTATTTAATCCCCTCAAAACGCAACTCTCGGACCAACACTTCTAATGCTTATTTCCCTGGCCTAGCAGCCACAAGGCAGATCTGTTGCAAAAGCCTGCCTAGGCTCATTTCAAGGGGGCTGTTGATAGTGGACCAGGGTGGCTGTCAGACCTGAATTAGGTACAAACTGTCAGTGTTTGTGACATAATCTGTGATGGCTGCTAATCACGTCACTCTGAGGTTAGAGTGGGCCTGCTCATGAAAGTTACAATATAATTTCTACTCTGTAAAGCCTATTATCAGTAGCAAGGCATGTTTTCAAATTACGACATTACAGAGCATTCTATTATGTCGTACTGGTCATTCTCACATTTTTGTTTATACTCTCAATACAACTGGAAATGTCCCAGTTCTCATTGTTATGGAAGTGAGACATTTGTTTTCTCTAGCTGCTGGCTGACTCTGACAGGAGTTCGGTTCTTGCATTGGCGTGGCAAGCAAGTAGACCTAGAGGAGATACCAGTGGGTTGAAAGGTGGGAGGAAAGTCACGCTGACTGTTTTTTTTTTTTTTTAGTATTCTGCGGTTGAATCACAGAACCGAAAACCTTAAACACAAAGACGTAGGCTTCTAAATGTATTCTGAACACACTTTACTTCTCCAATGTGTACTAGAGGCACTAGGATCTATACTAGAGGCACTAGGATCTATACTAGAGGCACTAGGATCTATACTAGAGGCACTAACTGGCCTTTTTCTTTTAGTTTCTCTAATAATGGAGGAAAAAAGTAATTCGGGTAATTTTCCGCTTCAAATTGGGGTTTAAATTACACGTGTTGGATTCACCATAATGATCTCTCCAGCAGTTGTGGGCCTCTGATGTTTATTTTTATTTATTTTTTGTGTCCTTGTCTAAATATCCCCCTGTGTGTCTTTGTGTTCAAGTCCAGAGCAGGCCAGGCTCTGTGATCTGGAGGACCAGTCTAAGGCCTCCAAGAAGGGCATGTGGAGCGAAGGTGGAGGCACACACACCATCCGTGACATGAAGTACACCATGGAGAACCCCCGCAACTATGTCGACTCCATGCACCAGAAACCAGTCAACGGTAATGGGGCTAAGGACACCCGCACACATACACACACAGTTTTACATTTGCCATTTTCCCCACAAAAGCCGGAACTTGCAGACTGTGACACACATTCACCATTTCCTCTCAAGATGTTCTTATTACCCACTTCTTGGCCCGTAATGGCAGCCTGTAGCACCCTTCAGTGGCTCATACCTCCAATCTCTCACCTCGGTCTTACCGGAGCTGTACCGCTCCGCTCCATTCATTCCAGGCCGGCTGGCATTAACGTCGGCTCAGCTCATTTCACTAGCCTTTAATTGAATGGGCAAAATGAACACGGCAAAGGCTCTTTTGTTCTTGTTTTTGTTTTTTTGTTAACACAGTCACGTAGACGGGCGGCCTTGTTTTAGCAATTGTGAGGCTGAAATACAGCCAAAGCATTTTTATTTTTTATTTTTAAAGTGCTGTGAGTGCAGTCACTGTGGTTGGATATGTGGAATACCAATTTCTAACTCTTGTGTGCCTCTTCTCCCCTCTGCCTCTCCCCCGAGACACGAAAAGGACCCCCACTCACTTTTTTTGTGAAGTGTTTCATATAGCCAGTTGGCTCTCGGTCTCATTCTCAGAGAGGTGTGTTAAGAGGTCAGGGGGACTAATAGAAAGGGATCTAGGCAATGGTAACAAAAGTACTTTGAATTACCAGCGTTTCAACTAAATGAAAGTAGCCAATGGGCTACTTTCTAAGTGGAGGTGGCAGGTAGGCCACTGACTTATTTAACCTTGAAGGAACTTGTTGAACAAGTAAACCCATGAAGTTTCTTATTTACTCAATATTAGTGGTGCGGTCTAGGTGGGTGGCATTCGTGAGAAATGTTTTTCTCCACCACTAAAAACAGAAATAGTTTCCCTGTCTTTAGCAACAGCCAGTATTTGAAGTGTCTCAATTAAACTTGAACCGTTTGTGTGTGTGTGTGTGTGTGTGTGTGTGTGTGGAGTGTTTTTATTTATTTATTTTTTTATTTATTTATTATTCCTATTTTTTGGTTTAGTAAATAAAAAGTCCCTTTTCCCCTGTGGACTCCATTATTTGACCCCCCCCCCCCTGCTCTTTTTCACAGCCATTATCGAGCACGTGCGAGACGGCAGTGTTGTGCGCGCTCTACTCCTCCCAGACCATTACCTGGTCACAGTCATGCTGTCTGGAGTCAAGGTAACCTCCGCACACGCGCGCATGGGCAGGAAATATAGGGCTGAGCTTTTAGAGAATTGCATTCTATTTAATCGAAAACAATGTATACAAAATATATAAATGCATAAAAGGGTGGGTAACTGTCAATATGATCTAGATTGATGTGGCTCTTCCTTGGACAGTCTTGTAAATGCAACACCTTCTTTTCACCTTTTCTGACGGACTGTCGCGAAAACTAATAAACCACTCGTGGGTGAACAGTCCACCCTCCTCATATAAAAAAAAATGTTAATATTTTAATAACGGCTCATTTTTCTTGTGCCTGTAAGTCTGTTTGTTCTAGCAGCATTATATCCTCTCCCCTAAATTTCCCCATCCATCTTTTTTACCTCGCCCAGCTTTGCCAGTGGGCCATTCAAGATAACTAATCTTTCTCATCTCCTACTTAAAGATATTGTGTCCATTTGAAGGTGTTTTTTCCCCCACATTCAAAGGCTTATCAGCCTGCTGACTGCCTCTTGTTCTGATCTGTCTGCTGTTTTGCCTCACTTGTTTACAAGATATTATGTACCAAAAAGATGACACTGGTTTATAGAGGATCACAGAGGAGCAGTGGGCGAACAGATTATTTCAAACTCTTGGCTACAGCATTCATAAATAATATCCCCCATAGCTACTGTGGGAGTCAACTGCAAATTAAAGTAGTACCATACTTTTAGTGCTAAATAGGTAGACAAACAGAAAAACCAGGTATTTACTATGTATTTGTTCCATGCTAGGTTAATACTCCTTCCATTGCCCTTGACCAAGGCAGTGCCATTAAAACTGGAGTTGGTCCGAGGGCACCACCTTGTGGCTATCCACTCTTTCTAAACACTAAGGGCAAACTTCTTCCCACGGGTACAATAGAGGATAACTAACATCTTAATTCGCCCTCCAGTGTCCGACATTCAAACGCGAGGGCGACGGCACAGAGGTTCCAGAGCCGTTTGCAGCCGAGGCGAAGTTCTTCACTGAGTCCCGCCTTCTGCAAAGAGACGTACAGATCATTCTGGAGAGCTGCCACAACCAGGTCGTACTGGGCACCATTTTGCACCCGGTAAGGCTCAAACACACTGATGCATACTGTACAACGCACACAGGCGGCACCAAAAACTGTTTTGCCTTTCCTGTGGCATATTGGCATTTCTATGCTAACCGTGAGTGCTCAGTGTAACCAATCGACGTACACTAAGGTAATCCCTGTATGGTTTGCACTGATCATGTTGGCAAGCTCAAGTTGGCCTCCTTGAGTTTAGGTTCAGCCCCTTTTTAATCAGCTGTATCTCTGTGCTTCAGAACGGAAACATCACGGAACTGCTATTGAAGGAAGGTTTCGCACGCTGTGTGGACTGGTCCATGGCAGTCTACACCCAGGGTGCCGAAAAGCTCAGAGCCGCTGAACGGTAAGCGCTTGACCCTCGCCCAGGCTGCCCTGTAGTCCGAATCCCTTTAGGTCACGTGGAAACAAGTGTCTTCTACTGGTGAAAGTGTAAAACTATTTAGGCCTACATTTCACCGTTTAATTAATGTTGCTGTGAAATCACTTCCTTCCTAACATTTGTTCTACAGATGAATTGGTTGTACTTCAGCGAGAGATGTTTAGCAGAGATGATATTAACAACGAATACTTCAAATCTAGTCAAGTGAAGAGAAGAACGCATTTTGTACATGCATGTACAGTATGCACTGGAAATCTTCTCTGTTGTTGTTTTTTGACAATATTGAATGATTCATTAAAGAAGTTTGCATTAATTTTCTCGCTATCTTAGAATTACGCTGTGTTGTTAATACTCTTTTCCTTTGAGAGGATTAATTTGCCGTGTTGACAGAGGACTGTTCTGACTTAAGTTAAACCCTATTTAACTATTATTTTTCCAATTAAATAGGGGGGGTATGTTCCTATTGCAAGTCATTTATTTATTTAAGTTCTTAAGTTCCCAATCAGAAGTCCACAAAGCCATTACTGATTAGCTATTAATGTTGTTAATGCTGATGAGACTATTTCCCACCACAGATCTGCTAAAGAGCGTAAAGTTCGTATCTGGAAGGACTATGTGGCTCCCACAGCCAACCTGGACCTGAAGGATAGGCAGTTTGTAGCCAAGGTAAGACCCCAGGTCCCTCCCCTAGACCGTGTAGTGTTTCTAACCATGCACGGCCTTCTGTTTTACCCACAAATTCCTTTTCCCCCCGCTACACAACCTCGCGTACGAGCCGGCGTTATGCAACCATCACATCAAAGTCTCAAAACTTTGATAGGTACTGAGAGAGAGGGAAGCTTTCAGCGTCATACACACAGAAGCTGGCTGTCACACTGCTGACTTTGGTCGCCTACAAGTGGGGCCATTTCAGGATGCCTACCTCTGCTTGGTGTCTGCTCTCGCACTTTAGCATCTTGTTGTCACAGAACTGCAGCAAACGACAGAGCACTTTGAGATTAAATATGGCCTTCTCATATTTGCCCCGCTCCCTACCCCACACTACTTTGCCCTAAAAAAACACAACAAAAACTCCTTGCACAGAAGGAGGCATTCGCGTCATCACTCAGCACTCCCTAGTCAAATTAGGGCCAAACCGCTTGGGTACACTCGGTGTCAGCCTGAAACGACCCCCAATAGCTAAGGCCATGCGGAGATATTAGCTTTTGAGTTTATTGGCCGGCGCCCGAGGGGGATGGAAATTAGTGTGCTTAATCAAGAACTGGGGAGTATCCCCCACTCCCAACCCCCCCAAAACCCTCCCCAAGCCCAGCCCGTCTTTGTCAGCAACTATTACTTTAAATGAAGAGGGATGGACTCCCTCTGTAGACTCCAGGAATGAAGTCTAACTTCGTTGTTGCAATATGATAGCGCGTTCCATCGTCCTAGTCATGGCTTTCCTTAAGTCGGTAAAGCGGATTGAGTTGAAAAGTTCTGCTTTAAATCAACTCTCCTCTGTGCACGTTTTTTGAAATCGAGTTGCCTCATTCGCCTTCCTTTCGAGTTGCCTCATTCGCCTTCCTTTTTAGTTAATATATTTCTTCTTGAGGAATAAACCTAAGTATAACATTTCCCCAAAGTTTGCTTTTTATCTGCCCCCGCCTGCTCCCTACAGACCCTGAACTTTTAGACCCTGAAAAATTCATGGCTAGCCCGCGGCTTACATAAAAGGTGTTGCTTTAGCAATCTCCTTACAGAATGAGTTTGAAAAGAAGCTGCATGCACATAAAGGCAGGGAGGCGGGTGGGGTTGGGTTCTGTTTGTGTACAGTACGTTTCTCCCCCCCCCCCCCCGAGTCTGAGGGAAAAGGCTGGAGAAAGGATAAAACATTTATATTATCTGTGCAAGCGCGCCTCTCTCACATCTCCATGAACCGCCACCCCTGGACAGAGAACCCCAACAGAAGAATAGGAGGAGGATATGGAGGTGGCTAGAGAGCCAGGGTTTCTCTTGTGTCGAGGGCGGTGAAGCAATAGTCAGGGAAAATAACGAAGTGCGCTCGCAGGAGAAATGGGTGTTTTTGTCTGGTGTGTGTACATGAGTTTAATAAAGAGGAGGCGGATTCAAGTAAATAAAACGTGGAGCTAAATCTGGGGGGAAATAAATACCCTCTCTGTGGGTCAAGTTAACCCAAGCTACCCCCCACCACCACCACTTGTGGCCCAACCAAACACTCCCTCGATGTGTATCTGATCTCAGTGGACCCACCTCCCCCCCCCGACTATAGGGATTTACCGACTATCCCTCACCACCCGAGACGTCGCGCCCCAAGCAAAATGAGCCCCACTCTGTAATGTTTTGTTTGGGTAGTGAGGGATTGGTTTCTAAGAGAAGGAAGTAGCGCGTCCGGGCATTGTGACCACATGACACAAGAACACAAACGAAAAGCGCTGATGGTAGACTGGCAATCTTTTTAGTCTCTGATCCATTGTTTGAATCGGTATTGGACGGTCCGAGGTCATGTTGGTGTCCCATTGGTCAACAGTACACGTGTCTCTTTGACCTTGGCGGTCCTCGGACACTGCACACACATTGATCGTCTTCTGTTATGCATCGGCCTTTGTATTCCTGAGTAGGGGGAGGGGTGGGGAACAGTGTGTGCCTGGGAGAGCAGAGCGAGGAGGAGTAGGTAGGAGTGCGAGCTGCTCTCCCTCTCGGGTGAGGTAGGTTTCGGTGATGTTTTCTGCCATGGCTATTTCCAGACACAAATCGTTCCTTTTTTTTTTTAACGACATCTGCAAACTTGTCTCATGAGTTATGCTTTAATTATCTTTTGGTTATTGGGATTTTAATCCTCATGACTCACTCCAACCATCTTCCTCTAAAAAGAAATAAACAGATGTTACATCCTCTGCCCTTCCTGCCAGACTCTGTTGGCCCTGTTAGATGATTTGGCAGGGGGAGGGGAGCGCAGGAGAGGTGAAAAATGAGTGAAAGCCCCTTTTCTGACCCCTTGTCACCACCTTGTCCCATCCTGAAACGCAACGCCAGGGTTGCGGTCTTCCCAGCATTCTCCATACCGTTCAGCCAGTTGAATCCGCACGAAATTGCCGGCTAAAATGCAATGATGGAGCGTAGGCGTACAACCCTGTATCCAGCTTTGAGCTTGATCCTTATGAAGTCCGACAAAGACTTTAATTGACATGACTGCCCCGCTGCGACAGCACCGGCTTCACTATCTGAATGATGATGCGTGTAACACTTCTTGTGTCTCCTAATTCTAAGAAGAAATGTAAGGGGGGGGATGTGCTTCTTTTACATATTCATATTAGATGAAATTGGTCAAGGGAAAAGGAAATGAAGAGAGAGGGCTTCTGTACACTATTGGTAGATTATGTACACTATTGGTACATCCCATTTGGTAATTATTAATGTGAAGTTGAGGCGAGGAGGGCTCCCTTGGATCATTGGTGCCTTTTCGTCGTCAAAACGAGGCGGAGAAGTGAGGAGAGATCATCGGTTCTGTCGGCAGAGGGGAATGGCGACAGTCCGGGGGGGGGGGGGGGGGGGTAGCCCAGTTTAAAACATTTCCCAGGGTGTTGTGGCCACCCAAAGCAATAGAAACACATTAGCCCCATGCCACCCCCGGGCCCCAGGGCAACAAACCCCCGAAAGAAGTTAAACC
>JAOEHI010000016.1:1796387-1829288 GCA_025447815.1 Percopsis transmontana
GGGGGGGGGCACCCCCCTCCCGCGCCCTGTCAAGGAAATTTTGCGGTCCCCCCCCCCCACCCCCCCCCCCCCCCCCCCCCCAAACAGCTCAAATGCTTAGCATTCCTCATCGCGTGCGTGTGTGTGTGTACCTCTGCTCATCGTGTGTATGTGGGTGGTTTTGTTTGTTTCCGTGTTTTACAGCCGTTAAAAGAAATTGTTCTGGCCATCAAACCCACTGGAGAAAAGGGGCCGATCTGTTTGGTTTGTGTGTGCGTTTGTGTGTGCGTTTGTGGTGCGACGGCTATGAATAATCCAAACTCCTCCCTGCCCGTCTTTCCCTCGTTCTCGTTCGCTCTGCAAAGAAGTCATTGTTCAGGTCAGATTCACTCCAGTACACCGCCCCGCTGTCTGCTCTCGTTTTGCAGTAGTATTGCACCTGGTTTGGCTGTTCACACTGACCTTGTGAGGGGGGGGGTGCATTTGTCTACGTCGCATGTGCCTTTCTGCCGTTTTGTGTGTTTGGGGAGCAGTCTGCCGCCCCTGCACTCGCCCCCATAACATAGGCTGCGGTTTCACTTTGACTAGCGTCATTGTATTCATCACTGCTACACAACATAGCTTCGCCCTTCGCCAAGCTACGGTATAAACACTGTCCTTGGCTGGGAGTGCACCTGTGCAGACCAGTCATATGTGCGGAGTCTTCTGGATTCTGTGTCCCTTTTGCGCAAGTCCTACCGCTGGAGTCCTACCTTCTCTCCCATGATCCTTCGCTAACCCCGCCTTCAAGCCCGTCCCACTTCTGCTGCGCCCCAATGTCTCAGAGCGGCGAGGGTCGTCTGCGCCACAAACGCCCCTCCCACGTCTGCCAGACCTGAACTGTCAGAAGCCCTCCGAGCCCTAAGCTAACTGCGCTTTGCCCCCCCCCCACCCCACCCCCAAACAAAGGCAATGGTGAAAATGGAAGCAAAAGATGCGCTGATGGCCCTTACAGGCACTCTCCCCTGACCCCCTCCCTCCCCTCCCGTGTTCCTCCGCTACACTGCTGGGCTGGCGTGGTTATGTAAACCAGGGAGAACTGCCAAGCTCCGGCTCAGCCGGCCAATGAAGGCCGGCCTGTGACCGTGCCTCTAATGATATTGCCCCTCTTGAAGAGCTGTTTTAAGGCTTACTCTTTTAGTTGGTTTTTAATTAACAAGGATTTTTTTTCTTTTTCTTTTCCTCTCAATCTGTCGGCCGAGCTCGAAGCAGCCCAAATGAACTTTTCCTCCATGCAGTACCCCATTCCCAAAGTTTCTTCACTCGACACTTTTGCTGCCACACCGTGTGCCCTCGCATTTAAGTAAGCTAGGGCACTGGAAGTATTGTCCCCAGGGTGGTTATATAGCTCTGAGGCGCTGCTGTAAGTAGCCTGCTGAGAGAGAGAGAGGGGGGTGGGGGGGGTGGGCTATTGTGTCAATCCTTTACGCCGCGCTGTCCAAAAACCAACCGTCTCACTTGTCCGAGAGACACCTGCAAACCAGCGAGCACGCTTTCATGTCATCTTTCTCAGTTAGACAGAAGGGTGTGAGGCTGTATTATGATAGACGGTGGAGATAATATCCAAGATGAAGAATGCACAGTTAACAGCGAGCCCCGAAAGCATTTGTCATCATAAAAAGCTCCATGCTGATAGATGAAGCCACAACAGCTGGCAATGTAATGACAAGAGAAATGAGATTTTATTTTTAATTATTTTTCGTTAGGATACTCTGCGATGGTCTTGAACCGCAGTTGCTTCATCCTCTCATTAGGCACGTTATCAATAATTTTACTTAAAAAGGGAAGTGCATCATTCCATCAGCCGGCATCACTCAAAAGCATTGTGCAAACAACAGCCCAATTAGTCAACAGTAGATGTTTTGACAGCAGTAAAATTTCATACTCCTCAATGGACTGTTGCATACGCAGCAATCTAAATCAGTTTGCGTCGCGCTTGACGCATTTGTAGAACTTTGAAGCCGTCTAAACAAACGATTGCAGCGGGCCACACCTTGATAAAGCACCGCGTCACTTACTAATCGTAATCAAACTGTGCTGGCTTTTTTGTTGGACATGGTGTTGAATAAAAAAAAAAAAAAAGCACCAGACACTTCTGCACCATGATTCATTCTGCCTGAGTCATTTGGCACACAACGGGTTAAAGTATAGCTGCAGCGTCTTACTGCAGTGTCTAAAGCGTTTGGCTGATCGCTACAGTGTACACCAGGAGAAAGAGGGGGAAAAAACATCTCTCTCTAATGCCTCTTGTTTTGTTTTTTTCTTCCAAAAATCCTTTTTATTGCATTTATAACATTTGGCACAGTACAAATTCATGGTGCTTTTACAAGATAAACCTGTGAAGATCGACACTGACCTTTTTCTGTTTGTTAAAGAAAGTCTTTTCTGTATAAATGTTTTTTTCTTTTCACTGCATTCTCTGTAGCATGGTTTAAAAATCATACAGAATGCCCCCTTTTTAAAACAAGAATACCTTCATTTGTCAAAGTCAAGACAGCATCTTAAACAACTTGTCTTTTTAAATAGAAGTTACAAGTTAGAAAATAGTTTCAATTTCTTTTTTTAATATACGTTTCTCTATCACCAGCCCATGGTAGTTTCAATTTTCCATATATATATTTATTTATAAGCATGTACAACAAGAAATCATCTGTCTTTTTAATTTTGCACTCTGTACAAAAAAAGTAGTTCCTGTCCATTTTTTCCTTGTGCATTCTATTGCATGGATTTATGACAAAGGGGAGGGGCCGGGGTCTGTGGGGAAGGGGCTAGGCTCTAGGCGAAAAAGAAAGGGGGTGGGGGGGCATTTTAAATCTGAGTCTCCTGTACCTTCTCCTTCGTGTGAGTTTTTATGACAAAGGGCTCAGCCATGGCTGTGATGGTGCTGGGCAAGGTTCGAGGGAGAGAGTTTCCGACATTGTTGTCTGTCCATTTAGCCCCATGGCCCGTAGGTTTATAGGTGCTGTATTTGGGCTTTAGGGCGCCATGGTCCCCCTTATTGGGACTGTAATCCATTTTGGATCTCTGAGTGTGGGGGCTAAAGTCAGACTTGAAGGCGTTGTATTCCGGTTTGTGAGGGCTGAAGTCAGTCTTATAGGCGTTGTAGTCTGCTTGGGTTTTATGGGGTGCATACGGGTCCTTGGGGGCATAGCTACTAATCTCCGATTTCTGGGCACTGTAGTCCATCTTGGGTTTAGGCTGAGTACTGTAGTTGGTCTTGAATGGACTGTAATCAGGTTTAGGTCTTGGGTGAGTACTATAGTCAGACTTTAATGGGCTGTAGTCATGTTTGGATTTTGGTTGGGTGCTGTAATCTCGCTTAAACGGGCTGTAGTCAGTTTTCTGTCTAGGATGAGTGCTGTAATCTGGTTTGAATGGGCTGTAGTCTGCTTTTGGCCCAAAGTCGGGTTTGTACTGGCTGTATTCTACTTTAGGCTTGTGAGTGCTATAGTCTGGTCTAAACGGGCTGTAGTCAGCCTTCGGTCGATGAAGGCTAAAATCTGGCGTCGATTTGTGAGTGCTGTAATCTGGTGTGGATTTGTGGGTGCTAAAGTCCATAGGTTTATATGTGGTGTACTCAGCCTTGGGCTTGTGAAGAGTGAAATCGGGCTGCTGTTTATACTCGGCCTTGGGTTTGTGGAAACTGTAGTCTGTTTTGTGGCTGATGAAATCCAGTTTGTGTATGCTGTTGTGGTCCCGGATCTCGGGCAGTGGCAGAGCCGCCTCTTGGGCTGCGGATGCTGGCGGAGGCAGGTCCTCATCATCCACTTGGATGATCTCCACGGTTCGAGCAGCTGCCACCGTGCTCCTCTGCTGGTGGCGCTTCCTCAATTTGTAGAAGGCGATGAGCATAACCGCAGCCAGCAGTGTCACTGCCACGAAGCAGCCGATTATGATCTTTGTGGTCTTCATCACCTCGTCCAGGCTCGGACCAGACTTGGGCGGCTTGCCAGTGGCACCTTTGGGTCCTGGCGCCGCAGAGGGCTTGGCTACACCTAGAGGAGTGTCTGTGCTCTGTAGAAGCACAGTGGGCGTGGAGATGAAGACGGGCCGATAGACGGAGGGGGAGGCTGTTGTGGTTGTAGTCCCTTGGCCTCCCCCTCCTGCAGCAGCTGCAGCAGCAGGTGTGGTTGTGGTTTTGGGTTTAGGCATTTCAGTGGTGGGTCCCAAAATCTCCACAGTAACTGTTGTGAAGTAGCTGAAATTGGATGTGTTGAGCTCGGCCGCACTCACGTTGAGGTAGGCCGAGGCATTGGAGTTCCCGGCTGCATTGGACACCATGCAGGTGTAAGTGCCTGTGTCGGCAGCCAGGACGTTGGAGAAATTAAGCGTGCCATCACTGAGGACCGATATTCTTGGGTGACTGGAGGCATGCGTTAGAATTGTCCCGTTTGGTAAGAGCCACCGCACCGAAGACATTGGTGCTGTGCGGCAGCGAAGCTCTGCTACCCGCTCAGCCGAGATGTTCAAGTCTCTGGGTGCATCGACAATAAAGGGGGCAGAACACTGGAGACTAGCGTCCTCATCCTTGTCTACCTCCACCAGCTGTCGGCCTCTTGCGCTGGGAGGTGAATGGCAGCGTCCACAGCAGGTAGAGTTAGTAGGGATGTACTCCCTTAACCAGCGTGCCAACCACACGGCTTCGCAGCCACAGTTCCAGGGGTTGTGGTGGAGGTGGAGCTCCACCAGGAATCTGAGCGGGGAGAACAGGTCGTGTGGCAAAGCGCTCAGGTTATTGTGGGCCAGATTGAGCTCCACCAATGAAGACAGGTCGTCAAAGGCATTGCGTGCAATTACTGTGACCTGCGAGTTCATCACCCATAGCTTTTTGAGTGAGTGCAGGCCTCTAAAGGAGCCCGGTTTGATCTCTGGAAAGAGGTTCTCTGAGATCTCCAGCTCCTCCAGTCCCTTAAGGGGGCTTAAGTTCGGCATATCGCCCCTTATGTTGCACAGGCCCAGGTTGAGGTACTTGAGGTTCTGTAGGCCCTCGAAAGCCCCTTCCGAGATGTACTCCAGTTTCCTCAGCTCTCCCAGGTCCAGTCTCATGAGAGAGGGCACCCGGTTGAAGGCGTAAGAGGGGATGCTCTCAATGGGGTTGTTCCTCAGCCACAGTTCCCGTAATTTAGACAGGTATTCGAAGGCCCCGCTGGGAACCACTGTCAGCCGGTTGTCAAACAGCTCCAGCGTGTTAAGGCTAGTAAGTCCATTGAACGCGCCCACCTCAATCTGCCGTATGGCATTGCGGCCCAGCTGGAGCACCTCGAGGTGGTGCAGGTGGCGGAAGGAGTCCGCCTGCACCGCCTCGATGGCGTTTTCCATCAGATTGAGGTGGCGCGTGTTTGCCGGAATGCCCGGCGGCACGCGGGTGAGCCCCCGCCGGGTGCAGACCACCTTCCCCTGCTGACTACTGCAGGAGCACTGCGGCGGGCAGCCCTGGGGCCCCGGGGCCGCCGGCCCTGCCGAGGCCAGCGAGGCGCCGCTCCACGCTCGCGCCATCAGGAACACTACACACAGCAGGGCGGCTTTCCTGGCTGGACGCACAGCTACCCGCCCCAGGAGACTCATGATGTGGCACGTTCATAATTCAGCATCATCCGGGGGAGGAGGAGGGGGGGGCGACAGGGGGTGTTGTGGGATGGCTTGTGGGAGCTTTCGGGGGAAGGGGCAGATCGGTCGGTTGTGGTGTTACAGGAACCAGGGCCAGGGAGGTAAAGGGGGCTGGAGGAGACAAGGGGAAGGAGATGTGTTTTTTAAAAAAATGCTTACTAATGATCAGGAGACAGTTGCCCTCTCCTTGATTAAGGATACTTGTATATTTTGTATAACTGTGCTCAAGGGTGGGAGGCAAGAGGAGAAGGGGAGTGGACTAGCATCGGTGAAGCATGTGCATGAACAAGATGGCAATTAAGCAACTGTAAACCTTATTACGAAACAGAAAGGTAGGGTGTTACAAATGGATGCAAAGAGGGTTTGAAACACTAGACACCTACCTCAAGTAAATATTACAGGTCCTTGAACAGAGATATATAGCTTCCCTCCGTTTTTTTGCAAGCACAGAAAAAAAAAAGCTGCGGTGTTCAAATCAGCAGTATTTATATCCCAAGAGAAAAGAAAGCCTTTTAAATGTCCGTTCTGTCCAACAGATATTTTAACCACGAACAAACCCTTTTGTAAATCCACACATCCTAGGATTGAATGCCCTCTGTGAATGTTTTTTTTTTTTTCCTTGTTGATTAGTGGTCTTAAAAAAACACACACGCACACATACACGGGCGCGCACGCACACACGCACGCACGCACGCACGCACAAGATAAAATCAAATATATATTGGACTCCAGTCAGACTTCCAAAGCTGCAGTGGTCCCCTGCTCGCTCGCTGTGGGCTCCTCTTCTCTGGCTTGTCCTTGGAATCCGACAGTAGATCCCTCGGCTAGACGCCGTCCCCAAGTCTCCATAGCCCGGGCGGCCGCGTTGAAAAATAAATAAATAAAAAAAATCCCCATACGCGTGCACTCGTGCAGAATACTTTTTTCCCCCCCTCTTCACCAAAAAGAGAAACCCAAGGAAGGTGGAATAGACAAAAAAAAAAAACAACTAAAGGAAGCGGAGTGGGTTTGAAGAAGAGATCGGAGGGAAAATGAAAATTCCAGTCCTCTTTGAAATGTTCGCTATGTTGTTTGCCGTTGCTGGGGCTTGAAATAAGACAAAATAACCCTGAAACCCTCCTCTTTCTCTCTCCTTCTCTCTCTTTGCTCCTCCGTTCACTTTTTAGTGGTCATTCAGTCGGTTGGTGGATCAGTCCGGTACCCCTCTCTCTCTCTTCTTCTGTGGTTGTCTCTCAGCGTAGCGTCGTGTCCTTTTATTTTTGTATTTTTTTGTTTTGTTTATTTCAAAGTCTTTTATTCCCCCCTCCTCGGGAGCGCTCTGTCGGGGTTTTGCAAAAGGCGCCAGGCGACGCGCTCCGCTGTCATTAGCTTTATTCTCTCGTCTTTAGCCAGCCCCGCGCCCCAGCCTCGGCATCCAGAATCCGCGCGCGCACGCTCCTGCGCTCCACCATCCCCGCGTGTGTGTGTGTGTGTGCGCGCGTGTGTGTGGCACGCAGCAGAAAAAGAGTGGGGAAACCGACGCTAACGGGCGGCTCGCAGCAGCAGCAAGCGCGTGCACACGCCAGCAGCTGCAGCCTGCCCTCCGCGCACTTCCCAATAATCCGTCAATTTCTTCAGAGGGCGGGGGGGGGGTTGAAGCAGGGTCTGCTTGGGAGGCGGGGTGCGCTGCTTTCACAGCGGCTCGGCAGAAGTCGCAGCGCTGTGGGGTAGAAGACGGAGCGCTCCCCTCTCTCTGTGTATAGATATCCGTCTTTTAGCCCTCTTTTTCTGCTCTTCCTCCCTCGTCCTGGCTCGCTTCTGTCTTCTGGCGCAGCTCTTACTTGTTTGTTTTTTGTTGTTGTTGTTTTTTGGGTGAGTGGGGGGGGGGGGGCAGTCTTTCTTCCTGGCTGGGCGAGCAGCGGTTTTCTTTTTCTTCCCCTCCTCTCTGCCCCGACTAACGCAGCGTCCTCCCGAGGGAGGGAGAAGGAGAGAGAGAGAGAGAGAGGCGTGGAGGGCGAGCGCCGGGAAGGCAAAGGAGCGGGCGCGCAGCGGCACAGGCGTGACGTTGACGGCGGCGTCGATGTGGAAAAGGAGCCGCTGTAGCAGCGAGAGAGAGAGAGACGGAGCGTGCGCGACGACGAGGCTCGAGTCTCTCTCACCCTCCCCCCCCCTTCTCTCTCTCTAGCTCGCTCGCTCGCTGTGTCTCTGCGGTGTCCTGAGGTAGTTGGTGCGAGCTCAAAGCACTCAGATCTCTTTAGAGTTGGAGCCCTTCACAAACGCGCACCTCTCTCTCTCTCTCTCTCTCTCCCCCCCCCCCCATACCCCCGTGGCATTGTGGGGGGTTTCCCACAGCTTAGGGGGGTTAGACAGGCTGCCCAGGTGAATGACGGAGATGGACAGCGGCGCGTGCTGGATTTGATTTATTTTAACCCCCATGGTGCCTGCTCTGCCATTCCGTTGATCAGAGTCTCTCTCTCCCTCGCTCTCTTCTTTGTCCTTCACTGTGTGTGTGTGTGTGTGTGTGTGTGTGTGTGTGTGTGTGTGTGTGGAGGGAACATGAATGTAGTGCTGACGCATCCTCCTCACAGCAGTTTGATGCAGTGTTTTCCTTTTGTTTCTTTTGTTTGTGTGTGCGTGCATGAACCCCCACCCACACTGCTGCCCTCCACGTCCCCATCTCACCCAGGCTATTTCGGGTAGTCTTGTGGGGTGTGAGAGACTGAATGCTTTCACTACGAGCAGCCCCCGCCCACATCCTCTATACAATGTCACCCCCCCCCCCCCCCACCACCACCACCACCACCCCTCCCATTCCCCTCTTTCTGAAATGAAAACTGCGGTCCCAATTACACACATAGCTACAGAGGAGGCATTAGGCCAGCGCTCATCTCAATGACATCATTAAGACGTACCGGAAATAGTTAGCAAACCCTTCAGTTTTATATATGTAATTGCTGCGCCAATCAAGCCAAGCAGGGGGGAAATTATATGGTTTTGTCTGCTTTTAATTGTCTCTCGTTTAATCAAGCCTCTTTTAAAATAAAAGGAATGCTTTGTGCTTAAAGTGAAAGATTAAAATATATAAGAAGCTCTTCAAAGGGAGAATTAAAGAAGCAGACACAGCAACAAAATGCAAGCTAACAGATGACCAGGATACACTCGAATGTGTAGCACAGGGGCCAGTCTGTCTGGACGCCGATGCCTCCTCTCCCTTCCTCACCCCCCTTTCTCCCACGTCCGTCATAGCGGGTAGTTAGAGCACGCCGAACAGGCACAAACTGTCGCTCCAGGAAGCGCGCCGCCATAAAGGTCACGTTAAGAAAGGCGAGCGGGAGAAAAACAAGCCATGTTCTACCTCCCCCCCCCCCCGGAGGAGAGGCGAAACGAATGTCCCACACCTCCGCCCCCACTTTTATTTTTTTTGCCTGGCTGCTTATCCATTAAACTAGGAAGCTGTGCAAGTAATTGATGGTCGCTAAGGCCAGCCGTGACAGTGCTGCTAGGTGTGTGTGTGTGTGTGTGTGTGTGTGTGTGTGTCAGAGGGTGAGGGAGAGTGTGAGTGGGAAATGAGAGAGCGAGCGCGTGGCCGCCCGAAAAGGTCACCGTGCCTGTAGCACAGTGCGTTATTCCCACCAGCACAGGAGTGTGGAGCCCGACCCCTTTATTACGCGCAGGCACACAGACCCTCTTCCACTTGACGTCTCGGCGAAGCACTTTGCTCGAATACAAATGGGCTTCGAGCTAACTGCGGCAGCACGTCGCGGGATTTTCCCCCTTCATCTAGTGGGGGGGGGGGGGGAGAAGAGTTTTCTTCCCTTCTGCCGCTGAGGCACGTCTGCTAAGTGGAGACCGACGGCGAGACGTCTGAACCTGAGCGCTTGTCAGGGTACCGACACTCACCTCAGCTTTTTGTGGCGGTAACAGCCCAGTAACCATGATTGCGCCTGTTCAGTTGAGTGTGGGACAACAAGTGGTGGCCAAGCGGTATTCTCTGTGTGTGCGTTTGGATCAGATGGCTCTCGTGTCTCCCCTCCATATACTGCATGTGTTGCTCTGAACTCATTCTGGGTCAGTGGCCCATCACAGCTTGGATTTCAATACAGTCTGTCCGGGAAACTATCGCCCGTTGACCCGTAACATGGCTAAGCCCACCCTCCCCACATCCTGGGTGAAGTGGCCTCTGGGTTGCAGGGTCCCCAGTTCCCCCTGACCCAAAATGGCCGACCTCTCTCCTAATCCGCCGTAGCTTGGTGCTGACCCCGGAATGACGTGCCATGAACTAGTGGTTTGGCAGCCCCCTGCGATTATGGGAAGGTTCCCTCAAGGTCCACTAACCCAAAGAGACAGCTTGTGTGTTTGTGTGTGTGTGTGTGTGTGTGTGTTTTGGGGGGGGGGGGGTTGTGGCGGGTGACCACACAATATTCCTGACATCATCCAAGTCAACCAGAAAGGACCTTGTCGCGTTGGCAGCGATTCTTCACACTAAATTACATCGACCGTACATCTTCCTGGACTCTATATGCTAACTGGTCATTGTAGTTTTAAAGGGTTAGGAAGTAGATATTGCCCTTGGAGGTCTCATATCGTCACTGGGTGACACACTCTGTCCTGCCAAGGAGACTGTGTTCGGGCGCAGGCCTTACCTCCAGGACTTGCTGCTGGTTCGACGGCTTGACAGGCTGTCACGCGAGGCCCTTGCCCCGGCCGCCGTGGCAGCTCTCTCGCGGCTACTTTTGGGCACCTCTGCGCTGCACCATGAGGGCACACGCGGTAAGGGTTTAGGGGTACCGGGTGACCTAATTTGGCACGGGTTGCAGTCATCGAGAACCTTGTTCCTGCGTGTGTGGCTGTGAATGTGGGTGGTTTGTGAGGGCTGTGTGTGTGTGTGTGTGTGTGGTGGGGGGCAAACAGCACAGAACACGGCCCCCAGGGTGAGTGCCGGCAAATCTGGGATACGGCCAGTCGCATCTAGGTCAGCAGCTCGTGAGTGCGTGCGTGTGTTCGTGTGTCCAGACTAGTTCCATTTGGGTATATGGCTTGCGGTATGGTATAGCACCACTGCTAATCTGATTAATGGCACGCAGACTTGAGTGATGGGTCCAGTGATAGTGTCACTGTGTTCTGCCATAGCCAGGAACCAAGTTAAAGATGTGGCCCCTCTTAAGGCAGGCCACGCGCGTTTGGCTCCCGGAGACGAGATGCTACTATTCTGGTTAATGTTAGGCTTTGTATGGGCTTGTGTTAGAGTTAGCAAGCGAAGTGCGTCCTAACTACGTTGAACTTTCCCAGTGTTTACTGATCAATGCACACATGAGTGATCAATGGACACATGAGTAATCTTTTACAATACACAATTATGTACGCGCGCGTGCAAAACAGGCTCTGTGATTAGGACCTTGAAGGTAGACGGACAGACGCTTCCTTTCCAATTTTCATTTCAATTTCCAGGAATTAATTTTGTTAGAGATTATGTGCATGCACACACACTTGCTTTGCTTTCTGTTGATTTTTTTTCCCCCCGTTTATTATTCTCATCGCGTGCACACACACATTCATATGCCAGAATATCTAGAGATTATAGAGAGAGATAGGGGTATATTAGAGGCTTTGGTCCAGCCAGGTTAGATAAAGCCTGCCGTTTCATTCAGATACCCGTTACCTGCCGCCTGTTCTCTGTGACCTTACAATACCCTGACCCAGCTGGTTCTGATTGTGTTATTAACGTTAAACTGAGCCCTGCATACGCTAGGTCTTATCTGGAACAACAGGCAATGACCGAATATTTAGTCAGTGAAGGACTCGATTTGGCTAGTGAACAATGTTTGACCTTTCTTTGACAAGACACTTTCTTTTAATCCCTGAAATACAGTACTTTTAACCTACGTTGTGTTTTAAGTTTAAGTTTTTTTTTAACTTCCTCTTTTCTTTCAAAATTTTCTCAAGCCCGCTTTTCTTCCCCATGTCTCTTCTGATTTTTCTTTTTTTGTCCTTTTGGGCTCTATTCCTCTCCTACTTCACTTGTCTTCCTCCCTTGTTCTCAAACCCTCTTTGTGTTCCCCTCGTCCACTCTTTTCCCTCACTCTTTCCACCACACTACACCACTGTGCTATAATATTTACGGGTCAGTCTCTGTTTAATTGTATTTGCCTGTCGAGTGTCTCAGATAAAATGGAGGGGTCACTGAAAACTGGCAAACTGAAAAGTACAGTTTAAAATATGATGCCCTTCTGATGTCTCCTTCGCTGTTACTCTATTCTTTCCACCCCCTCGCCACCCCCCACCACTCTCTCATATCCAGCATCATTCCATGTTTCAGCTGTGCTAACAGCCATTGTCACCAGACTAATGGCCTTCATTATGTTGAGCTGCGTTTGTAGCGGATGCCAGAGTGGGGATTAGCCGTAGCTCTGTGTTAGCTGGAAGCAGACGAAAGATGCTCTTAGCTTAGTTTAGCTAACCCAATCAGCATGAGCCGAAATAATGAGGTGCTTCATGCATAATTGAAAGTAAGACTGTTTGTTTGAGTTTGGCACCCACTTTGTTTGTTATTTGGGATTGTTCATTTATTTTCTGTACAGATGCTAGGACCAATTTGTAGCATTTGCTATTGAGATGCTTTATTTCATCAGACATCTTAAAGTGTACTAAGTGACCCATCGTTTACCCATCACCTGACTCTACCCATTAATTAGCACATGTTCAAGCCGTAGTTATCATTCTAATCACAAAAGATGTTATGTGGATGTGCCATGGTCCTCCCTCACCCCCTCTCCCCTTATGCAAAGAGCCATTTCGTCATTGGTCAGCTGGCCTCATTAGGATTCTTGAGGCATCCCTGTCTGTGCGTTCATCACAATGTCGCCTTGCCGACTGCCCGGCTGCTGGAAATGGATGTCTCTTTCTCTGGGCAACGTGGGGGTAAAACATAGTAATTCACTGTGGTGAGAGGGACGTAATCTGTCTGACTTTTAGCTCCTTAAGAGCAAAGCTAAAGGTGTGGTCTTCATCTGGATTTCACCCCACATCCCATACTCTTTCCTTTCCCCCCCGTCCTTGGTTTTTACCACCCTTAGTTGTCTTCTACACCACCGCTGGCACTAAATTGTGGGATTTATAGGACTGTCAATGTGTAGAGCTGAGTGATACTTTCCATATCGACCAATTTAATCTTAGTTGGGCTGCATTTCTCACCGGTTACATCGTGAGTGTAAACAATGATTCATCCAGCATACTGATGAAAGCTTTGTCTCGTCTTGTATCCACGATGCTGACAGTCGCGTTGTCTAACTAAGTTTAGCTTTTTTGACAATGACGACGACGCAGCTGGTGGTAGAATGCTCTCTTCAATAACTTTATAACCGTAATGGCATCCCTGCCAAACGATTAATACATACAACCCTCCCATAACGCCGACATTCAGCCTCAAAATTTGAGTTTTGCTTGGGTACCCTTTCGTAAAAACCCCTAACCTTAAAATATACCCTGAAATACACAAAATGGATGCCCACCCTACTTTACCTCGTCGTCCTATGAAACCAGAGAACTTGCAATACCTCTCCCCAAAATGGCGGCTCGAATGACCTGTTCCAGGAAGTCTTGCATGAAATCCTGAATCCTAAATGTCCGTCAGGGGCGGTGTAGAGGTGGGATTAGCCCTACTGAAGCCCAGTGATGAAGGGACACAATGAAACTGCTTATCATTCTAGGAAATACACCGTGCCACACCCACACTGAAAGCACACCAGTGGGCAGATGAGAGGTTTTTGTGTGTGTGAACACAACCTCGCTTCATGTACGTTGCGTTGAAACGCGTGTTTACATGTGCCGTGCAGGCACCGCATATGGCTGTAAACTGCTTTCCAACGACTTTTTAAAAAAAGCTGAAGACCAGCGACCAGACCAGTGAACAGTCCAGTGCTCTAATGCTCCTCCCATTTGAAGCCCATTACAGATAGATGCCTGCCCGCCGTATCTGCTTTCTAATCTATAATCTGGTCTCCGGTATGCTCATAAAGATTAGACACGCTCAGTAAAACTGTCGCACATGCGCAAGCATGTCTCTACTGATTTTAAAAAGACTAGTCGAATGGCCATGATGTGCTCACTCGTGCGCGGGGACAGAGGCGTGAACTTCCTGGTCCCGTAGCCGCAGATAGTGGATGTGGTTGTGGCTATGGTAGATAAATGTTTAGCTTGTTTGTGATCGGTAGTTTGTCAGTGCTTTTCATATATGGCATATCTGTCTATAGAAGGGATAACGATGAAACAGGTGTCGGGGCGCGCACGTACGCACGCACGGGTTGCTTCCTCCTATTGTGACCACTTCGAAGCTATTTTGTTTTCCAGCTCCTAATATCTCTCTCTCTCGCTGCCTGCGTTAGCTGTTTTCCACAGGTGGGGGGGGGATTTGCGAAGCCAAGTAAAGTGTGTCTAATCTACGAGCACAGCCATCGCAGCTAGCATGGCGTCAAATGTTTTGCGGCGGTTTACCTGCCGCCTTAAACAATGCGACACTTTAGCGGCCAGCCAGCCGTGAAGCTGGGGGGACAGACAAAGGATGGAGAGGGCTAAAGGTGAAAAAATAGAGGGAGAGAGAAAAGAATGGAGGCACATTTTTGTTTTATGTGTTGAAAGAAGGTAACTCAGAAGGAAAAGAGCAGAAAATGATGGGTGACACACGGCTCAGAGGAATTAGCTGGTAAGCGAATGAGCAATAAGAAAAATGACAAAAAAAAAACCTCCCCACAACCCCTCCCTGCGCCTGGTCCCTTGACCCTCCTCAAATACGTTTTCCATGGCAGTGCAATCTAGTATATCCCCCAGCGGTTGGTTGTTGGGGCAAGCTATGAGACTGGGGGGGTAAGGGGAGGGGTGAAAAAAAGGCAACGGGCAGCACTTTCTAAATTGAAGTCAATAACACGGCAGTCCGTTCTGCGAGAGCCAGTCCTCCCACGCAGAGCTGAGCCCTCCCGGACGCTGATTGAGTTCTCCGGAGCAACCCGGCGTTCATTTGAGCCCCTGCGTGTGCACATACGCTGTATCGTTCTTGCGTGTGGTTTCTTAATCGTTTTCCCCCTCTCACTGTATCTCTCTCCGTGTTCGACCACTAGACAGGTGGGTAGAAATCGCACAGCAACCATGCTAGAACCCATGAACATCGCAGGCGTACTACAGAGAGAGCCATGCAGGGCCTTTTTTTCTTGTTTGTATTCATTCGCTCGCCGCCTGTTTGAAAATCCTGCTAATGCAGGCACATCTGAGATCCACGTGCGGACACAGCCCTATTTCGCCTCAAATCCCTTCCCTCTGTGTTAGCATTCCTCTGCTTTAAGGGATTAAAACGTTCGTGGCTGGCATGCCACCAGACAGGCGCAGGAAGGTAAATTAGTGACTGATAGAGGGAAGACATCCGCCTGTGTGTGTGTGCGCGCATGACCTGGTGTGTTTTGTATGCGAATGTGATGAGGGATACATAAATGGTTACAGGCACATCCACGCGCAGCATGGCGCTCGCATGTTTGGTTGGCTAGCTAGCACATTCCACGGGCCCCTTGTTCACTTTTTTACTGAGCTGAATCTGTAGGAAAAGAAGAAAAGCAAAACGATCTCCTGCCGATTTTCGCGGCCCGTCAATCACGTGTGTGCGTGTGTCCCTCGTCAATAAGCCAGCCCCCAAGATGAGGATCGTCACAGGTGAGGTCACACGCGGATCTCGCCCAAGGTGATAAAAGCTTAGCGGGTATGATTCATTTCCTGCCGGTGTCAGGCTCTTAAAGCCCCCCGCCACTCTCCCCGTCTACGAATGTCAAAATCCCCACCATATGCTCTCTTGTCTGTCTCTGTGTTTGCGTTTGTCGATTATATTCTCCTTGGGTTGGATCATGTCTAACATCCACGGCCCAGATGTTGGATGTTTTCACTGTATCAACCCTGGCCCGCGCGCATAAATGCGGTACGCGCACCCTCGGATGCATGTCTGTGGCTATATAATGCATGGAGGTGTTTTAAATATTACATGAAAGCGGGGGAATAAGGTAAATGAAGTGTGAAAGCTCCCCTTTCTCTCAATGCCTTGCTCTCTCTTTAACCATATACAACCTTCCACTGGTTATCATTAGCGGACACACTGAGCTGCAGTGGGTACCTTTTTAGTCCTCCTTTACTAGCCTTCCTTCATTTCTCTCTCTCTCTCTCTCTGTGTGTGTCTTGCTCACTCGCCGTGTGTGTGTGTGTGTGTGTGTGTGTGACGAAGTCTGTAGTGAAAGCCAGTGCCCTCGGGCATGGTGTGTTCTCGCCCGCCCCAGTTCCCCACCTTCCACCACAGGACCAGACCGAACATCAGAGAGAGAGAGGGGGGGGGGGAGAGAGAGAGACAGAGAGATGCTGACGCGACCGTGACGCCAATGCCTCTTTCTCCCCCACCCCCCATGTCACACTCTGTAACCCTAACACGACCTTTACAAGTGTACACAAATATCCTAAATAGGGAAAAGACACACTTGCACGCAAATGTATGGACTGTATCATTGATGATTTATCAAGTGGTTGTTGGTGGGCCGCCATTAAATGGATGCTAGTGAAAGGCCTATTGAAACATTATGTCCTTAGCTAAGCTAGGCTATATTCAGCTCATCAAATAAGTGATATCTATTTTGCTGGATTGTCTGCTGAGGCACTAAGAGGTAATTGCAACCCTTGCAATATTGCAAGGTTAAGTATTTAAAAAAAAAAAAAAAAAAAGATGGTTCATGTGTGGGTGGTTGTGTGCCATAGCAACAAGTTGCCTCATACTGAAGGAACTTGCATTGATTTTCCCCTTCTTTTACCTGAAACATATTTTTTGTGACATTTTAAGAATGATTTGACCGCTATATTGCTGGTGATTCTAGGAAATGTGGGCGAGGGGGCTCACACGTCCCCCTAATCACTTGGGTTCCAACAAACGAACATAATTAAATAACTAAATATATTTAATACGCGCACATGCTAACCTTTTTCATGATTTGCTCTATCGCTGCACCGGCTGTCTCTGGAGGTGAAGGGGAACAACAGGCTGGTCTTATTTAGTCAAGATAAGCCTTCTGGGATCTAAATCTGTAATCTGCAAGCATGTAGTCAGTTAAATGAATGTGCCATGGCTGGATTTAACTGTCTAGACTCATGTCCTTCAAGGACTGGCATTTGTTTTTCCCTCTTTGCTCATCACTATCATGCCATTCATTAAAGTGAAATGGTTCGTCGGTGCACAGCAACAAAAAAAGATTGAATCATTGAGTTTAGATTAGTCGTTTTTTTTTTTTTTAAAGCTCTCCACTTATTTCTCTAATTGTCTCTAGACAACATCCTAGGGTAGCAGCTTGTCCCGAATGTATCTTGGTCTGTTTTCATTGAGTACACAGGTTGATACAGTAGTAGGGTGCCTTGCCTTTTGTTTACTGGAATTGTTAATTGTACACGCCTGATGCAGTGTCATACCCCCTTTTTTAAAATTTAACTTGTATATCTTAGTAACATGTCTATCTCTAGTGACTGTTGTCACTTGTTCTAAAAGAATGCTTTGCTAATAATGACTGAAATGTTTTCTGTTTCCGCTCCTGTTTCTGTTTCCGCTTACTGTTAGTTGGTTTGGGTAAAACGTTTTGCTAAATGTTGCCCTTCTCTTTCACTTTGAAGCACGGCCTTGCCACTGTCTTATCTCCACTTCTGCACATGCTTGCTGAGTCGCGTTCAGTCATGCGCGTGTGTATAAGTTGCTAACAATCTTCCCCTCGCACCCCCCCATGTTATGTAATCCCCAGTAACATTACCCCCCCCCCCCTTCCCTCAGTGTTTTTATGCAGCGCCTGGTGTTGAGTCAGCGACTGCGGAGGGCGGGCTCATTAGCGATGCCTGGTTCGGGTGACCTCTTCGCCATTTCTCTGACCTGGCTCGTCACTGTTTACATACTTTACAGTCCTTTTGTGGCTTGCTCACCCAGCCGGGCGTTGTTAAGCTCACGGCATCAGCTGTGGCATGGTTTCCCCCCCCAATCCACCACCACACAGTTGTAATGATGAATTCCACCTTTGTCCGCCCTCCCCCTGACAAGTGAATATAGGCAGCACTTTGGCATAAATCCTTTTTCCGTTTTCCCATTCCTTGTGCGTTCTCCGTCATCTTTCTCTGTCTTCAGAATATCTGGTCACAGCATGTTCTCTCGGCGGCGGCATCTGCGTTTGCAGCAGTTTGTCTTCGTCCCTCGTCATCGCCCGGCGCCTCCTTTAGCCTTGACGCCGCGAAGGTGTTTCGAGCCATCAAATGTCCGCCGCCATTACCACCCGGCTACTTTTGATTGACAGAACTCCAGCAGCTGTAACCTTGGCATCTCCATGCCTCTGTTCACATTAATCTCCGGCGGATGTTTCCCAAAGTGAGAGACCCAATCTAAACGGCAGTAAGGTTGAAGCCGAAGCTCTTAAAATCCTCGCTGACACTGCTTGCCCTTCCCACCTGCCCACTGGGAGCTGTGTCCCATGAGGCTCTAGAAGGTAGGCCTGCTAACCAGACACGGGCGCAGGGAGGCTGTAATCGCATTTATCGGACACCACACTGTTCCTCTGCTGATTAGATTAGATAGCTGCTAATGTCTCGAAGCAGGTGAAAACACATTTCCCATGAAAGAATAAAAAAATATATATGACAAACAATATTAGCCCATAAATCATCAGCCACAAGACTGACTGATTAGTTAGCTTCATTATTCCTAACTTGGCGTAGCTGCAATGCCTGCTTAAACATGTGAAAAGGGTTAAAACCTTCCACAAAGGTTTCATGTAGTTAATCAGTTTGTATTTATATGACTGCAGCCTCGAATAGCTGTTAGTCAGTCTTTAATCAGACTTTATTAGAAGATGTAATGCCTCTCTGAAAGTTCGCCCCCGCCAGTGTTCCCACCCGAACGCCTGATGCCTGCCTAGCGACGCTCTCCAACCAACCAGCCCGGCAACACGGCTGCTCCTTCTCGTCTTGACAACCGCTTGGAAACTGACAAATGCCGCGCTGAAAAATGTCTCTCTCCCCCCCCCCTTTATTTTCCTTTTCCCCTCATTCCCTCAGTCTGTCATGGCGGAGGCAGGGTCTGAGAGGACAGAAATGGCTTTTTGAGTGACATGGAGCAGACTCTGCCATTGGCAGTGTCAGCCGTCCACGGAGACGAGAAAAAGAGGTGGAGACAAATGATGATGGTCTTGGCCAATGTTGATTGTTCCTGTACCCCCTCCTTCCGCCCCTCACTCATCTCTTCCACCCCCCCAGTCCCCTGAGCGGTCAATGAAGGCCAACTATCTTTGTCCCCCTACTACTAAGGGATTCAAAGTATACCTTGAATACTGTGTGTGTGTGTGTGTGTGTGTGTGGGGGGGTGATATAGCTTGATGCAGTCCATTTGACCACTCCTGGACTGTGCTTGTCGGCTCCTGCCACGCTTTCTCCACCTCAGGCAACACATTTTGAAGGCTTTCAACCATGCTTTAAAACGAGACTCCTCGTCAGGTATTACTGTTGTGGTTGGAACCAGCGTTACAAAAATTTTGTGTTGGTTTGAAACTCTTCTCTACTCCCCTCCCTACAGCTTTCCTAGGCTCACATCATTTTCTGCCCCTCCCCGTCTAGCCACATACAGTGTTTCAAATGTGATCAATGAGCCGGGGCAGAAGTTTTGGGCTTCTGGGGCCACTATAACAGTCAAGGAATATAACTTTCAAAAATCAAATCATTGGTCTTTGGAACTGTGTTTAGAACAATGCTTCTCATGCATGTCATTGTGAAGTTTGCTGCAAAAAATATTGGTGAATTAGCATTTTGTCACAGTGTTGGGGGAAGTTTGTTTTCTAACCCACCAGGCAAACACTCCACAACCCAGTGTTTCCCTCCCCTATGTGCTCAGCCTCAAATGCACAGGGAATTATATGTGATATTAGCAATATTACAAATGTAGCTCAATATTCATCGACCGGCACGCCATGTCATGCCCCTCTTAAAAATTAGATGGATTGTAGTTATTGCTGCTATTGATTTTAATAACCAGGCTGTTAAGGTTGCTATCTAAACCCGTGTTCTCAATCCGCTATCGTCGGGACGACAACAAAAGGATCCATAAACTAATTTTGCCGGAGGTTAGCGTTGTTGTGCCTTCTTTCAATTTATTTAGTTATTTAATTAATAGTCTGACTTTGCTTAAAAATGGCTAGTTTTTCACTTAAAATATCGTAAGTGTAGTCTACGTATGCCGACACATGTTCTTTCTTAAAATCCACCCACCTACGCCTGCTGTCACTAGACCAGTGTGTCCATACGGCCATGCCGGGGGGGGGGGGGTTACTGTACCCTGGGACAACCTGTGATTAGGACGATATGACTAGACGCCTCCGTGAGAGTCTGTGGGCAAAGAACAGGCTATTGCAAGCGCTAAACCTCCCGTTAGTATTCCACACCAACACGCATGCTATTGATCCACTAGGAAAGAGAAAGATGAGGCGGGGTTGACTGTGACCTGATCTAGGTGGTCATTATATGGCCTGGGGTCTCTCATTACTCAACGTCGCAAGAAACTATGACTGGAACGTTGGCAGGCAAAGGCCTGCCCATCAAAACAAGTAATTTTGCATGATTATGGCTAGAATTCAGTGGAATGCCCAGGGGATGCACTTTGTCTTGTTACAGATGACTCTGTTTATCAAGGTGGGTGGGAGATTTGAGCTGTTGGATTACGATTGGATCAAAGCTTTCCCTACATGACAAAACACTTCCCCGTACAAATTGCCGTCTGGTTTCAAAGAACTGTCAAGTCTTCCAGAGGATTCACATTGTACGTATCGACAACAGTCCACTTAAAATGTCCAGCGCCGTCAGCTGAAAGAGCGTGAGGTATGTCCATAATTGACTGCTTTGGTTTAGTGAGCCACGGTTGGTCATTCACACAGGGCAGCTCTAGCGCCTGTCGAAATCGACTCACTATTGACCTCCCTTTGCTCACTTGTGCGACCCCCACCCTCCCACCCTCTCTCTCTCACTGAAGGCTTTCAGTATCCTGTCTTCGACGGCATTTTCCTCCAGTATTTTTATTATCATTAACTATCGTACACATTCAGAGTTCCATATCATGTATAGTGATTGGCTATATCGGTTTTTCAATCGATGTCGGGGGAAAGTTTTTTATTTTTTTATTGATGCAATGGCCTTCATATCTTCTTTTAATAAGGCCTCAGAGGTGGTGGACTGGACCTACGCTGAACATCTTTGCTCTTAAGGGTGGACCAAGCATGTATATCAATTTCCGCCGCTCGCCTGTCCCGTATATTTTCTCCCCGGACTTCCCGCCAGGGCAGGAGCCCGCTTAGTTTTGATTTCTTTTAAAGGCAGCTGATGGCGGGGTATAATACACGACTTAGAAAGAAGGTAACAATGCTAAATATTTGTGTCTCCCGCCTGACTCGGATATCATTTGCTCCTTAGTCCGACTTGTACTATATTTTTGCTGTTGTTGTTCCCTCACACGTAGACCCCAAACATCAGTTACCTATTGATGAAGGGAAAACTCATTAATGGCCCGCAGATGGGTTTAATGGTACGGATCATGCATGTTTTCCTGACCGTTAATGGCCCTGGCCATTTGAGAAGCTTAACTCCTGCCTCCTCCAGACGGCAGCCTGCACACGCACGCTTGAAACTCGATCTTCGTCCGTCATGCGTGTTATGCTAAGTATTGGTAGCAGAGGCCCTACATGGTAGAAACATCAGCAACTCCTGAACAAGCAAAGGCGTAATGGTCTGATATCCGTAGGAGCATGACTTTGTCCTACATTGGCGCAGTAGTAGTAGGCCTCCAAAAGTTTTGACTATTGGTCATTGAAGCCCAGTATTGGAAGGACCTAACAAGGGCTTGTGCTCTAGGATAGGAAGGTGCTCTGAATCTACTGCAGCCCAGACAGTATTTCATCCAGTTCAATCCGTATGCCAGTAAGCATGTTTAAACAGTCAGATTGTGACATGAGGCTGTAAACGTTTATGGTGGAGCAGGTTTACGCAGCCCGCAACTCTTTGCACTGACTGTCGTGGACAGTGATGTGCTGGCAGGCTTAGAGGCTGACCCCTCACCCTTCCTCCACACTCTTAAAGAAGATAAGTGTTCTCTCCTCGCCTTTTTAACAGTGGCAACTCCCTCTTCCCTCCTAACCTTCCTGTTGTTTAGTAACGGCCGAAGAGTCTTTAAAAACTCCAGCCCGGGGCGTCCTTGTCGGCTTAATGCCTCTTATTTTTCAAGGCTTTAGCCATTCGCCATTTACCGGAGTTGGTTTACAGCGTGGTGTGTCTTTAAAAGTTGGATGTGGAGTGAAGTTTTGTGAGCGAGAGAAGTGAGCCAGCCACCTCTGTGCATCCATGCGAGCATCGGCATACTTAGAAATGATACCTGCACACCCGACGCCCCCCCCTCCCCTTTCCTCCCTCCTTCCACACACACTCACTCCTCTCCCAGGCCTGCATTAGCTCCAATCACCCCCCCTCCCCCCCCTTCCGAGAATGGTCGTCTTTCCTCATTGCTCCCCTGGGTACTTGTGGGCCCACGCTGGTTGAAATCATTAGGAAGCGGAGGACTGTCCTCCAGCCATGCAAGCAAGCGCAAGCTAGGCGCTAGCTACCCCCCCACGGCAACATGCAGGTTTTAAGGTCATAGCAAGAGAGCAAATCGTATGAATCGCCAGGTATTACCCAACCTTTGTCATTTCCCCCTCCCCTGCTACCTCCATCAATGCCTGACTCTTGGCACATATTTGGGCGCCTGTTACTATCTGGCCAGCACATTGGGGATAAATACATTGAAAAAAAGGGGATTATTATTTCTTCTTTTTTTTTTTTGGTACTCATTTTAGTTCACCTTTAACGATGAGTATGTGCCGACACTCAGATGCCTCATTTAATCACAAAGTACTAGGTTTCCTCAAACGCAGCGAAAAGGTCACTTGTATAAGCTGGCGTCAATTAGAACAGGATTAGTGTCTTTGTCTCTGCTCCGCGCTCTTGGACTTGACAATTTTTAACACTAAAGGTGGTGTCTCTCGGTCCCTTTTTTTCGATATCCGCACCTTATTTGATCTGTGATTTTTACCTGGCTGCCTCTTACTCTCTTTAGCAACCGACAAGCGCTCTTTCCCTTGCCCCACCTAAAATTACAGGCCCCATTAACGCACTATTGTACATCCTCGGCTGATCCATGCTATTAAAAGATCAATGGCACACTGTTTTATTCTTTCATTCATTTGTCGCTCTCTGTTTAAGGTGATCTATATTTATAGATTTCACCCCGCTTGTCGGCTCCCTAACAGAGAAGTTAGGCGGGTGGTAAACTGGTGGGCGTTAAGGAGGGAGGAGTGACTGCGTCAATGGCATCTGGCACTATTACTGTACAACAGGCGTAACCCACACAAGTAACATTTGCATGTGGATACCATGGGCTGACATCAATAACCGCATTACGGAATGATAGCGGGGAGGGGGGGTTCAGGAAAAGGAACAGTTTGTGCGCATCTGGAACATTGATCCAGAAGCAATATTGAGAGATGGTTGGTTTGCGTTGGAAGGGGCTGTTCAAATGCGGTTTTAACACCCTAGACTGGGTTAAAAGGAGCAATGGAGGACACGTCACCCTGGTGCCCTCACATTGCCTGGGAGAAGTTTGCCTTTCAATAAAAAAGACGCAGCCGATGGTGATGCGAGGTGAAGAGAGATCAGACGATATGAATTAAAGTGAAGGGATCTGTCATTTTGTTGACAGTGAAATAATGCCTTGGATTTCAGATTCTCTCTCTCTTATTCTCTTGATAAATGGCTAATTCTTACGGACAAGCAAAGAGCTGTCTGCGAGGGGAGCTTCTCTCTGTCTCCCTTCTATCGGCGTGAGACTGACGGGGAGAGATTGCAGAGGAGGAGCGATGGGCAAGAATGACGGATGCTGTTTACTTTTGGCCTCCCAAAGCCTTGTCATACCTGGCCTCTGGACTGGCACCATGCCCACACACACACACACACACACACACATCAATCTTCCCTGGTTCATTTGACTTATGACTAAAGCTAGTTTTTTGGTATTATAATATCCAATTACCTACCTACCTTACCCCACACACACGCACGCACGCACGCGCGCACACACTTGAGTGAGCCAAGTTAAGTGGCAGGGTGCAGCCGTCATAAAAACAGCCGGCTCCTTGTTGCCTAATGAGAATAAATGAAGACGCGCCAAGCCATCTCCACCTGCCAGTCCGTTTTCCCTGCTTTCATTCTTTTTTTCCCTTCTCTCGCTGCTTACATTTGCACATTACGCGCCCTCCTCGTCATTCTCACCGTTATGAGAGCTCGCCTCTCTGCAGCGTTCCCGTTTCTCCGTAATTGGCCAGTGCAGTAAAAGCCGGGTTTAGAGGGTGGCACCAGGTACTGCATTTAATCCCTGTTCGATGACGGGGTCAGGTACCCGCGCATGTAGGACACCGTCCTTTCAGTTCCAGGGAACGGAGAGCACATCTGTTCGGGCAGCGTTGTAGATCTAAAGAAAATTGATAGATGGTAAATGGTAAATGGACTGCATTTATATAGCGCTTTTTTGGTACCAAACAGGCCACTCAAAGCATCATTGCCTCACATCCACCCAGTCACACACCGATGTGGGTGTCTGCCATGCAAGGCGCCATCCAACACAACGGGAGCAGTTAGGGTTAGGTGTCTTGCTCAGGGACACCTCAACACTTAGTCAGAAGTCAGCGGGTATCGAACCAGCGGCTTTTTGAACACCAGACGACCTGCTCTACCCCCTGTGCCACTGTCGCCCCATAGCCACTTCATGTTTGCCCCTTTCAACTTTAATGAACACTTAATTGTTCTAAAATATAACGTTTCCCTTTTCCAAAATGCCCTACGCGTGCACATACATGTGTATTTGTCTGGCATGATGTTACATTTTAGTTTTTTAATGACTGCATTTATGCATTCATTTGGCTCTAGTAACAGGGATCCCCACGAGTTAATCAAACCAAGAGTTTGATAGCCAACCCACTGTCCCTTTCATCCGAGTTTTGGCACTCAAATGGCGTGTCAACCTACCGCAGTTCCTTTTACTTTCGAACCGTTAAGTAAATTAAATCTGCTGCGGTTTTAAAACGTGCCCTCGGGTCAGGTTTCACTTCAATGGTACCAAATGGCTTTGTCTTTTGTACTTGAGAGTAACTGCCGCTGCTCTGAGTACGTGTGTGCGTGCGTTTCCCTGTGCTCTTTCCCGTCCACCGCCTCAACACAATCCTAGCGTTTATGAGATTACCAGAGCCCATTTGTGTTCCGGCGGGAGCCATCTTGGCTCAGAGGAGGCCTCCGCTGGGAACCATCTGGGCTTCGCTCAGAGCAGTTTCCTCCCCGCCTCTCCTTTCTCTATACCATCCTCACCATTATGACCAAGACTACATGGTTTAAATGGTGGGGAAGCTGAGAATGATCTTTGTGTGAAGGCGAAGCACTCCCTAAACGTGCAATCTTCAGATGAACCTCTAAAGCGCGGACGTTTTCTTTCAGGCTGCGTGTGACAAAAAAATGGAGGGGGGGTGTGTGGTGTGGAAGAGGGATGTCACAGCAGAGCGCTCTCTTCACTAAGCAGGTGTTGGCGGGCCGGGGCGTCTGTTCCGGGACGTGGGCGCAGGGGTTAGTGCGAGGGGGCGGCTGGAGATATCAATAGGCCGCAGCCGCAGCGACGCCTCGGCGAGGGGCCCCTGTACACATGCAGCATCCACACGCTCCCAACCCAGCTGTCTCCACATCCCCAAAATGGATTCCCATCAAAAAGTATTCTGTCAGCATTCATTAGGTTTCCTTCAACAGCCTCTCGGTTCAGAGCTAACGATGAAAGGGATTCACGCTGAGCAGCGCTTGCTGCTTTAAGAGGCAGGTCGCGCACCCAACCGTCATGCAGCTTTTAAATCAGCGGATTTGTCAAAGTTTCATTATGTTGCAAACCCAAAATGACATTCATTATTCCATTTCCCTGTTCACATGTTTGTTTGGGTTAGCATGAATGTAGTAGTTATATTCATGCTAGTATCCTGTAGGTAGGTTTTCAGGTAGATAGAAAATATGATAAAATACACTACATGAAATGGTCAATCAATGCTGTAATATTGGAAGTAAGTGGCTGCAGCGTGTTTTGAGTGAGTGATTTATGGATACCTGTAATTGGTTGTGTATTTCACAGGTCAATATGTGTGTAGCGTGCATGGTTGATAGCGCTTGTCAATCAGGCACTGTGAAGTCCCCCTGCACCCCAGTCTATTATTGATATTCCCCAGTAGGCCTGTTTTTTATCATTAAGGCTGCATGTAGCAATGCCAGCCACTACATTCATAGTATGTCGTCGTCAATTGCGAACAAATTTCCTTTCCATTAGGTTGGCAGTATGTGGTAAATTAAGTTATTCCCTATAAGTGGTGTGGGGGGAGGGGGAATTGGACTCATTTGTCATGTAGTGGTGGAACATGCGGGGGATGTATGGATATCATTTTACCTAATAATTTTCCCCTCTCCCTCTTTCCCCGTCATCTACAAATGTGACCCACATTGTATACAGACCCTCATAAGGCCCGACATTGATTTGTAGCTTGTTCTGCCATCTTTCCCCACGTTTTTGATTTGCAAGGCATTTGTTCACTCCCCTTCCGAGCAGGAGAACATTGCAGTGCGTTCCCACTGAATTAGAGATGGGGGAATGGGCGCCGAGTTAAGAGCAGATCCATTACACCTCCAGGATATCAGCCCAAATTAAAATTCCCCGGGAGGAATTTGGAGCGCTTTTTTAGCATTTTGAGATTGTAAATTATTAGCAGAGTGTAAATATGCAGGCCAAGAGCAACAGTGTGCACTGTAGACCTGCAGTTCCGCTGCAGTTATACTCTTCATAGCACCTGTACTCCGACAGGTGTCAACTGTCAAAGTATAATTTTTTGGGGGGTGGTATTTCAATAGTTGAGTCATCCTCCGAGGGAAAAATAACAATATAATCAGTGCAATTATCCACTAATGAAGTGATTTTTGGACACGTTGGCGAGCACAGGGGTTACAGGAGGCTCCCACTCATTGTTCTGATTAGTAGGATAGTCACACTGATCCGATGCGTCCCTCTACCCCGCACCCCCCCAATTGCCTTGTCAAATGAAATGGTCAGCTGGGCGCCGACACTTCTTGGCACATCTGCTCAACGAGCAGGGGACAAAAGGGCCCTGCCTGCGTGGTTAGACACATGGGGTAGCTTGTTGCAGTCCACTTCAGTTCCCAGCTCCTGGCGGGTCGCAATGGAGATGGCGCTAGCTTCCAATGAGCAGCCTTTTTTATTTTATTTTTTTTTTTTTACTTCAAGGTCGCTGCTAGGTAACCACTGCTTCGAGTTCATGTGAGGTTTCTATTGGTAGCAGCAGGGCTTTTGTATAGTAGCTTTTATTAATGGCTATATGCTTTAGCACACCAAAGTCTAATAAGTGTACCAACCAAATGGAAGCCGCTGCTTTAATGAAGGTTTTAGTGCACTTTCTTCACTCGAGCTACGCTGCTAGTTAGCAAATACCGTGTTTTCTCTGGCCATCGCCTACTTAACCAGCCTCCATGTTTCCCGTTGCCCCATTCGCTGTTTGATATTTAGGGGCTCTGAGGTCCAGCGTGACTCTTTACAGCTTAGTTAAATAACTGCTTTTGCACTTAGAGGCTGACAGAGGAAATTGAGTGACTGAGATAGAAGACCAGAGTGAGGCAACGTAAAAAAACAGATTTCACGGAGGCAAATGAGATATATCTCTTGGCTTCCATCTTGTCAGGAGACCGGAGGATAGGCCCAGCTGTCCCTTTGCCTCCATTTTGTGTGTTGAACCAAATTAAAAGCTGTGCTGAATAAAAAAAGAATAATGATAATTCCAGGCAGTAAAAACTAATGTTAGAAATGTTAATTTGCACAATTCAAATCAAAGGACTGTAGCTGACCTTTGGTAAACCACTCCAGACTTGATAATGCATTCCCTTTAGTTGTTCCGCAATCCCCTCTTAAAACCTAGATTACATTAATTTGATAATTCAGAGTATGCCGTAGGGAAATAATCTTCTTACTTGCACAGTTGCAGGAAGGTCAGACCCATAGGGCCAGGTACAAAATTGCATCCCTGAAGCTGTTAAGGATTGAATCTTGCTTTAAGAAACTTTGTCTGTTTTGAAGAAGGTGCTCACCAACCAGTAGCCCAGCCTGCCCCCTGAAATTGTTGGGGGCTACAAAAGGAAATGTATATTTGTCCTTGTTACAGTTTGTGGCCGTTATGCTTAATCATATTGTAGATTATGTATTCATTAAAAAGCCTTTTTACTTTGCAAACAAGGCAGAGCAGTTCACAAACTAATTCCCCTCGGATTTCCCATGGGGCCGCAGGGCTAAGCAGCCTGCGTCTTAATCAGTTGATTTCTGGCTATCTCTTCAGCACACCTGCCCTCTCTGTTTCCCGCTGACATCGTGAAAAAGGTGAATTGATCCCACACACACATCACTTGTGAAACAAAACGTAATGAATAGATAATTAGCCTGAATAGGCAGATTTAGGTTATTGTCCATAACGGCCAATGTTGTGAGATCATTGCTACTTTGTCAGCAGGGTTAGCTATTTCATTGCACTCATTTGTGAACTTAGGGGACTTGCAATTTGGCTCCCTTGTAATTGCAAATGATTTAAAAGTGTGGAGAAAAGCAGGGTTGCAATATTGGAAGTTTTAACCGAGTCTGAAGTACAGACTTGACCGTAAATTAAAGTCATTGTTCGAAGCTCCCTTTCAGAGTGGAAACATGGATAATTGTTGCAAGCCTGCACACCCTTATGCATCACACGTCATTACAACAGTCCAACTCCATTTATCTTATTCCACTTAGCTTTTCCGACTGGCACATTTCATCTTTCTCTGTCTTTGCTTAGCCATTGGTTCGCTGCAGACCCCTCCTTTCCCCCTGTTGCACAGGCACTAATGAAATTCATCAGTCATGATCGTCAGTCCGACAGTGGCGATCGCGCTTAATTGAGGATGTCGGAAACCAGTTAGCCGCAGCTCGGACAGTCGTGATGCCACCGCTATGTCGGTTTTAAAGACGATAGTCTGTTGCATTAAAGCACCTCCCCCCTTTCTAATTCTTAATTCAATCTCAAACCTAATCCCCTATACAGTAAATTAACTGGGTCCCATTTCTCTAACCCCCCCCATTCCTTCTTCTTTTCTAGGTGGAAGTTGAAGTGGAGAGTATGGACAAAGCAGGGAACTTCATTGGCTGGCTGCACATCGAGGGAGTCAACCTGTCGGTGGCGCTGGTAGAAAATGCTCTCTCTAAAGTCCACTTCACAGCGGAGCGCAGCTCCTACTACAAGACCCTGCTGTCCGCAGAAGACTCCTGTCGCCAGAGGAAAGAAAAGGTACGCTTAATTTGGTTGTTAAGCATGCTAGCACGTTTAGTTGGAAGCTGGCCAGGTAGCTTCTCCGATGCAGCACTAACATTTTCAACATTGTTATAACTGGCACTGTTTTAGCCCGGATGCTAACACCTCGTATGAAGAATGGAACGGTTACTCGAAAGAAAAGTTGTTGCTGTCAACATGACCAACATGAACTGCTGGCATGTTGCTGTCATGCATATAAAAATGTACGTAGCATTTGACTACACATCTAGTGGCTATTTGAAGAATTGCATCTTAAGAACTTCTGTATTGAGTAATAGAAGCGGCCTTGGCGGAATTCACAAGGTTCGTTTATTTTTTTATTTTAGTTAACCAGGAAGTCCCTTGAGATTAAACTCTCTTTTTCGAAGGAGACCTAGCCAAGATAGCACATCATTATCATAGTATGTGTCTATTATCCACCACATCTTTGGAGAGTTTCCATCCAGCCAGCACCACTCTGTGTAGGTAAGCTAATGACGAGATGCTAATACGTACCTTACAGCGGTTGAGAATAGCTGCATATTTGCCGTTATCGCCGAAGCGAGCCGTCCTCTGTGGGAGCCTTTTGATGGATGGAGGCCTCTTGCGCTGATCCCAATCTCACCCTCCATTTTCATTACGACTCCACCAGTCGCCCCTGCCAGATGAACAAAGTGCCGGCCAGCTGTCGTCCTTGTCCTCTCTCTCGCTGTAGCAGACTTTCTTGTGCTCTCTCTCTCTCTCTCTCGACCCCCTTGTCTCTTGCTCACTTTACCTCCCTCCCTCTCTCTCTCTCTCCCCCGCACACTTTAAGCCATACAGGCACTTTGAGAGACGTGACCGCTGTTCTCCCTCATATCAGCATGATCTATAGCAAGAGTCATGACGGGACCGCGCTCTCTGGCCGCACTGTATCCATCACGGCCAGGGCAAGCGCCCCGTTCACTTCACTTGCTTTCTGTTATGCTCTCCTGTCTCTCAGGGACACCAGAGAGTTAGAGTTGCACTTGTGACTATGTGCAGGTGGACAGTGTTCAAAAATATATGTACTGTATATCAAGACTCGTCTCGTCAGAGATGCGAGTCCAGCTTTCTTGACACCTCCAATTTCCGACCCACTGTGGGGCGCATCCGGACTGATTGCCTCAAAAAATAAAATGAGGCTCGGATTTGCTCCTGGAGTGTGGAGAGGCAAACGGGCCCCCGAAAAAGCTGCCAACATACAGTGGATGGTGATTGTGTTTGTGGGTTACGGTGAGCGGACCAACTGCCGCCCGTAGGGAAGCGTATATTGTGCCTCAGGAGTCCAGAGGAACTGTGCGTGTGTTTGTGTGTGTACTGTATGTAGAAACGCGTGTTGTGCACTCTTGGGTGGGAGTGGGAGTTAGTGCACAGCCTCAGGGCAGATGAGGAGGGACTCGCTGTTCTAATTAACCCACAGGGACTTGATACAGGAAAAGCTGCCAATGTGTTTTTTAGCTCCATCTTTTGATGTCTTGTGCTGGCCTTTGTGTGTGGGTTGAAGCTAGGTAGACTTCCCTCTCTCCCTCCCCCCGTTTGTGGATATGGAAGACATTGGCAGTAGTGCTGTGTCAGTAGAGGTGGTTCTAATGTAATGGGCACAGAGGCTGTGCTCACATATACACCGCCCTCATTAACGTCTGTGTCGAAGGTCCATCAGAGACCCGGTGCGAACGGGGTATTAAGCCTTGCTGCTCTGGCATCCCCGACCAAACCTGCTTAGTTGAAGTGACTTCAGTGGATGTGAGTTTCTGCTACGAGGATACCAAGGGGACAAAGTCATCTAAATGAAGCATTCCGATGTTGTTTTTTTGGGGGGGTCAGAAAGACGATCATGTGCTCAGCATGTTTTTATATATCAGCATCTCTTAAAGGAGCAGTTCTTAACCCCCCAACCCACTTGCACACAATTTCCACACATATGTAGTCAGACTTAAATACTAGCCAATTCTATAATATCTAATATAACATCAGTATACAATGAATCTACTGCAAATACCATTGGTTTTTTGTGAGCGCCAATATTTCGACCTCTCCCTTGTACCCGGTGCCCAATTCCTGGTCCATGCAGGAGGCTAAAGCCTGACACCGTTCCCGGGTTACTTTTGTTTATGATTGAGCGTTTGTTTGGTTACTTCAATCTCTCATGCATCTTGCTCTGCTTTCGATGCAAATATTGACACGACACAACCAGTAGATTGAGACTCGAAGATGGCACATGAACCTCCTCAGTGCTTGTTGCCAAGAGAGGCCTGTGCCGGTTTTTAATTCCCGTTTGTTCTGGGTATGTATTCTTATGTACTGGGATTCTCTGGGATTCTCCGGAAGATGGAAAGATTCAGAATCCTGCTGTATGAACCATTTCTGTAAACGGGGCTCTCCGAAGGCATGCCAACTTTTTTGTGTTGCGCAAAAGGGCCAGCTGCGTTCATCAGTGCAAGTATGGCCAGTTTTCTTGTGCGGTGAGAAGACAGAGAAGTAGCTCATGCCTACTCTGAAATTCAGACATTTTACCAGTCCCATAAATATCAAAAATGGTTATTAAACTTGTGTTTACTTGGAAGAACATCAGCTTCAACGCAGGCAAATGAGAGTGGAATGCAGGTAACTGAAGTTGGCTCATTATGAAGAAGGGAATTCAGCAATCGGTCCCTAATGTTAACCGAAGTGGTTTTTGCCTAGCAAGGGGTTTTCTGCTGTAATTACCCAGCCTTGTAGGAAATGAACATGCTGTAATTGGTCTGAAGATGTGTAGAGTGAAGGGAAGAAGGCAAAAAATCACACATCTGAGAATTCCCTTCCTATTTATTAACTGGGTTACCGTCTTCTCAGTTGTCCCAGGACGTCCCATATTTCAGGATCTGGTCTGGGCCTTGGTCAGGGTAAGTCAGGCATCACTTATGGCCATTTTTTAAGAAAACGGAACCTCACAGGAGAGTAACTCCCGGACCCGCCGCAGTCCTGTCTTGTTTCTCACCAGTCCATCACCAGCACTTGTCAGAGGACTTAATGTAGGACTCTGTTGACATTGAGCCCAGCGACGAGTCCTTGGTGGTGCCTGATTGGAGTACATAATCCTGTTTCAGCTCCTTTTTCTTTCTTTCTTTTTTTTTTTTGAGTGCTGAGTCCAAGTCTGACAGACTTGCCTGTCATCCCCCGAGGATGTGTACAAATACACAATCACTGGTCGAGGGCAGGCCGTTTTTGTAATGCTAAAGAAATCTCGCGATTCGCTGACAAGTGCTGTAAGCACGTCTGACTCTGTCGCTATGTTGCACTTTTTCTGTCCCTATATCTTGAATTATTTGCCACCAGCTTGCTCCCTTTAAGGGTCAAGTAGCTTGCCTCGTAAGCCAAACCATCTTGACATGTAATCAAAATCCTTCCCATTCCCACCCCTCCTTTGCCCTCAGTCTATTTTTTGACGGCGAATTTTTGAAAGCGTGCACAAAAACCCAACATCTCCCAGTCGCCCTATCCACACAGCGTCTTCTCAGCAGTCAGCACATCACACACCTGGCTAAACAGGAACACGCCGAGGACGAATCAAGATAATTGGGCTTTTAGCAAATCTAATCGCCTGCGCTTTCTTTCAGTGCACAGGCTGTAGGAAACCTACCTCTTGTGGCCTGGCTTCAGCCTATAGGTTTATCTACCATTAGAATTCTTTGCTTGCATTATAAGCATTCCTGTAGGGCCACCCCGGGGCGGCGGGGGGGGGGGGGGGGGGGGGGGGGTGGGGGGGGGGGGGGGGGGGGGGGGGGGGGGGGGGGGG
>JAOEHI010000016.1:1839135-1850943 GCA_025447815.1 Percopsis transmontana
ACACACACACACACACACACACACACACACACACACACACACACACACACACACACACACACACACACACCCACTGGTGTGTTTCCCTTTGGGGAGACCAAACTTGTGTCTGTATCTCTCTCTCTCTGTCTCTCTCTCTCTCTCTGTCAGTGGTGGGGGGTAGAGAGTGGCACGGCGCTGCAGACCTTCTACCCAACAGGAGCGGCCCTGAAGAAGATTCACGTGTCGCGGGACTTCTCCACCTTGGTAACCGTCGACAACATCGGGACACTGTACGTCCTCAGGAGGGTCTCCAGAAGCCCCCCGCCCACGCCAGCCCTGGCCTGAAGCCTTCATGAAGGAGGCACACTGGTGGAGGCTTCCTAAAGCCTCCGGAAGCACTACTCAGATGTCCTAACCATGTCCTAACCGTGTCCTAACCATGTCCTAACCATGTCCTAACCGTGTCCTAACCATGTCCTAACCGTGTCCCAACCGTGTCCTAACGGTGTCCTAACGGTGTCCTAACCATGTCCTAACCATGTCCTAACCGTGTCCCAACCGTGTCCTAACCGTGTCCTAACCATGTCCTAACCGTGTCCTAACCATGTCCTAACCGTGTCCTAACAGTGTCCTAACCGTGTCCTAACCGTGTCCTAACCGTGTCCTAACCGTGTCCTAACCATGTCCTAACCGTGTCCTAACCGTGTCCTAACCATGTCCTAACCATGTCATGTGTAACGGAGGCTTCTTGACGGCTGCACGCCTTCATGGACCCTCTAATGGACATTACATGGTTCAGTATTGTTTATAGGCTTCATTGAAGGTTAATGGAGCATTTAAAAGCAACACTAAAAGCTGATTATTCGTCAATATCTATTGGTCTGAACAATGTTATTGATTTGTCTGTTCACATTAAGGGTACACTTTAGTAATCCCCCAGGGTGAATAGCATTAATGCATTATTAATGAGGAAGAAGGGCTATATTAATTTATATATATATAGGAGTTATAGTCAGTCATCTGTAGTTCTTGTGTCTCTTGGATCTATCAATCCATCTATGAATAGTGAAAATTCATTGTATTCTTTATAAATTCCTTATGTATCTGAATTAGATTCACCTGCCTTATAACCAGAGATATTTCCAGATGTTAACGTTCTGTCTGTCAGAACAGTGTGTCTTGTCAAGTCAACCCAGATAGTTGTGACTTGTTCTGAGATGTTTACTACAGCTTTATCTAGTTGGCATGGCAACAGCTTCATCCAAGGCCAGGCATTATCCCAATGAGTAGACTGAACAGCATTTTCTTGTTTACTCACTAATTTCCAAGTTATGATTTGTACTATGGTTTGTACCTATTGGTCCTGCTAATGAGCCACTTCAACCTCTCATGGGAAGCCTTCGTCAGCGCTGAATACAATGGCTGTTTATTCATGACGTTTGTGACGAGTTAGCATGTATTGTGTTGTGTCTGTCTCTGTGTCCCTGTGCATGACTGATGCATGACAATTAATGAGACCGGCTATGCAACCTTGTTAGCCAGTAGGCTGTGTGCTCACTGTCCAATAAGATGCAAGCTCGTTATCCAATAGGATGCAAGCTCGTTATCCAATTGGCTGTGTGCTCACTATCCAATAAGATGCAAGCTCGTTATCCAATTGGCTGTGTGCGGCTGCGTGCTCACTATCCCGGTCCATTTAATCCAGAACAGCAGTGAATCATTTCTGGTGACAATCTAATCTAATGTCTTATTGATACCATATTAATGTCTTATTGATGTGGTAACAGCCTTCTGACAGCAGTGTGATCATAACCTCTGTGATGTCATCATATGGTGCTTTAAACTCCACAGAGACGCTCCTCCAATCAGGTAACGGGAGCGCTCTGTCAGGAAACTGTGAACATAAAGGTCTACTCAGGACATGTTTGGTATTATTATGTTGTGGGTGGAATAATTAGGAATAAAAACCAATGTGACGTTTAGTTCTGTTGTTGACATTCTTTGTGGAAAGGATGTGTGTGTGTGTGTGTTTTAAAGGGATACATTTTTATCCCAAGATATACATATACTATAGTATTAGGACTAGTGAGTGTAACAACGTTTAAACGACTAGTTGACTAATCGGGCACACCCCTAGTAAGCTATCAACACTGTGTTGGAAAAATGACAGCAGCACGTCATCAGGGCTAACGTAGCTATACATGTCACAACATACATTCAACATCAACACACTATTCAATCCTCTAGATAACTGCTAACAGCCTAGATGCCCGCACAGAGCTCAGACATTCTAAGAGTTGATCCTAACACAGAGCAGGAAAGAAGAGAGCTTTTTTAATACAGCGATGGAGACAGATAGATGATGAAGAGGCGGGTCTTAAGCCTCTTGAGATGGGCAGTGCTCATTCCACCAATGAGGCGCTAGTGGGGTGGTACACACACTGTAACACATTCTGTGTACACGCTCAGTAAATGCAGGCGTATGCCATTGTTTTACACATTCCATGAGTTTAAAAGAGGAATCTTGAATGATGAATGAATAATAGTACTACATATTTGATGTGATTATTAAAATAATAATACAGAATTGTGCAGTGTAAACCTGAGCATAGGAAGCAATGTGCATGTTTGGTCTGGGTCACTTCTGCCCACCTCTTAATTCCTCTGTCTCTCTGCTGCTTAATTAATCACTGTCTGCTGCTGTAATTGCAGGAATGCGTGCGTGCGTGTGTGTGTGTGCGTGTGTGTGTGTGTGCGTGCGTGTCAGCCTAGTTAGCTAACAGAAACAGTAGCACACATACTCACATTATGGACAATTATGACATTATGACCTGAAACTAGGCCTTTCATCCCACAGTAAATGTAATAATTCTAATAACCATAAATATAATTCATTTTCATATATTGTATGCTAATGTAATATAAATAATGAGTATATTCATACTGTCCTAATTGACACTATTCTAATTATGATACAGACATGTAAACATCACATTCTCTTTGAGTATTGTGAATAAGACTTTATTATGATTAATGTTATGATTAAGGCACGACTGTTTGTCACCTGATCTGATCTCCATGGCAACAAGCTAAGCGGAGATGTCTTCTCTCAATTTTTCCTTGTGATTATTTTTGTTGTGTGTGTGTGTGTGTGTGTGACCTTGGCGAATTGTAAGTTCCACTTCCTGTCAGCTGTGGGCTCAGCTGCGCACCTCCTAAATCCTTCCCCCTAGCTGGGTCAGTCTGTCAGGAAGAGCTTTGTCAGGAAGAGCTGTGTACTAGTACACAGTATTACATCAGTGCTGTAGCAGTAATACTGTAATTAGTAGTATAATTAATAGTATAATAGTCCAGGGGCGCTGGTCAACATCTGTTGGCGTTCTGTGACTGAACCACATAGTATTACTACACAATACGGCAAGTACTGCCTAGTACTGCCTAGTACTAGTAGGAAGGCCTGATTTTATTCTGACTTTGTGTTTTCCTGTTATTGTAAACTCTCACACACACACACACACACACACACACACACACACACACACTCACCAAATCCTCTTTACAAGCCAACATTAATGGGCAATTTAATCCATCTAAAGCTGTTTAACAGGCTCTAGCTGTGCCTGCAATATACATATTTCTATGATCAGATTATGAATTTCTGAATTTCTGTGCTGACCGTTCCTCCTTTGGCTTTTCTATAATCCAGACACGGCCGAGGGAGATAAGAGCCCAGCTGATGCAGAACACACTGCAGTATGAATATATTATGCATCCATGTTGGAGATGACCGTAGAGAATAGACCATTAACTGCTGAAAGGGTTTACATTCACACTGGTATTGCACTATAGTATATGAATATCTGCCTAGTCACTGTAAGCATGAAACGTTTGAACAGAACCCCGTTCCTTGGTTCTCATGGGTCGCAGGTCTCGTAACCAAGCAGTGTGTGCGTGTGTGTGTGTGTGTGGTTGCCGGGAGAGGAGCCGCGAGATGAGCCAGCTCTGACAGCTAGCTGCTTCTGAGCTGTCAGGCCCCCCCGTCACAGACGTGTCAGATGAAGCCTTATGAAGTCTCAGCTTACCCAACACTTTCACGCCCGCTACAGTAGGTCTACTAGGCTTTCATCAAACGGGACAACACACTGCTAATTAATGTGGAACTGGCACGTTTTTGTTTTTGTTATAGATTCATCCATTTGTACATACATACATTAGTGTACATACATTTGTACATTCATGTGGTCAAACATACATACATTCATACATACATACTGTACATAAATTCAAACACACATATATACATTTGTACATTCATACATTCATTCATACATGCATAATGTCAAGCAAGTGGAGCAAACACACCCCCATTATTCAATTAGGGGGAGCAAAGTTATGGTTTTGCCACCTCACCTTTTGTCTTTTTAAAACATAAACTTATTATCATACAGTCCCCGCAATCAGGTGATTATATTCAAGCAGCCTATATCAATGGCCACCTTTACTAATTTCAGCAACTTCAGCAACAAGCAATAAAAAGATCACACATTTTTGAACCGCAGTTTGAGTTGGTTCAGTTGAACCCGTCACTGATGGTTTGCCACAGCATGCATGAATCCACACAGGAGGGAGTCTGTGACACAGGTGAGCGGCAAACCGGGTAGTTACTTTGGTAACGGACGAAAAAAACTCCTCAAATACCGTGACACACACACAGAGTTGATTCTGTTTTGAAGGCAAAGGGTGATCACACCAGATATTGATTTGATTTAGTTTGTTCTTCTGTTCACTCACTTTTCATTTTGTTAATTGCTCAAAATAAACTATTAATATGTTTATTTTTAAAAGCATTCTTACTTTACAGCATTTTTTCACACCTGCCTAAAACTTTAGCATGGTACAGTACATGCTGTACATACATACATACATACATACTGTACATACATATATACATACATTAATACTGTAATGAATGCAGTATACCTATGCTTTATTCAATACCCTCACTGTAGTATGTATAATAAGTATTAAATAATTAATATGTCATTTGTTAACTTTTAACATATTTATCAAATGTGGTTCTGTAGGCCTCCAGAGAGACATGAAGGTCTTTATGTGTGTTTGTGTATGTGTTAGTTTACCTCCACCTAATGGCCATGGCCTAATGTGTTTCCATGGCAATACACTGCAAACCAGCGCTAGATACACTCAAATCCTGGTCGCTGTCTGATTGTGTCTGACTTGACAGTTGTGTGCCTGCGTGAGTGTGTGCGTGCATGCGTGCATGTTTATTAATTGGCGCTTGGCAGCACTTCTTATGAAAGAATGCCAGAGATATTTTTATTGTGATTGTTCGTTTGGTCTGCCACCGCGGGCCGAGAACGCCATCTGGGACGTTGGACTCAGCTAGCCCCCCCCCCCCCCACACACACACACACATACACACACACACACACACACACACACATACACACACCACGCACACACTTAGGCAGGCAGGAGACAGAGAACAATATACCAGTAATGTGGATTTGCAAGTTAAAAGCTTTTATTTGGAGTGTTGCCTTTATATAAAAACTTTTGAAACTTCCAAATCCACACGGTACATTAGTCTTGTGGTTTAGCCAATCCTGCTGACAGAAAACCTGCCAGGTTTGAGTGTTGTTGCAGTTCTCCATACAGCATCTCCACTGTCCAGATGTGTGCTCAGTCAAGTCATAAGTACTGTCCCAGAAGAACGATATGACTCCTCTGGAGGGCCTGGAAAGCACTGTCTTTTGATACTGTCTTTATAAACACGTTTATAACCTATTTATAACGTGTATTTTATGTGTATACAATTTTTATAACCTTATATAACATGATTATAATCTCTTTATAATGTGTATAAAATTTTTATAACCTCTATTTACACGATCATAACCTCTTTATAACGTTTCATAATTTAGACAGTTCATAATTTAGGCATAACTGACATAATCAGCAAAAAATTTTTTACAGTTAATGCCCTGATAAATTCAAATGAAAAAACAATATACAATACTGCACATTAATTGATTAAAATGATGTTCAGACACAAGGAGGTATAACGGTTGTGCAAGTCATGTTTTATTCCGTGTGCTTTACAAGGATATAAATAATGGCCAATATTACAAAAGTCTGTACTGGAAGCCTTTTATACATCAGTCAGTCAACGGTGACATCAATATATTTTCCCTCCAAAAAACAACTAAAACCTTTCAACACCTTCAGTACTGCAGCACTTCCATATCTTTTATTTTTTAAACTACATTACATGTATGAACAATGAGTTGGCAAAATATCTATGTACATTTTATAATTGGATAACTCTTCATCCAAATAATACAGTAATACTGCATAAAATATTACATCTGCTAGTAAGATAGCCCCATGTGAACGTGTTGAGCTAACAGCTAGCTAGCCACCTGTAGCGTTCACTATCTAGAGAAGTGTTTTATTAATTTCAAATTTTTAAAGGATGGCCATCATTCTCAAACCCAAAATTGTAATCTTAGCGTATCATAGAAAAATAAAAGTAAACATTAAGACAATAGTAGACAAGAATTGCACAAGAATAATCATAATGATGGTAATATATAATACTCTCATATTAAACATTAAAATGTCGGGCAATACAAATAGAATACTTAATCTTTTAGTTATTTTTAATGACGGATGCCGTTTCGATCACGTAGCTTTATTCTCCTCTGTGATGGGATCACAGCACATGCCTGATGCATTGTGGGTAGGCCAGTCTTGTTAACTTGTGCATATTTCTCCTTATTGATTCTAATCATAAAGAAAAGTAAAATAAGACCCAATCCGTGACAGACATGTCGACACTGGACAACAGCAACCGTCTCTGAAGAGGTCTCTGCCCTTGCAGGGGGTCAAAGGTCATGCCTTGAAGCTGGCTGCATAAAACAAGTCCTGAAAGGCTGCTTTCAAACGAGGATACATTCAGAAGAGGTCCTCATAATGCGTGTGTGTGTGTGTGTGTGTGTGTGTGCGTGTGCGTAGTCTATCGGTCCAAAGGCAAGCCATGACAAGCATCACTACAGTGGCTGCCAGATGTCAACACTGTGTAGTCAACCTTAAACACTGTGAGCATCCAAGTTAGCGTTAGCTTGGATAAGCTAGCAACGGGTCCCCAGTGGTTTGTGTTTAAGGTCCGTGTTTAGGGCGGGCTACATTCTTTGCATTCCACAGTAAAACACATGAGCGTCCGGCAATGCCCTGCAAATGAGATGACATCACTTATCCAGAGAGCCCTCAAACCCCGCCTCTCCTCAGGCCCCGCCCTCCTCAACACAATCCAAAATGGCTGCCATGCACCTCACAAGCTGCAAGTTACACCTTTTTTCTACCATATCGTTACAAATTCATTTCTCTAAATAGACCAATGCTTATAGCCAGGCGGTAGCTAGATAAAAAACTAGATCCTTAAAATGAATTTTCAAATGTAAAAACACATTAAAAAAAAAAAAAAGTATCTATTAAATGGAGAAAAAAAGACACCGTCCTGTGTCACAGGAAATGTCTAGGATAAAAGTTTGCCAAAGAAATTGCCACAATATATTTTGATATAGGCCGGAATATTATTATTAAATGTAGGACACACCAATTTAAATCAAACCACATCTTTTAAATCATCTAACACCTCCTAAAAATAAAAGATAAAAATAAAATAAAAAATCTGCTGTTCCTCCGGTTGCCATGTTGTGCAACACCCCCTCCTACAGATAAAGCCTTGCTCCGGAGAGACAGGCGGAGGTTTAGCAGCTAGTGGAGAGGCTAACGGCTGCTAGCAAAACAACCGTCTGCCTGAGCCTCAGGAAGTAGTAAAATTGAGTGGGTAGTTTCCCCGCCCCCCCCCCTACAGGTGCACACAGGGAACTGCGCCGTGGGCTGGGGTCAGAGGTCATGCGGTAGCCCTGCAGGCAGGAGATAGGGGGGCCAGAAAGGAGGAGAAAGAACAGAGGGAATAAACAGAGAGAGAGAGAGAGAGAGAGAGAGAGAGAGAGAGAGAGAGAGCAGCGCCAGGCGCCTTCATGCAGTCGGCTAGCGGGGCTGGGCAGGGTGGGGTGGGGGTGGGTGGGCGGGGCCTGGGTATGTGCTCTGGCGGCGCTGTGCGGCGCTCGTACCTGCCCCTGGGGGGCGCCGCGGGGGGCTCCTGTGTCAAGGCACACACACAAGTTAGAATATAGTTGTCTCGTACTTTGTGTTGACGCTGCGTTTCTCCTGGCCGGGGTCCAGCATCCAGGGGGCGTTGGCGTGGTTCTTCTGCTCCATGGAGGGCTGCTCCATCTGGGGGGGGCAGCAGAGGAACACTACATTATCTGCCATTAACAGTCTCATTAATCATGTATTATTTAGTCAATCGTTTACTTGACATTTCCGTTAACGATTGAACTTTTCAGTTAACTGTGGCGACGTAACTTTCGTTACATTTATGTCCGCCAACTCAAGTCTGTTAACCAAAAAACCGGAACAAGACCAAATCCAATGCTTGTGCTGAATACCTAGATGTTATTTTTCCTCTGCAGTGTGATTGCACGCTATATCAAGGCGTCAGTATGATGGTCAAGAGTTAAATTCCAATGGGATTATGTTTGAAATGTAGTTAGCATTAACGCTTGATATCTTCCGCTACACAGTCAATAATTTAACAGATTATCAAAGTTAACTTTTTGGTTAACGGATTAACGTTAACTTTGCCCACCACTGCTTATATTTTTATTCTTAGACAGATGCCGGGATCGACCAATCAGAGAATGATGACCAGCGGTGACAAGCCGCCCAGCTCAATGTGCAAATTACACTTGTGTGAATGAAGATCTGTTGCCATGGCGACCGGGGAAATGGACCAGTGCTAACAAGGATGACGCTCAGACCGGCAACAGTCAGGAGACCATGGTAACCATAGAAACCACCTTATGACACTACAGTACTAATGAGCGGTTATCCTAGCATCACACACACTAATGCAGGGTTACAACTGCAGGTGGGAGGAATATTAAGTGAACCCTCTCTCTCTTTCTCTCTGTCCCTCTCTCTCTCTTTCTCTCCCTCTTTCTCTCTCTCTATATGTCTCTCTCTCTCTCTTTCTCTCTCTCTCTATGTGTCTCCCTCTCCCTCTCTCTCTCTCTGTGTCTCCCTCTCTCTCTCTCTCTTTCTCTCTCTGTGTCTCCCTCTCTCTCTCTCTCTTTCTCTCTGTCTTTTTCTCTCTCCCTCTCTCTCTCGCTGGGTGGTGATAAATGGTTAATGAAATGTTGGCTGACTCAGCATATTGTGTGCACATATGCCATCGTCCATCAAGTCACAGTGCACGCACACACATAAACACACACGCACGCACACACACACACACACACACTTCATGCCACCCAACTATACAATATGAGATCATTTGAGACCACTCTGTCATCATAACTGCTCAGACATGAATGTACCACCAACTGTTTACTGGTGCGTGCGTGTGTGCGTGTGCGTGCGCGCGTGCGTGCGTGCGTGTGTGCGTGCGTGCGTGCGTGTGCGTGTGTGTGTGTGTGCACTAACAGGCTTGCGCAGGTTGATGCGTGGTTTGGGGATGGGCTTGTTCTCTGGCAGGGTGGAGGAGTGGGCGGTCTTCCGCGCCTGCAGGGCCAGCTGATAGGCCACTTCAAATGCCTGTCCTAACGTCAGGATGATCTCATAGGCCAGGTTCTGAGGACAACACACACATTATATACTACTGTATGTACTCTATATATAGATATATACACTATATCTAAATATAGATATAGATACAGATACAGATATTGATATAGATATATACATGCATACTCCCCGGCCACTTCATTAGGTACACCTAGCTAAACTAATGCAGGCTAATACAACAGTCCTGCAATAAATGTCCCTTCATGACATATTCAGTTAATGTTGAAACCCTGTAAGAGAGCTGGTGATTCAACTGTATGATCGTTTAGGAGGATGTAGTTTGTGGTGCTGTTGAACTGTATTGAATTAAACACAAAGGTGTTATTTAGCCTAGCCTCACTGAAATGAGGTGGCCAAAATAATACATTTACAATTAGGTCATTTAGCAGACGCTTTTATCCATAGCGACTTACAGTGACATGCTGCTATTACATGGAGCAGGTAGGGGTTAGGCATCTTGCTCCAGGATGCTTACAGGTAGGCCAACTCTGGGGCTCAAACTCATGACCTTCCGGCTGGGAGTCCAACACCCAGACCACTAGACTATCCTGCCCCCCGTAGAAACACGGGTCAGTGCAACGCAACACAATTCAACAGCACCACAAACTACATCCTCCAAAATGACCACACAGTTGAATCAATAGCTCTCTAAGTTAGTTTAAACAAATACTGAACATTCTAACCTTCGAGGTCATGACGAGGAGAATTATTGCAGGACTGTATATATGTTATACATATATTCGCTTGCAGTGTGAAAACACTTTTTTGAATGGTTCAGACTTTAATTACAGGAGTAATACAGTCCCCGCTCTCCATTGACTTTGTATTGCCTGAAGGTGCCTCCTCGTCACTTTCTTCTGCTAACAAAAGACTGAAACATGTCTGAAAGCTGCTGTGTGACGGGATGCACTGCCAACAAGGTCAAAGAATATATATTTTATAAGCTGTGTCAAACCGATTAATAGCCTTCAAGGAGACAAAGGTAGATACAGGCAACAGAGACAGAGCGCAATGCGTAGTAGGTATGTCACGCAAAGTTGGTGGCCAAAGTGCAATGTGACACAAAACCCTAACCTGGATCAACTGTTTACAATGGAACAAATGCCCTAAAAAAACCAACACAGAAAGGACAAAATACCGGCAGAAAAATATGCCGATGTGTTCGTCGCATCGCTCAACCCAAGTACAGTGTGTGTCTGTGTGTGTGTGTGTGTGTGTGTGTGTGTGTGTGTGTGTGTGTGTGTGTGTGTGTGTGTGTGTGTGCGTTTGTGTGCCCACCACGTCAAAGGCAGTAAACACGTGGCAATAGTGGTGGCTGGACTTCAGGTCTTTGGTGATGTAGGCGAAGGTAGAGAGATCCTCTGGGTCCTGGGCCGCACAGGAGATATTCCGGATCTCATGCTCTGCTATGACGTTCTAGAGAGACAGACAGGTTAGGTCTAACGCTTTGCAATGACGTTCTAGAGAGACAGACAGGTTAGGTCTAACGCTCTGCTATGACGTTCTAGAGAGACAGACAGGTTAGGTCTAACGCTTTGCAATGACATTCTAGAGAGACAGGTTAGGTCTAACTGCTATGACCTTCTAGAGAGACAGACAGGTTAGGTCTAACTGCTGTGACGTTCTAGAGAGACAGACAGGTTAGGTCTAACTGCTGTGACGTTCTAGAGAGACAGACAGGTTAGGTCTAACTGCTATGACCTTCTAGAGAGACAGACAGGTTAGGTCTAACTGCTATGACCTTCTAGAGAGACAGACAGGGTAATCCCTCAGGGGTCATGACCCCACATAACGTCATGTCATGCCATGTGAACACAGGGTCTCACCTTGTTGGTGGCGTCTATGAACTTGACCCCTTTGTACGAGACAGACAGAATGATGGTGGGTATCTTTTTCATCTGTTCTGAAGACTTCTTGGAGAGAGGAGGAGAGGAGAGGAGAGGAGAGAAGAGGAGAGGAGAGGAGAGGAGAGTGGAGAGGAGGAGAGTTACATATACAGTATATTTCTATAATATACATAGTATAGTTCTATAGTATGAATGTATGTTAATATAGTAGAATGATACAGTATATTCTATTCTATACAGTATGAATGTATGTTAATATAGT
>JAOEHI010000016.1:1870805-1883041 GCA_025447815.1 Percopsis transmontana
AGAGACAGAGACAGAGAGAGACAGAGACAGAGACAGAGACAGAGAGACAGAGACAGAGAGAGAGAGAGAGACAGAGAGACAGAAAGAGAGAGACAGAGAGAGAGACAGAGACAGAGAGAGAGAGACAGAGACTGAGAGACAGAGACAGAGAGAGACAGAGACAGAGAGAGACAGAGAGAGACAGAGACAGAGAGAGACAGAGAGAGAGGTAACTCACTCAGGGAGGGTCCATGCAGGACGTCACAGTTGGGACAGTGGTAAACATCAATGTCCACTGCATAATGCTCCTGCACCTGCACACAGCTACACACACACACACAATGGTTAGGCCTACAGCTCCTACACAGTGAGCCCTGCACATGGCCCTGCTGTGTTGTGGTCATGGCTACTGGGGCGTCCCATCAGCTCACACACACACCTCCTCCTCTGTTGTCCTCCAGGACGATGTGTGTGTGTGTGTGTTCAGAGTGTGTCCAGTGTGTGTGAGCTCAAGATCCGCCTCCCCCACGCCCACACCTGTGAGAGCGTAAATCCGTGTTTGTGTGTGTGTGTGTGTGTGTGGGGGGGGGGGGGGGGGGGGGGGTGTGGCGCTCCAGTGGGGCCGTGTGTCGACCGTGTGCGCTCGGGGTGGAGTATTGGGGGGGCGCGAGGACCCCCACCCAACCCCCGCGGGCGGGCCCCGCCCCGGTTGTTTTGGGGGGGGGGGGGGGGGGGGGGGGGGGGGGGGGGGGGGGGGGTCTACAGTGACATACAGGCTAGATGTAAACAGTGAGCAACGGCTGATGACAGTGTCTGGGTCCTCCTGCCGCTACCACAACAGCAGCAGCCTTCCCGCTCATTCAGAGGCTTTGCATTTCCCTCCCACGGACCTGCGACAGCGTCCACGCACCCCCCCCTCCACCCCACCCCCTCCGACCGCCGGGCCGAGGCCAAGCCTCAGGCAGACACACACACACACACACACACACACACAGACACACACAGACACGCGCAGAGCAGCCTGCGACTGTGGCCACAAACAGCGGATGTCTTCAGCAAACGTCTGTCTGTGGAGCTGGAAGATGTTTGCCACCACTGCATAGGACGCACGCACACACACACACACACACACACACCGTGCTTAGACTGTACGCTGGCACGCTAACCTTATCGGTAACCATGGCGACCTTCGTGGCACAGGACCCACACTATGTGGAATAAAGGGGCTCATTTCCACCCCACCGTTCCCTCACACGGTTCTACATGACACTCTAGGACAGGATTAGTGAAGCGTACAACGCCGGGCTCGGCGCCATTGCTGTCGTCGTTACCGTTAGAGACACACAATCACAGATCTTCCACTGTTCATTCATCGCCCATGACACCGTCAACCAAGCCAACTGTCCCCACCGGGGTTAGCTTCTAGGTGGCTTGGGGGCGCAGACGACACATTGTGATACACGCCGCGGTTCAGAGGAGATGGAACGGCCGCTAGCCTGCGAGGGGGGTGGCGGGGGGTGGAGGGCATTAGCTTTGATCTGGGTGAGATTGCAGGAAACTGTAAAAGGAAACAAAGCTGAGGGCCATTAAGTTATCAGGAAGTGGTGAGCCCACTTATATGACAGGATATCAACAGAAGCCCCCGCCCTGCACCTCGCTACAGGCTACAGGCTACATCGTGTGTCTACACAGCCAGCCAACGCAGCAGCTCCGAACCATTGTTTCTACGACAACCTGCGAAAACACTGGGTCAACCTGTTGTATTATACATTACTTATAGAAGGCTTTATTAAGGTTTCTGGAGGTTATGTCATGCAATTGTTACCACAGTCAGGACAGGACAGTTATTGAGGTTTTATTACACACATCTGGAGCTTACGGATACTTCATAAACAATACCCAAACAATAAAAGGACCTTAATATATCATTAAAGTAAAGCCTTAAAAAAAGGTTGATTGTGCTGCAGGCAAACTCAGCTCCAGCTTGTTGTTGACGTTGAAACAACCGTCACAGAACATGTGATCTGTGAGATTCAAGCCAAAACAGCACGCTGGTATCACCCAACACTTACCAGAGCAGTGTTAAAGAAACGTCAAGATAAGATAACGGCAGCAAATAAAACCTCCTCCTCAGCAGAGGGAAGAAACACGACTCCGGAATCATGGACAGCATGTGGCACTTTAACCAACCTGGCCTAAGGTGAGCCCAGGGCAGCTTCCTGCACACCTACACCTCCCCCACACACACACAGACACGATGCCACCAGCTAGCACCTCGCCAGAGAGAGACACCACGCCACACGGAACAAGAGAAAACAACGAGGGACGAGTATTTCCTCTGTTGCACAGGCATGACAATGAATTGCATCACCACACACACACACACACAGTGTTGTTCTTACTGGAACAGCCCTGGCAAACCCACGTCACACGTGACACTGTGATCATGTCACGCTGCTGTGACAGGACGCTCTGTGGCGTGTGTGTGTGGGGGGAGACAAACAAAAGCGAGGCGAATTCTGAGCCGAGCCAAACATCCCTTCCTGAACGCGGAGAGATCCGTCTGCCATCCGCAGCCTCGTCTAGAGCCTCCTTCCTGTGGGCTGATAGGGCCTATTCATCGGCCCCCGGCCCTGTTGTGAGGGGCTCATTGTCCCCAATGAGCTGGGAGGAAACACAAAGACCGGAGGCGGGCGGCTCCATTATTTTAAGCTCTAAATAACCGCCCTGCACTGGGGAAGGTGGGGGCGGTTCCCTAATGGATGGATGGTTTACACAGAGGGAGGTAGGGGGCAGTTAAGCACACCTGGCTGTCTGTGTACCTGACGGCCTCTGGCTGCCTTCCACATGGACCCCCCCCCCAACCAGCAGCTGGACTAGAGACGGATAAAGATCTGTCAGTTTGTCTTTTCTTGGAATTACGGGGGTCTTAAGTTAGCAAAGTTAAATAGAGTCCCCTCCCCTTAGGGTTTATGGTTGTTGTTATTATCTTGTGTTGCGTGTGCGACTAGATGTAAGCACCAAAAGGAGGGGTCAAACAGATAGATATCCAGCAGCACAGTGGCTCCTACACATCTTGCAAGGAGAGGTGCTTTCTGTGGTCGGCTTGGAAACAAAGCAGGGTGTCTATTGTTGTTCCCAGCGTGTCGCAGAGCCCCGGGGAGCTCCACAACTTAACCGTCGACGGTGCAAGTCTGTTCCGGCCGGCAGCGGAGCAACACCAAGCCGTTTAAACGCTCTGAAAACCAGGCACCAACACTGAACTGCTCCTCGGGCTGCACGTCCCCTGTCCAAATTGAGATGAAGTAGTGTGTCTTTCCTTCAGCCAGGCCGAGCGCCGTAAAGCCCCGCTCTGAATTAACAATAACACAAGTGACTGGTAATCAATATACGATGCTGTTGACCAACTATTCAATACGGATCAATCTAAACCTAATGTCCTTTGTCGGGCCCCTTGGAGACAGACAGGATGCTAAGAGACCCTTGCTGGGACCCCATTAGGTTATCGGGGAGCTAAAGAGATCCCCTCAAATGTCTCCCTTCACGAATAAGCACATCCATCCATCCTAGGCGGTGGAAACCAGAGCAGCAGCACTCTGTAGAGGCCATCCATCTCTCTTTAGAGCGCTCTCTTCCTCCGCGGGTCGTTGACGGATGGTGCATTGAACCTGGCTCAGTGGAACGTCTATCAAGCAACCCCCACCACCAATGCCCCCCACGTACCCATCTAGTCTCCACCCCATCAACGCCGCCGCCACCTCGCCGCGGTATAAAGTCCAACAAGCTTCTACATTAAACACGAGACGCTCCCAAGCCCTACTCCTACGCTGCATGGTGATTGGTGGCTTCCGTCTCAGCATAGTCCCGTCTTTTAAGCCAGCCCAAGGGTCCTGGGTTCAGACGCTGACAGCCTCGTCGTTCACCGTAACCCCCAAAGACTTGTACATGTACTTCAACCGCTACCTAAGCCCTAGATCGCTCTGCTTAATAACGACCCATACAGACATCCACCATGGAGGTCTCCTTATCCCATCTCAATGGCAGGTTGTGTTGTATAACCTCAAGTTATAACGTACCCCCCCCACACACACACACACCCAATGCTTCTGGCTGGCCTCCTGGGAAAAGGGGTTAAGAAATAAGCCTGTTTCTGCAGCTTTGCGGTGTGTGTGCGTGCGTGCGTGCGTGTGTGCGTCCCAGCATGTCAGAAGCTCCAACATTTGTCCTTTTACTTTCTGGCAAACGATGAGCCCGTCTCTCTCCTGGCTCAGACACCCCACCACTTCTGGCCACTGGGTTCTGGCAGCCCGGCTGGGGCAATTACGCAATGTCTTCCGGCATTTCAACACAGGCAAAACTGCTTATTGTATTCATCAACGGTTGCCATGGAGACGCATTCACGCAGGGCAAGGCGGAGCATCACGGGAAGGCACCGCGAACGTGACGGAAAAAACAGGCTGAGAACCAAAACACTAGACCAGCCGATTGTAATAAATAACGCCGAGGGGGGAAACTAGTTAGTGAAATCATTGGTTACGTGTGAGGCTGGGGCAAAACGTGTTTTTTTTTTTTTTTTACTTGCTGAAATTATTTTTTTCTATGCCTGGAGTCTCTGGACCCACTGCTGCTAAATGAATGCAGCTCCCAGTTGGTATTTCACCCATTTGTTTCTGGATGAAATCTGGACCAGTGAAGAGCCCTATAGTTGTGATTAAGGGCTACATTTACTGGTTATCCAGGTTTAGCATACAGAAGCATTTTACAAAACACACATATTTAGTAATCCTGAAACCAAGCAAATACACCTTAGTTCGTCAATAAAATCTGGGAAGTGGCATTTCATTACAACACCACAAGGTTCCACTACAATTTACCTTGCCACTGCTGCACAGGCATCTGGTTTTGACGATAATAAATTAACAAACGTTCCAAGAGGGACAGCTTTCAGTGAACACGTGTCTAGGGTATTTAAACAGTCCCCCTGTCGTCCGCTAGGGGTCCCCTGCCATGTGCCTCTTTGGCTGAAAGGGGATTTAAATTTCTAAAGCTGTCAATCAAATCCCCTACCATAACAAGACCCTTAATCCCTCCCACATACTTTCAAATATGTAAGACTAGAAGGGAAAAAATTACTTAAAATACGTTGGGTGAACCCATAAAATGTATAGCCTAAATATTACACAAATTTGGGGCATAGAGATAGCAAAACCGGTGGACCGAAACGTTTACAAACTTAACATAAATGTCAGACGGGGTCTGAGAAAGCCTTAAGACTCCCTGCACCTAACCTGGAATAACCAAGCAGCCTTAGTGCCCAGCGGCAGAGTTAGGGTTGTTCTGAGAGAAGCGAGCCTCAGACAACACTATGTAGAGTATGTACTCACGCTGCTTCTAAACAAGCCAGATGAAACACGGCAGCCTTTGATCAGCCAGATCGACTTGTCTGGCTGGACAGACACGCACTTTTAAAGACTAAATCTAACCGCGTGTGAGTACAAATTAAACCAGGGTAGTTACAAAAGACAGGGCAGCGACATTAGACCTTATGCCGACTCAAATACGAGTCAAGTGTACGGGTAAATCGTTAAAAGAAAGCCCCTTGCTGTCTCGGCTCGCGTCAATAGAGGGGTTTAAAGCCCCGTAGCCCACAGCAGGCTAACAGCTAGCAGTGATCATCGCCCGAGAAACGTCGCATTTTCCTCATAAGCGAAGTGTGTTTGTCCAACTAAACAGCCCACACCTCCGCGGAGCGGTGTATTTAACGTACCTGCCGTGGAACCAGTCTTTACAGATGTCACATTCGATCATAAACCGGCTCACATCGTAGGGCTGCCGGCAGACACAGTACAGCGGGACCGCCGCCATCTTCCTTCTGTCCCCAAACAACGCAGGAATGAGGCGGGGCGGGGCTTTAATTCAACAGGCGGAAACAGCCGAGGAATATCCGATTGCGGCCGAACCACGCAATTCTGGGCAACTCCGTCTCTGACGTCAAACTCGAGATTAATTTCCATCTGAAAACGTGCCAAACTTGTTTTCTGAAACAAAAGAATGACATAATTTTCTTGCTTTGGGAACTGCGTCATGGTTAAAGACGTCAATATAGACCTGACCAGATAACACAATAGTAGCATACAATCAATTTCAACGCGTGTTTTTTGTTATTTTCAAACGACTTTTTACTTATTAAAATCACCGTTACATCTGCTATAATTTACAACGTCTAGTTTTCCTGCAGGACCAACAGACAGGTGGACAGGACACTTTCGTACACCGTTCCCTAGCTTCCTTTTCACGTTTACGCTGGCCTTACAGCGGGAGGAGGCAGGGGTCGCCCACACTGTACTACAGCCTACTGCCTACTGTGTCTGTGCGTGGTGCGGGACAAAAGCCCCGTGGCATGTCACCGGAGCACGGCGCACATGCGCTACGTGCTTGTACGCCGAATGGCAATGGGACCACCAACCGACCCGGGGCTAGACGCGCGCCCCCCCGTCCCCCCAGTGCGAGTAGCCAAGCAGCCCAGCGTGCACGTCCGCACGAGCACCCAGTGCACACACGACGCACGCGTTTCGGTAGGTTCGCGTGTAGACCTCTGAATTGAGTTTCTCGTGTTCTCGCGCCTTCTCGGCGGCAGCTATCTACCTTCATGAACGGTTAGTAGGCTGTGTCTTTATCCTGTGTTAACGGTAGGCTATATGGCTCTTCGTGGGCTACAATATATAACTATTTGTTCAAGTTACGTTACGTAAGTGAGAGCCATAACAATAAATAAACAAACTAAACTAAAACTACATTATTGAAAGCACACAAGCAATATTTTGTCTTCACGGTGGTTTCTATTATGTTGAATTCCATTGTGTTGTATTCCATTCATTTAAGTGTTAAAGCTCCATCTAGCGACAAAAGTGCCGAATGACAACGCCAGCCGTTGCGCGCTCACCGGTCGGGGGCGAGCATGTACACGTGTGACGTCGTGCTTTGTCAAAACAAGGAAGACAGACCGATGCCTTTGATTCTGAAGGAACTGAAGCATAGACATGTGAATAGAATGGAGCAAAATATAAATATCACGCACGATATTTATACACACGGAATCGAGTCTGTGTTGTGAAACCTGTCATAAAATACTTATTAACAAAAGTTAGGGACAATGAACGATGTATTATTATTGACTATGGAAAGAGATAGGCTGTGAGAAACTTGCTGACTATAGTGTTGTAGTTTTATTACATTTTATATGCTTAATGAGGGCGGGAGTATGGCATTGACTTATTATTTTATTTTACTATGCAATCATAGATCCAGGTAGGCCTACAGTAATATAATCAAACAGTAAATCAGACATATCAAGAAAAAAGCTATAACTATGTTTGTATTGTCAAAACAGCGGAAAAGATAATAGGCTGGCAACAAAAGTCACTGGATGACCTCTACAGTTCAGCTCTACATAAGAAAGTTCTGTCCATTGATGACACTAAACACCTCTCCATACTGAGTTTAAGCCGCTCTGATGATACGGAGTACCTCTGCCAATATCTATAAATATCTATAAGAGATCTTTTATACCTAGTGCAATGAAACTAATGAATAAACTGCAATAATCTGCACCTTTCTGCATAGAAAGCCTATTGTACTCTGTGTGTATATGTTGTATTATTGTTGTATTGTAGTATTATCTGTAGTGATGTGCTGACAGGTGCTACATTGATGTAATAGCATGTTTTTATCTGTCTGGTGAGACCAAAGATGATTTTTCGGCCTTGGCTGGTCAATAAAGTTGGTATTTGTGTTTATTAATGACAGAATACTATACGTATTCTGAGTGGATGAACACGTGCATTTATACATCAGATACCACACACACACACACACACACACACACCTTCAATATCATAGCAATCGAAACATACCGAGCAAAACATACCAAAACATACCGAGTTTTTGCTCGGGTGACCTTTGAGCTCTCTCCGCAACAGAGACTGTGGCATAGGTCAGTTACACCGGGGCACACACGATGCACCACACAAGGGCGGCAGAATGTTCCAGAAGCTCCGAGGACAGAGGCTGCACTGGGAGCCGGGCTGACCGCTGGGAGCCGCCAGCCTGCCGCCTGTTCTGCGGGACTACGCTGCTCGAGAGGGAAACACGCGCTACCAAACTGTCCTCAAGGGGGCGCCCACCGCCCTGCACCCAGGGGTGGTTTAATTAGCCCAAACCATACTCGTACGTTTGAGAAGGACACAACATCTGATACACAGAAGCTAACTGTGAATGACATTACCCAGAGTGTTAAATGCTAAGGGGTGTGTAGGCCTACTAAAGCATAAGAGCACTCACACTCTGCAGTAGAAACACACCAATCACCCATAACGTCACGACCACCTGCCTAATATTGTGTAGGTCCCCCTTTTGCCACCAAAACAGCCCTGACCTATGAAGGTGTGCTGTGGCATCTGGCTCCAAAACGTTAGCAGCAGATCCTTTAAGTCCTGTAAGTTACATATTCACTTGTTTAACATATACAGTAGGCTATATTATGCATCTATTTGATGAATTATCCCCCTATTTTTTTATTATTAATAATAAAATAATAATAATAATTTATTATTGGGGGCAGTATAGTCTAGTGGTCTAGGTGTTAGACTCCCAGCCAGAAGGTCGTGGGTTTGAGAGCCAGAGCTGGCCTACCTGTAAGCATCCTTGAGCAAGATACCTAACCCCTACCTGCACCATGTATAATTGTCAGTCGCTTTGGATATAAGCGTCTGCTAATTGGCTGAAATTCTGCTGACAAAGCAGCCATGGATGCTCTTCCTCTCAGTCATGCTATCTCTTGAAAACAGAAGCTGCTGTGATGGTCTCTCCTTCCTGCGTTTTCATATCCTGTTTTAACACAAAGACTCACAAACCGTTCTTTTCCTCTCCTACACCCATACAGACTCTAACCCATAACATGATTCTTCTCACTAAGCACAATTAAGGAATGCATATTTGTCCTTTATTGATTACAAACAATTGATATTGCTAAACAATTGAAGCTAGATGGTATTAAAATATTAAAACAGAAGATGTTTATTTCCACATTATGCTCAAATGTATAACTATAGATGGGTTTTGAATGCTCTTAAAAGAGCAAATCTGTGCAATTGTTCTGTGCATGCAAAAGAGGAAGTCAAATTGAGTGTAGACTGTATTTGCAAAGCTACAGAAGCAGGAGCTGTTGATGTCTGTCAGATATGATTCACAAATAAACTATATCCCAACTTAAACACTCACTCCACACTTTATAACATTATATGCGTGCGTGTCCTTGGTAACGACTGGCTGCTAGGATATGGAAAGCAAGTCAGGCCCCACCCATTCCTATGGGTGGGACTGATCTATATAAACTTCTGTATTGCTGTATTTCGTTGAACAAATACTGACCTACAATCTGTAAACTGTTCCCTTGCTGCTAGTTATATTAAAAGATCTACTTTGGAAAGTCGTTTCCTGAAGGTTATTGATAAAGAATTTTACTAAAAGTTATACTGAAATGATTAGGTGTTCCCTTAATTTTTTTGAGCAGTGAATTTCAGCTTAGAGTTAAAGGGGTGCTGTCCCTTTAACCGTTCACCAATGACGTCATCGCGTTCAGAAAGCGCGACGCTCTTTGTTCTTCTTCGATGTTGGTTGGATCTGAAATATGTGTGAATTAAATTCGTTTAGATGCTCGGTAAACGAGCAGCTTGATGCAGCTGGAAATGAGATCTTAGTTGTTTTTGAGCAATCCCGCAAGCCGTGTGGAGGAGAAGAGGTCAAAGTGTTTGTCAAAGAGAGACTGGCAGCGGCTGCTGCCGACATCTTGGTTGGAGTTGAAAGGGTGATAAGCGAGTTCAAACAAGACATAAACCGCTACAGACGGCTGGAAATCGCTCTGAACCCTTACATCCACTTACATAGATCAGGTTTGGACATATTTCATCATTGTAGAGTGTTAATAATTTAACTTAATGTTATTCTAAGTGTCTGACAACATGGCAAGGATCTCTACAGAGATCTCTACACCCGTGTATTTTCCTCAATAACTGTAAAGAAACTGTAGAAAATGACTGTACAGTCAGTGTTTTGCCTTTCTCTTCTTCTGTTCTCTGGCGTAGCACCCCATTCAGTGACTGTAGTCGTTTCTCCAGGGGGGCTGTTTTTGTACGTTTACAAAAGAAGTTACACAGAATTCGTTCACAAGTCTATTTCCAAATATTGAGGCAATTCGGGAAATAGACGTATATAATAAAGCAGCCATTGGCTGTTGCATGGTGAGCTCTGTTGCAAACACTTCTGCCTGGCATATATGTATGAAGGCTACTGAATGTAGTAATAATGCATCATAAGATAATACAACACATAATTCGATTCCCAAGCAAGCAGTGTGTAAGAAAAAATATTAATAAAGTTGTATTTACTAGTAAAAGTAACATTTCAAATTTTTTTAATAAATTCAAACGTGGAATAATTTTTAAATAACATAATTTCCATCGGCACAATCACATTTTCAATTACAATGAGGTCATTTAGCAGACGCTTTTATCCAAAGCGGCTTATAATTACATGGTGCTGTTGCATGGACCAGATATGGGTTAGGCATCTTGCTCAAGGATGCTTTCAGGTATTTACTTAGGGGACAGGATAGTCTAGCAGTCCAAGTGTTGTGTAAGGTGTAATTGTAAGTCGCTTTGGATAAAAGCGTCTGCTAAATGACCTCATTGTACTTACAATTCAAATTGCCCCTCCCTGCTGATAAATACTCATTTCACATGTAATGTGATGGACGAGGTGCTTGCTGCTTTCCAGATGCCAAAAAGGAGGAGGAACCAGAACTCTCCCACATTAAAGTGGAACAAGAGGAACTGTGGACCAGGCAGGAGGGAGAGCAGCTTCAGGGCCTGAATGAGACTGATATCAAGGTCACTAATCCTGTCTCCATCAAGAGTGAGAGTTATGAAGAGAAACAGTCTCCACAGTCCGTCTCTCCAGACCAGGGTGAACCTGAGACTGAAGACAGATATGATGATTGGAAGGAGCCACGTTTAAACACTCTGACATCAGAGAAGAGATGGAGAAGGGAAGGTTTGTTGTTAATCCAGTCTCATTTTACTGGTGTGCAGGAAGGCCATGGAAGTCATAATGAATAATAATGAAAGTCATAGTGAATGCATTCTGGAAGTGTGAAAGCTCAAATATATACACTGCTCAAAAACATTAAGGGAATGTGTAATCATCACAGTATAACACCAAGTCAGTTAAACTTCAGGGATAACAATCTGTCCAGTTAGGAAGCATAAGCCATTGTGAATCAAGGTCACCTGTTTTGGTGTAAATGAAAGTGACAACAGAGGCAACAGCAAGACAACTCTCAAAAAGGGAATTTTTAAAATGTTATTTACCGCCTCCTGCTACAGAGTAGTGGAAAAGACAAAACTACAAAGGAATCAGTCAGGAAGGATAAGGTGAGAGCAATTGTCTGTGGCCAACACCTGCAAAACCATTCCCTTTTTGGGGCTTGTCTTGCCGTTGCCTCTCCAGTGCACAGTTGTCACTTTCATTGACATAAACACCATTAAACTTGGTGTTATACTGTGATGATTATGTGTTCCCTTAATATTAAGAGAGAGACTGAAATGGTAGGTTCTAGATAACTGTGTTTAACTTAACTGTTGCAGGTTCTCCATTAGTCATTGCTGGGGAGAAGAGTTCACTCCACTCTTCTGTCTCTCAGCCAATTTCAACCTCTGGAACCAAACCCAACAGAGCCAGGTCTCACAGCTGCCAACAGTGTGGGAAGACCTTCAGTCGGTTGTCAAACCTCCAGACACACCAGCGTGTCCACAGTGGAGAGAAGCCTTACAACTGCCAACAGTGTGGGAAGAGCTTCAGTCAGTCGTCAAACCTCCAGGTACACCAGCGTGTCCACACTGGAGAGAAGCCTTACCACTGCCAACAGTGTGGGAAAAGCTTTAGTGTGTTGTCACACCTCCAGACACACCAGCTTGTGCACACTGGAGAAAAGTCTTACCACTGCCAACAGTGTGGGAAGAGCTTCAGTGTGTTGTCAAGCCTCCAGAAACACCAGCGTGTCCACACTGGGGAGAAGCCTTACCACTGCCAACAGTGTGGGAAGAGCTTTAGTGTGTCGTCACACCTCCAGACACACCAGCGTGTCCACACTGGAGAGAAGCCTTACCACTGCCAACAGTGTGGGAAGAGCTTCAGTGTGT
>JAOEHI010000016.1:1883141-1906736 GCA_025447815.1 Percopsis transmontana
CACACACACACACACAGACACACACACACACACACACACACACACACACACACACACACACACACACACACACACACGTACACCAGCAGGTTAGCTAGCTAGCCCTGTGTTGTGTTTCCTGGCCGTCAACATGTCTCTCCTCTGTGTCTCTGGGACTTGTAGTCCGACTGCAGGCCCGCTGCCTCCGCCGTTGGCTATCACTTTGTTATGGAAACTAAACTACAGGACATGACCTGCGTTCTTAGGAAGGTAGCTTCACGCCACAGGACGCTACAGCTACTGCTAACTAGCCATAAAGATCCACAGGCTCACTGTCTATGTCCACTGTTGCTTCTACAGACCTCGTTAAGCCCTCGTTAGGGGTTCCTAAGGCTTCTATAACGGCACTGCATGCCTGTGCTGTGAAGCACCAATGTCATAACTACAGAGCAGCTGTCATATGTCTTAATAGACGACGGTGTATCGTTTTGTTTTTGCTTTATTGATGCCTTATTGAAGCCTCTATGAGCTATACATAACTGTGTCATACAGAATCAGTGTGTGTGGTCTAATAGAGGGCTTATACATGTGACATAACCACCGATGCCATGTGTGGTCCACGTTTATGAACTCCGTATTAAACATATGTATTGATTCTTTGTGACCTTTTGTGTTGTGCCTATTGTGGTTTCATTGAGCTTTAGTAAAGCCTCTGTAAGTGTATTTATTGTAGAGGGCTCATAAATGTGTCAAAGCTGTGTGATGAAGCCCACATTAATGATGGGGCTATAGTTATATAGGTATAGCACATGGATGAATTAATGAAGGCTTAATGGAGAGTTTATGAGCCCTTCATACGACGGTTTTCATTATTTATGACAGGAGATATACTGTAGTTATGATGGGCTTATAGCACATGTATGTAGAGCTCATGTAGGTTTATTGAGGGCTTAATAGGGCTTTATAGGCAGCACTCGTATAACGTGGGACTGGTTTTCTTTGTTCATCTGGTGGGCATTTTGCAGTGGTTGTGTTTACTGGGGGTCTGGGGGGCTGTGAACAGCTGCATGGCACATCTGGCTGGCTGCACCTCCCGTAGATGCCTGTAGATGGCAGCACCAGGGCCAGGTCTCTGTCATCCTGTGGTGTGGTGGCGTCTTAAACTCCTGCTGTCGCCTCCTCCCGCGCTCCTCATTACGCTTTGACACTACTAGTGGGGTCTGGGGGTCAATGGAGGGGTTGGGTTGGCTCTGCATCGCTTCTGTTGGCGTCTGGCTGGCACACGCTCGGGTTCCCGTGACCTCCTCTCTCCTCTCTGTTCTCTGCTCCCGCCTGCAGGCTGAGGAGCGTCACGGCAGCATCGAGGAGCGCATGAGGCACCTGGAAGGCCAGCTGGAGGAGAAGAACCAGGAGCTGCTTAGGGTGAGAGCTTCTCCTGTTGTGATTATGCTAGGCTATAAGCTAACCTGCTAACAGCTAAGCTAGCTCTGCATGAGCCCAACGCCTCAATACCTCCTAATAAGATATCACAAATGTTTGCAGATGTCATTGTGCAACAGCTCTGAGCACCCCGCTGATTGTGTCAGATGATAGGTGACAGATAGGGGAAGATCAAATCTTTGTCATGAAACCTGCAGGAGCAGGTTTCAGCTCTTGGAAGCAGTGGTATTTAGGCAATTATGTTATGTTAATATTATGTGAATTATGTTAGCAATTATTTTACGTTGATAGGTAATGTATGTTGTGAAATGTATAACTAAATTAGCCCTGATGACATGCTGCTTTCATTATTCTAACAGAATGTTGTTTGCTTACGATAACTGGTGTATAACCTATGGTGTATAACCTATTTAACTATTGACACTGCTAAATGCTGTGAATGTTTGTCCCATGTCGTGCGCTATAACACACACTCGCTAATGTCGGCGTCTAATCCGTCCTCAGGCTCGGCAGAGAGAGAAGATGAACGAAGAGCACAACAAACGTCTCTCGGACACTGTGGACCGCCTGCTCACCGAGTCCAACGAGCGGCTGCAGCTGCACCTGAAGGAGAGGATGTCCGCCCTGGAGGAGAAGGTTAAAGATGGCCGCCGTGCCGACGCACACCCAGCACTAACTGTCACGCTGTTGTGCCATGAACGTCAGGAGAAATACACATTTGATGTTCTTGTTGCAGAATATGCTTATCCAAGACTCGGAGGGTTACAGGAAACAGTACGAGGATTCCATCCATGAAAAGGTAGAATGGATTGTTTGTTTTGTTTTCGATTTTTTTTTTTTTTTTTTTTTGCTGAACATCACCAGGTATTTTTTAATACCTTTACAGATGTAATGAGGATTGTTGCTGTCGGCATTATTTTATAAGTTTTTAACACTACATTTTAAAGGGGTATTGTGTAACACATAAGCTAGTTTGTCCAATCTTGTACCTTGGATTCACATCCAAGCAGAACGGTGATGCGGCTTCTGCTGAACAAAGTTCCCCTCCGAGGGAAATTCTCTCTCTCTCTCTCTCTTCCCCCCCACCCCCACCCCCACCCCACCCCACCCCCCTCTTCCCCTCCCTCCCTCCCCAGAGTGAGATTCTGCTCAGAGGTTCTTCATGATTACGCTACATGAGAATAGGAGGGTTTACAAATACTAGTTGAGATATTGACATGGGATCCGTAACTGCTAATGTAGGACACTGGGGCCAGTACACGGGCTCACCACGGTAACGGTGGACCCCTGGCAGTGTTACACGTGTCTTGATCCACGGTGTGTGTGTGTGTGTGTGTGTGTGTGTGTCGGCACTCATAAATACAAGCATGAGCGTCGTCTTGTCGTTGTGTCCCTTCTGCCTCCAGACGCACCTGGCCGAGGAGATTGAGAAGCTGAGGTCAGAGCTGGACCAGTTCAGAATGAGAGGGGGCTCTCTCACTGAGCCCACCCTGTCACGGTAGGCTGTGTGTGTGTGTGTGTGCGTGTGCGTGCGTGTGTGTGTGTGTGTGTGTGTGCGTGTGCGTGTGTGTGCGTGTGTGTGTGTGTGTGTGCCAGCATCTTCAAGAAGGTGGATGGACAGTCGTAGCAGCACGGACATGGTGTTCTAAAAACCACATGTGCGTCGAATCTCAGCTAAGGCTCTGTAGTTTCCATAATGTTCCGGAAAGATGGAATCAGCGCAGGACAGTAGCTGTTCTGATTAGTCTATTTCACAGTGACCCGGAAGTGCTAGCCTGTAAACTGGGAAAATCTTAATTTAGAAAACTTTTACCTCCTGAGTTTTTCAAGTTAGTTTATGAAAGTTAATTTCAAAGGTAGTTGAAGACTGAGCAAGCCATGTGTGCACACACCCACACTTAGAACAAGTATAATCAGCCACAGTAACTCAATAAACCTGGACGGGGACTTCAACAATTCATTTAGACAGGACAGGAAGAAAGTGTACCCCTCATTGGTACCACTTCCGGGTCACAATACATGAACGTGTCCAGTACAGCTTTTTTACCTCTATATGAGTCTACATGCTGACAGGATGATGATCTGGATGCAATATTACATGTTGTCATGGTATTTAATGAGCCGAATTTTCTGTTGACTCTCTTGCTGACTGGCTGACTGGGCTTGTGATTGGTTGCAGCATACTCTTCTTTAAGCCTAAATATTATCATAATGGGATGATTATTTTCAAAAGTAAACCACACAATGCCATCTTTCTCATTGACTTTCATGCACTTCCATTCATTTACTCTGTTTTGGAGCCAGCCGCCACCGCAGCCTGGTGGCCAACAACACTGTTGATTGTTGCTAACAGCGGCTTTGTCCCTGCCCCACCCCTCCTCTGTGTGTGTGTGTGTGTGTGTGTGTACCCCTGTCCTGTACAGGTCTCATCTTGACGCCTCCGCAGAGCTCCGCTTCTCCCTGGGGTCCCTGGCTGAGACCCAGTCGGACCACTACCGGTCAACCAAGGTGCTGCGCCGGCCCAGGAGAGGGCGCACTGGCCTTCGGGAAACCAAGGTAAGCAAGCTAATGTAGCTAATATAGCTATATAGAGCAAGCTAGTGTAGCTAGTTTAGAGTAAGCTAATATGTTAGTATAGAGAAAGCTAATATGCTAGTATAGAGAAAGCTAATATGCTAGTATAGAAAAAGCTAGTGTAGCTAGCCCCCTCATGTTTAGCATAAAATATGTCAAAGAACACACATCATAGCACTCTATCTCATAGCGCTCCCAATAACAGAAGCCCTTTACGGCTTCTTCTGTCTCTATCTTCTGTCTCTATCTTCTGTCTCTATCTCTCTGAAAATTGTTTAAACGCTTTGCTTTAACGCTTTGCTTTCTTGAGGACTGAATGGTATGTTATATAATGTATGTTGAGCAATGTATAACTAAGCTCTGATGACATGCTGATGTCATTATTCTAACAGAATGTTGTTTGATTTCAATGACTGGTGTACTGTTTGACCTATTGAGCTATTGACAAATGTCGCTTTGCATAAAAGCTGTGAATGTAAACACGCACACTTTTGTATTGAACCAATTACTGCCAGTTGGTTATTGGCTTATTGGATCAAAGATTGAATCAAATGTGGGTTTGTGAATCAATGCAAACATATTAAAGGCGATGCAATCGATTTTCTGATTGATATTGATTATTGTTGCACCCCTAGACCTTACGGACTGTCCCATACTGTATTGTATATCTATTTCCCCTGCAGAAAAAACATATTGTTTTTCTGTTTGACTTCTGAGGTCATAGCTTCCGTCTTTTCTCTTACTGTCTCTCTCAATTCAACTCAAGAAGCGTTAGTATCACATCATAAATACATGGTACAAATATGTTGCCAAAGCATTCAAAAGAACATGTATTATCAACAACATTCATCTGCATTAATATTAATTGTTTGAAGAAGTAATAACAACAATAGTGGATCAATACAGATCAGGAATAGTAAAAACTATTTATATAGTTATAACTAACTCTCTTTCTCTCTCTTTCTGTCTCTCTCTTTCTCCTCTCCTTCCCTCCCCCTCTCTCTCCCTCTCCCTCCCGCCCTTTCCCCCCCAGGCCAAGTCCCTGGGGGAGCAGGAGTGGCGTTCCCAGCAGCTGGGCGTGCTGGGCGGGCACCCCTTCGAGAGCGACACGGAGGAGATGTCGGACCTGGAGGATGACGACCGTGAGACCATGTTCAGCTCCATGGACCTGCTGTCGCCCGGGGGCCACTCTGACGCCCAGACCCTGGCCATGATGCTGCAGGAGCAGCTGGACGCCATCAACAAGGAGATACGGTACGCCCCCTATGGGCCAGCAGGTGCCGTGCGCCCAATTCCAAAACCAAACTGTCTCATGTGTGCTATGTCATCACATGGGCCAGTGGGTGCCCCTTTTAAAGTGCTTGGTTCCGGGCCAGATGCCAGCCTTTACCTTGGGCCTCGTTCTACCTCCCTCCACCCCCAGGCTGATCCAGGAGGAGAAGGAGTCCACGGAGCTGCGAGCGGAGGAGATAGAGAACCGCGTGGCCAGTGTGAGCCTGGAGGGCCTGAACCTGGCCCGCCTCCACCACCAGCACCCCCACCACGGGACCTCCATCACCGCCTCTGCCACAGCCTCCTCCCTGGCCTCGTCCTCCCCGCCCAGCGGACACTCCACCCCCAAGATGGACCCCCGCAGCCCTGCCCGAGACATGGAGCGCATGGGGGTCATGACCCTGGTTAGACACATTACACACAGATTGTACATGGACATGTATTGTATACTACACACATTATAGACAGCAAATTGTGGAATCTTAAGATAAAGTTGTATGTAAGCTATGTAAGGTACAGTTAACCTACCATTCCACCGCTAGCTAACCTGAGGGCAAATCTCTAAAATTAAGCAATCGAATAACATATAAATGACTAATCATCCATTTGATCTCGCTCCCAGAGACAGCGCGTCAATTTTAACAGCCCTACTGGCTATGCAGTACATAGACATGTATTGTATAGACACACACACACACACAGACACACACACACACACACACACATATGTAGCCCCATACAGTAACAGAGAGAGATATTAACATACATGTCAGGTCATGTTAGTGTACTTGTTTATCTCTGTCACCTGTCAACATTCTGCCATGCTCTTCACTATGATGACTTACTAGAAATAGAAGATAATGTATTCTCTCTCTCTCGCTCTCTCTCTCTCTCTCTCTGTATGTGTGTACCTGGGGCTCAAAGGCTCCAGATGTTCCCATCCAGTCTATAATAAAAACTAGTGTCCTAAAAACATCTAGTATTCCCCCCTAATCCATCCGAGCTACAGTGTCCCGATATTAAAACGATAAACCTTTTCAATTTGTACTGATCATTCAAGTGACGTGTGGTTCGATTTAATTTTTTCATTTACCGATCGCTCTTTGTCTCTGGTTATTGATATTTTTTTTTCTAATTATTGATCATTATTATTGGGCTAGTCTAGCCCAATGGAAGGTCGGTTCAAGCATTCTTGAGCAATATGCCTAACCCCTACATGCTCCATGTAATAGCTCCATTGTAAGTCGCGCTGGATAAAAGCGCCTGCTAAATTACCTAATTGCAATTGATCAGTACTTCCTGAAAGCCTAATGTATTGTGAAATGAATAATGAGAATTGTTAATGCAGTGACCCCCTGGAAGATATGATGATGTTGTCTTCTTCCTCCGTTCCTCTCCACAGCCCAGTGACCTGAGGAAACACAGGAGAAAGGTACCATCTACAATCTGACATCCACTTATTTTTACCGTCTGATTAAAACTCATAAAAATTTGTCAAATTAAATGAATGAGAACACTTTATAATGAGCAGCAGTGAATGGTGATTAATACATATGCAGTGGGGCTCTCATATGCTCACTAAACACATTAACCTTAGTAGTTCATATAAGTAAGGAAGTAAAGTCCACTCAGAAACGCCTCTAATATGCACTGTCCCCCCCCCCCCCTCAGATAGCAGCGGTGGACGAGGACGAACGAGAGGACAAGGCCACTATCAAGTGTGAAACCTCCCCTCCCCCCACACCACGCACTGTGCGCATGACACACACACTGCCAGCGTCTTCGCACAACGACGCCCGAGGGTGGGTTCACACACTGTTGAAAACTGTAAACGCTGTTGGATACAGTAAAACACTGTAAACATGGTAGATACAGAACAACACTGTAAACATGGTTAGATACAGTACAACACTGTAAACACCATTGGATATAGTACAACACCACTCTAAACCTTTTAGATGCAGTAAAACACTAAATACTGGGTTAGGGGTTAGGGTTAGCCCTAGCCCTGGACCTAACCCTGGACACTGTAAAACCCTGTTGGACACAAATTTAAAACATGCCATTGTGGGCAAGCTATGGTTAAGCGTAAGCTCAACCTTGTCCCTTGTGACCAAAATGACACACTATCACCTTAAAACCGACCTACTCACAGTGTCTTTCTCCTGGAACTGAGTTTTATGTAATGGCTTGGCTTAAAAGCAGTCACACGTTTCTGGAAGGGATTCTCAACCCAAATATTAAAAATGAAGCATTAAAATCAAATGAGTGACCTGTTTCTTGATATTGTAGCTCAGGTGGTATATGCATATTACTGTACATTTTGAATAAAATTGATAATCATGTATAATAGGCGTGTTTAGTATAATGTATAATAAGTGTGTGTGTCTTGGATAGTAATCTGTGTGTGTGTGTGTGTGTGTGTGTGTGTGTGTGTGTGTGTGTGCGCCCCAGCATGGCTGTATCTCTGGAGGCGGAGGCTCTCAGCAGCGTGGCCAGTAGCCAGGACTCGCTCCACAAACAGCCCAAGAAGAAAGGCATCAAGTCCTCCATCGGACGCCTGTTTGGCAAGAAGGAGAAAGGTCGCATGGCCCATCTGGCCCACAGACACGTCATGCTGGACCCCCATGGTGGGTGGAGGGGGGGTCCGGGCTTTGGGTCTGTAGTGGTTTACAAAGAGGGGTGGCAGGAAGAGAAGATTTTTTTATATTTCTTGTTATTGCTTTTATTCATATTATTGCAATATACTGTATATAGTGTTGGTTATTTATAGTGTTATTTTTAGTTTTACCCTCTTTATTATAGATATGTATTTTGTATGTTGTTCTTAACTTGTCCAAAACTGATCTACAGTCTGTTTTTTACATTATTCTCCTGTGTGTCTCTGTCTTTCTGTTCGCCTGTCTGTCTGTCTCTTTCTGTCTGCCTCTGTCATTCTGTCTGCATGTCTGTCTGTCTTTCTGTCTGTCTGCATGTGTCTGTGTCTCGTGTGTGTGTGTGTGTGTGTGTGTGTGTGTGTGTGTCCAGCGACCATAGCAGACCCGGACATGGGCGGGCAGGAGATGGGTGTGGGCAAGCTGGGCACACAGGCTGAGAAAGACCGCCGGCTGAAGAAGAAGTAAGCAGCTTTAACTGTGGAAGCATATATATAATGCATACACTAACATACTAAGAAGAATAAAGAGAACCCAGCCCCTCCCAGCTGGGGCCATTCACACACACAGAGCCATAGACAGGAGCTGTACACACCCTGTCTAACAGCAGCCATGTCTAACACCACAGCTCTTTCCAACAGGGGTGTGTCCGTGTTAGATGTGCGTGTACGTGGGTGCATGTGTAGTGTGTGTGTGTGTGTGTGTGTGTGTGTGTGTGCATTTGCCATGCTCTGGTGCCAAACGACGACTCATCTGCTCGAAGTGCCCGTCGGGTTTGTTGTGACGGATTTGTTGCCCCCCCACACACACACACACACGCACACACACACACACACACACACACCCCATCCCCCCTATGTTACTGCTGCTGTTGTTGTTGTTGGTGATGGGTGGGCTGACAGACGATCTCCACGGCGCCCGGGAGCTCCGCGCCGCCGCCGCGACGTGCACCGTGGCACACCACGCATGCCCGGACGCTGCCTGCCTTTTTACCTCCGTTTCCACTTCCAGCATCGTGCCCGCCCCGGCCGCGAGGCTCTGCCCGTGGGCCGCGTGTGTGTGTGTATCTGTGCGTGTGTGTGCGGAGGTGTGTGTGTGTGTGTGTGTGTGTAAATGCAGGCGCGTGGCAAACTTGCTGTGTATCTCTGTGTGTGCGCTCGTGTTCTCCTCGCTGCACGCCGTCTCTTCGGGACCCGTCCAGGAATGTCCGCCGCCGCGAGATGTGTGTTTTTGTGTCTCGTCCCACTCTGTGTGTGTGTGTGTGTGTGTGTGTGTGTGTGTGTGTGTGTGTGTGTGTGTGTGTGTGCGCTCACGTTGGTGTTGTAGATCGGTTAGGATTAACTGCCTATTAACTCATTAATTAATGTGTGTACTTTTGTCTCCCGTCAATCTCTCTCTCTCTCCCCTCTCTCTCTCCCCTCTCTCTCTCCCCTCTCTCTCTCCCCTCTCTCTCTCTCTCTCTCTCCCCCCTCTCTCTCTCTCTCTCTTTCTCTCACCCTATGACCCTAACAAGCGGGTAAGTTGTGAGGATGAGTGGCTGATCTTCCTGGGCGTGTCTCACTGTCCCAGCTGTGTCTGTCCTGTCCGTCATCTCTCCCGCCCGTCTGTCCGTTCGTCTGTCTCTGGCCATCCATCCTCTCCCCAAGAGAACAGTGCCAAAGTCGACGTCACTCTCTCTGTCTGTCTGTCCGTCCGTCCTCCATGGCTGTTAACGACCCCATCGCTTTCTTCTTTCTTTCTTTCTTCTCATCCTCCATTGGACGGCGTTTCTCCCCTCTACAGTTGATTGGAAGCTGCGCCCAGGGCTGGACAGAGAATGTTTGGCCTCTGATTGGCCACTCCCTCCCCCCCCCCACCCCCCACCCGGAATGTCCTTCTCCTCCTCTTTTTCTGCGTCTCTCTCTCGTTCTCGTTCTCTTTCTCTCTCTGTGGAATAACCAGCAGCCAACATCTGGTTATGGAGACTGTCGATTCTTGTTTCCTTTTTTATTTGTTTTGTTTGAGTTGTCATAACAGTTTCCTAGCAACCCTAATCCCCCCGGCTATGTTCAGTGGATGTCCTCCATGCATCAGACCTGACCTGAACATAAGCACCTGTGCCAACCTGGCGGGGGCGGGCCTTGCGTGCCATGTAGGCCTTGTGTTCAAGTGCCCTTTCTCTGTACTGAGGCCTTCAGAGAGCTACATGCTACCCCCTCGCCCAAGCATCAAGCCTACCCTCCTTCATCTGTCCAGTTCTCTGACCACATGACACACACTCAGGGAAACCACATGTGAATGCTTCTCATTAATGGATATGATGTTGGATTAGACTTGGAAATGTACTTCTGATTCGTGTGTGTGCCTGTTCTATTCTGTCTCTCCTACACACACACACACACACACACACACACACACACACACACACGCGCGCGCACAATGCGGGCAGGGAAGGCAACCAGGCCTTTTTTTAGGTCCGTTCCTCTGTTCGCAGCACAGAATGCGTTGCTGTGGGAGGATGCGGCCGACACCAGCAGCTCTGTGCCTGGCAGAGCAGGGAGGCAGTGTGTCTAGCGCCTGCAGTGTTCCCCATAGGCTGTGTCTTGACAATGTGCTGAGCAGAGCGCCTCTGGAAGCCATACTCGAGCGCTCACGCTCGCACTAACACACAAACCAGTAATAATAATAATAATAATATCAAACTTTATTTATAGAACACCTCTAAAAGTTACACAGTGCTTTGACAAAACAAAGCAGAAGGCTCAGTTCATTAAAAGATAGAATAGGGAATTAAGAATTTGGGGAAAGAATGAGAGGAGAGAGGAATAAGAAAAATATTAATAATAATAATAATACAACATTTGAATTTGAAAATACAAATGACATAATGAAGGTAAAACTGTAGTAGTATAAAAGATAAAGAATAGAGAATATACACTAAACACAGTCTGAACAATTTAAAAAATACACCTGACTCAACTAAAGTACCGCCCAGCACAAAAAGTGCGCTCTGCGTCTATTTCAGCACAATAACTGCAGAGTCGGTGTATCAAACAGAGTTGAGCAGTGATGTGTAGATTATTAACACAAGGTCCGGCTCCAGTGTGCTGCTAGCACGGTGCCTTTCAGATCTGTGTGTGTGTGTCAGATTGCTTGAAAGGTACAGTAGAGTGCTTGTCAGCTGATAGCTTTGGGTGTTCAGGCTGAACTGGGAGAGACACACACACACGCACCTCAACCGTTACTGTTATCAGTGGATCAGGACTGTGGCTGAGTGCGTGCTGTTGAATCGGATGCACTTCTGTTGACAATGCCGGTGCCTTTGCTCACGCACTGTCATTGTCCCTGCCCCCAGACACGAGCTATTGGAGGAGGCCCGGAGGAAGGGTTTACCGTTTGCCCAATGGGACGGCCCCACTGTCGTAGCCTGGCTAGAGGTATGGCATCTCATTTCCAGTCTTAGTCATTCATTCATATTTACAATTTTTTTTTTGTTTAAGGACTACTTACTTAACAAAAACATCTCCAAACTGCAAACTGTGGTAGAGAGTTATATCTGTAATATGATTAAATCTTTAATCTTAGTTAAAACGTTTTTCTCCTTAAGATCCTTTTAGATCCGTTTGTTGGTGTTTTTATCTTTAGCTAAATCGAGAAACTACTCAGCTATATACTCTGTTAGCTTCATGTTGACTGCAACAGAAAACCAACCCAATTAAAAGTTTGTTAATTAGTGGTGAATTACACATGCTTAAAACATAACTCCTGTGGTACAATCATAAAATGGGTTCAGTTATAATCATGCCAACAATACTGTGAAAATCCATTTAAATTTTAGCTGTAAGTGGCATTTATTTTGTTAATTATGCCATAACATTAGCAGGGAATACAAGATGATTTTGTCCATAATTGTGTCAATATATTGTGTGTGGTCTCTGCTGCACACCTTTTGTTCTAGTCATATTATGCTGTTAAATGATTGCATTACAATTTCTTCCAATTATGTCCTAGCTTAAGTGTAATTACAATATTAATGTCATGATCGTTTTTCTTTCCCACTTGATGTATTATTGCAGGGGCTTTTCGTTTGTAAGGGGGGAAAAATGAACATGTTTTTCAGCAAGAAATATTCTTCATTTTAATGCCACATTATATAGACACTACTGTCCCCTGGTGTTTATTAGATGGCCTGCATCCCACACCAAAATACCATTATACATGAGTTAGTAGATATTATATTGTCTTTTTTCACATAACAATATTCAGTAAGCATGTATGCTGATGATAAATGGACAACGGGTCCATTTTTATTGTGGTTTTAGAGGTATAGTCCATTTGCGTCCTGTAGCGCTCGCTGAACCTCAAGTTTATGCCCCAGCTCTCTGTTTATGTTTGGCTGGCCACATGGCTTTAGCAGGGTGGGTCGAGAGGAATGTGAGCCACTCGGGTGTGTGTGGGAGACGGGTAGAGCAAGGCGTGCAAGGCGTGTATTTGACCTTTTTTAAGGTGTATACATGCACAAGTCATCATACAGATGGCTTAGAAAGCCTTTGACTTGGAGAGGGAGAGAGAGAGAGAGAGAAACATGGTGAGGCTTTCAATCAATCAGGACATTTAGCAGGAGCTTTTATCCCAAGTGACTTAAAGTGAGTGCAGTTACAGTCACATGTAGGGGTTAGACATCTTGCTCAAGGATGCTTACGCCCCCCTAACCACTAGACTATAGTGTGTAGTATGTCGTGCAAACATGCTAAGCCCCCCCCCCCCTCCTCCTCACAGCTGTGGCTGGGCATGCCCGCGTGGTACGTGGCGGCGTGCCGCGCCAACGTGAAGAGCGGCGCCATCATGTCGGCGCTGTCGGACACGGAGATCCAGCGGGAGATCGGCATCAGCAACCCGCTGCACCGCCTCAAGCTGCGCCTCGCCATCCAGGAGATGGTGTCACTCACCAGCCCCTCGGCCCCGCCCACCTCCAGAACCGTGAGTCTCACACACACACACACGCGGTGTAAACATTGGTGACATCACGTAACGTATACTTATCGCACCCATACACACTGCATTCGTTTGTCAGCAGCAGTTACAGCGAGTTAGCACATGTGTGTGTGTGTGTGTGTGTATAATGTACCCTATACCAGCTATTATACGGCGCAGTGGGTTTGATCGGTGGCTCCCTGTTGTCATGGTAACTGGCCTTTAAAAGGCCGCCGTTGCGTAACGCTAAGAGCTGCTCTTAACACAGATGCACACATGTGCAAGAGCGCGCACGCACACACGCACACACACAGTCTCCAGTTCCACACCTCATGAAACTTTATTTAATGAACAAGTACATGTGACTGGACATAATGGTCTGCTCCCCACTGCTACAATGAGATGTCACCATAGCTGAACAGAAAGCCATGAGGATGAGTGTGTCTATTAGACTGGAGAGCAGGGAGGTATGGGGAGTGTTTTGAGTGCAGTACGTTTATACAGCACTAACTGTTACTGCACAGTCGCCTTTCCTGTTCTGCATGGCAGATGTGCGTGTGTATTTGTACCTTCACCTAGCCGTGTGTCCACGTTGGGATGTCCTGTGTCTGTGCTGTTTGTTTGTCTGCTCATCATCTGACTGTGATGCTGTAACACTATTGGCTTACAGTGGTGCTGCTCTTCTTCTTTAACACTGCTTGCCCCTCCTTCCGGACCACCTCTACTACTACTACTACTACTTCTACTACTACTTCTGCTGCTGCTCCAACCAACCAATCCCGTTGGCACTCTGCCTCCTGGGCCCGCCCCCCCTGCTTAGCCGTCAGGTAATGTTTGGGTAACCCACGAGGAGATGGAGAACATGGCGGCCCCCTCCAAATCGGTCAGTTCCCTCGTCTCTCTCTCTCTCTCTGTCTGTCTCTCTGTCTCTCTCTCTCTCTCTCTCTCTCTCTCTCTCTCTCTCTGTCTCTGTCTCTGTGTCATTCTCTGTCTCTGTGTCTCTCTCTCTCTGTCTCTGTGTCATTCTCTGTCTCTGTGTCTCTCTCTCTCTGTGTCTCTGTGAGAGTTTATGTTCACCCAGCAGCTCTCAAAGCTCTTGAGACACACACACATAATAATTAAGAATGTATAGACCTCCACTGTGTTCCAAAAAAAGTACTTTCTCAGTGCGTCTAGCTTTTAATAGATACACCAAAGATGATGAGTTGTTTCAAAACAATAATATAATGAATAAAACAAAAGCTGACCCCTAGAGTGGCCTTGACCCCACTGGATTGATGATTGTTCAGAATGTGTTTTAGGACAAATACACATCTGAGACCATCTCGGATGTTCTGTGTGAAAGCCGTATCACATCGATGTTTAATGTACTCCTAATGTTTATTTTCAGGGCTCTGTATTTTGGGGTTGCTATTTTAGACAAAAGACAAAAAGTCCCTCTGTCTTGTGGTTCATCTGTCCTGCGTGTTGTTTCTCTTCTCTATTTCCCCAACAGAAGCCAGAGTCTGAGGAAGGAAGTTGGGCCCAGGTAAACATTGCTTTCTGCTTAAATGTGTCAATAGCTTCATACAGATCCCATAACTATTGCCAAAAAGTGTCCTTAATGTGTCTTAATGGTCAGACACCGTAGAAAAGGCTGATGTACTGTACACTTGTGTTGTGCTTCCGTGTTCAGACTCTGGCCTACGGAGACATGAACCACGAGTGGATCGGCAACGAGTGGCTGCCCAGCCTCGGCCTACCTCAGTACCGCAGCTACTTCATGGAGTGCCTGGTGGACGCACGCATGCTGGACCACCTGACCAAGAAGGACCTGAGGGTGCACCTCAAGATGGTGGACAGCTTCCACAGGTACCACCACCTGTATCACTAGTACCACCACTGTTAACACCACTGTTAATACACCAGTAACACCAGTAATGCCAGATACACCACTGTTAATACCAGATACACCACCAGTACCTCCAGTGCCACCGGATACACCACCAGTAACCACCAGTGGCTACTACCTCTCTATAAATATGGGATTCATACTGGTACTTTCTAAACTGTGTTTTTCACCTCTGGTAAATGTTGTAGTGGTAGAGAAAGAGGGCAGGTGTGTTTATAATGTCAAAAGTATTTATCCTGTGAGCCGTGTGTGTGTCTTGTTGCTTTAGAACAAGTTTACAGTACGGTATTATGGGTCTGAAGAAACTCAACTATGACCGCAAGGAGCTGGAACGACGCAGAGAAAACAGTCTGCACGAGATGAGAGGTGGGTACTAGCATTCATAATATACACTGCTCAAAACAATTAAGGGAATACTTAATCATCACATTATAACACCAAGTCAATTGAAATTCAGGGATATCGATCTGCGTTTTGCTAGTGTCTTTGTCACTACTGCTAGCATGAGGCCGTTTCTGCAGCCCATTCAGGTTGCACAGGCAGTCCACCTCCTCTAGGATGGCACATCCATACGTGCTGTCACAAACTTAGAACTGTTACTAATTTCTAATGAGGCAATGTTACGCAAGGTAGACAAAAGATACATGTGGCCTATTGGAACGTGGGCTAAAAGCTTAACATGTAGAGCAGGGCTCAAAACATCTTGGGAGCTGGATAGTCTAGTGGTCTAGGTGTTGGACTACTAGCCGGAAGGTTGTAGGTTCAAGCCCCAGGGTTGGCCTACCTGCTCCATGTAATAGCAGCATGTAATTGTAAGTCGCTTTGGATAAAAGTGTCTGCTAAATGACCTAATTATTGTTGTTGTGAAAACTGCAAAGGGTGAGAGAGAGAGAGGTTCTGGAGCTTTGCCACTTGTAAGGTATTCGGGGACAAGGCGACGCCTTATGTACTGTAGATTCTAGGGTTTGGCCTGTCCTATCAGTTAACTTAGAGGGAAAATGCTTCTCCTTTGTTTGCATTGAGTCTCTTCGCTCCACTCTCTGCGCTCAACTGCAGCAGCAGGGGAGGGGCTGGCTGACTGGGAGTGTGAGAGATGCTTTGCTGAAGCATTGGCGCACATTAGAGATCTTTTCTGTTATTATGAGAAGTGGAAAAATATATTGGGTTCATAAAACTAACTACCATAGTTTAGGTCATTAATGGGAAACTCTGCTCACTCAAGAAGGATGGGTGACTCCCCTACCCTCTCTCTTTCTCTCAAAAGAGACAACATTGTTAGGTGACACTGACCCCTCCGGGGTCTAAGATCCACCCACCACAGTCTCACCAAATTCTGTGGGTAACACTAGCCTGCCCACACTACACAGAAGTAAGAGAGCAGTCAGAGATAAAAAGAAAACGGGGTGGAATATCTTGGCACACACCACACTGCCACAGTGGTGTGGGGCCAGCTGCCAAGAAGAGTGACCACTACAAACATCTAACCTGTTAGTATTTAAGGCATGAACAAGTTTCTAAACCAACACAGCCCACCCTTTGCACTCCCGGGGCTCTATAAGATACACGCCAATGTCTCAAGCTGCATTTTACCACCTACTGAACCCTCAGGCCTGACATGGAGAAACTCACGTTGTGTTTTGGATTGTTTCCCTCCCTGCGGGGCTTCGAGCAAAACGTATTCCCCAGCCCTATTCCAAGCATTGACTTTTACGTCCAACCACTGAATGAGACTGATATGCGTAAGTACCTTACTTTACTCCTTTGTTGATTAGGTTACGTTCATTAGCTGCCTAAAAGCCACAAATTTAGTGCAATGTTGTATTCAATTCAAACAGGACAGTGACTAAAGGTTCCCATGGTCCAACAAATGTGGAGGTAAGGCCATCTGCTTTTCTGCTCTTGAGGCACAGCAGAACTGTTGCACAATACTGTATCATAAGGACTTTCCAAAACACTGAAAGCTGAATTTACAGTTTTTCCGATTGCTAACACACAAAATGGGAAATTGGGCTCATCGTGTCAAAACTCTACATACAAAAAAACTCTATTTATAGTGCATCGTGACTGATAGGTGTTCAATCACTGTGTGAGTGTTGTAATGTGTGTGTGGGTGTTGTCAATTTGAAATGTTTTGATTTTTGAATGGAAGTGTTGTCCCAAGGACTGCAAGACTTCTTTTTCAACAAAGTGTGTACTGTACAAAACTATGTATAGTGTTTTGCACTGTGTGTTGCAGAATTGATTACAAAGCTTGCTAAAGGTAAGGTTTTCACGCTTTGGTCTGATCATTCACTTGTAGTGTGTTGGCAATCAGGAAAGCCTGTAAAAGGTGCAGGTAGTACGTGTTAATCATTATATGTTGTGCAATTAAAAAATAATAGTAAACTTGCACTCCAGACTTCATACTGGCTGTCTATATTAATATTAAACAAATATTTGTATTTTCCTTCTACAAGTTGTAGCCTACACGATATACAGTACAGACAAATCCAGAAAATGTAATAAAAATGGTTGCTTACTTGCTATGTAATGTTCTGTATTCAAAACAATATATCTTGAGAGCTTGTGCACTCAACATACATTCACAACCACCTCTCGCTCTGCCACAGGAACTTTGTATTACTTCAGCTCTGATATGCTACAAGAAGGAATTGTTTGTAGCCACGGAGGAATGCAAAGACGAGAATTACTCTACTTGTGTGTATATATATTTGCTAAAGAGACTAAAATATGTCATTGTCTTTCTCTTAGGTGCTGACAAACTCTACAGATTGTGCTTGTGAGAAATCATCCACGTCTTCTTTCAAAGACTTTCTGAAAAAGATTTGGTTGAGTTACAGTACATTAGTACATTTTGATACAGTGCATCATAGTTATATTGTATGTGTGTAATAGTCTGTCAAGATGGAGATACAGTGGGTTTTTATTTAATGATTGGATTTTCCTGTTGGATCTTTCCACTAAAAGTTACTTGAATAAAAATAAACAAAGCTACCTTTTTGTTGTCATTATTTCTATCAAGGTAAAAAATAAAATACCAGTAGTATATCAGTATTCTCATAATCATAATTGTGACCAAACATTCTGTTTACCAGGGTGATAATACATACAATAGTTATTATAAATAATTGTAATATTGTATTTACTTCAAATTAGCTCATTTGTAATAGATGCCCCTTTATTGCATTTGAGCCTCTGCCCCTATGAAACTCTTTGCATGTCCATGGTCAAAAAGTCTTACTTTTATTTTTAAGTTTACCAAACCGCCCATGGTGCGCTTTTATTTTGAAAGGTGCGTAGGTGTTTTAAACAGTGCACATAGACATTGTGGATTACTGAACGAATTGTTTTGTGAAATAAATTAGAATGGTTCGGAAATGAAATAATTTTGGTCATGACGTAATGACCAGTTGAGAACCACTGCTCTAGTGGGACCTGTGCTCACAGCCCAGCACTGTGCAGCTCCACTGGCATTAGCCAGAACACCAGAATTGGCAGGTCCGCCATTGGCGCCCCGTTCTCTTCACAGATGACAGAAGGTTCACACTGAGCCCATGTGACAGACGTGAAAGAGTATATTAAAGATTTTGACCTTTAATATATTTCATTCATTCGAGACCCGATGTGTGATTTCGGTGTTCCCTTCATTTTTTTGAGCAGTGTACATAAAGTAATAAACTATGCTGTATTTATATACTTACACATTCTTAATGAGCTAGTGTCAGATAATATGTATTTTATATTATTTGTTCTCAGTGTGTGCTTCTATTGTAGCTTTCTGTCTACAAACTGTCTAGTTTGTTTCATTTATTTAAAGAATTTTTCTTTTTTTCTGAAGGACGTTTTAAGCTTTGAAACGTTTTTTTTTAATATTCACTATAAAATGGACCCTTTTGTAAGTGGCAGTTACAGTCAGGTCATTTAGCAGATGTTTTTATCTAAAGTGACTGAGTAAAAGTAAAAATACCAGTATGACAAGGAGCAGGTAGGGATTAGACGTCTTGCTCAAGGATGCTTACAAGTGGGCCAAATCTGGGTCTCGAACCCATGACATTCTGGGCTAGGATCCACTAGACTATCCTGCTGTATAAATAAAGTTCATTATTATGATTATAATTATTATTAGTATGTTGTATTGCTGTAATGTCTTGTAGTGTTACACCTTACTGTGTGTGTGTGTGTGTGTGTGTGTGCTTGTGCACAGACGTGCTTGTGTGGAGCAACGAGCGCGTGATGCGCTGGGTGCAGAGCATCGGCCTGAGGGACTATGCTAACATCCTGCTGGAGAGCGGCGTGCACGGGGCCCTGGTTGCCCTCGATGACAACTTTGACTACAGCAGCCTGGCGCTCCTTCTCCAGATCCCCAACCAGAACACTCAGGTACCGTCATGGTGACGCCGTCATGGTGACGCCGTCACCCCGACGTTTTTGCCACAAGCGGTAACTTTATTTTAAACAGCAAGACAAGGATGAGAGTAATAAAGCAAATATCAATAACAGAATTTAAAAATATGAATAAAATAAGGTAAAACTGATAAAACAAAACAAAGATTAAATAGGATAAAAAAGGATAGATGTCATTTGTATATTACGGATAATAGCGTATATGTACAGTTCTGGAAAAAATTATAAGACCACTGGAAATATTTTCAATGTACTATAAATATAAAACATATTTAAAAAATACAGTACTTTGAAAAAGTTTTAGGCCGGTGTGAGAGAATGCTGTCAAAAATAGACATGTTAATAGTATATTTTTAACAATTAACAAAATGCAAAGCGACTGCGTTTCTATATTTGTCTCTCCAGGCACGTCAGATTCTGGAGAGGGAGTACAACAACCTGCTGGCTCTGGGAACCGAGAGGAGGCTGGACGAGGTGAGATGCACCTGTCAATCACACCGCTTATCTCGCTGCACGATCAGGGCAAGTGGCTTGTCTGTAAGCTCGCTGGTTTAACTGCAGTGTATTGGGAGTCCTTCACCGCCTGAAGTGACTCTAAAGTCAATAGAAATGGAGAGCAGGACAGATGCATTCTAATTACATTTAAATCATTTGTCGACTTATTGTGTCAGCGCAAAACATATTTTAACTTTGAAAGGTCCCCTATTGTAAAAATCTTTTGTGTGGTCAGTTGTGTTGTCTGAAGGGGCCTGAAAGGGCTGGGCTTAAATTGTGTAAAACAAGCCAGTCGGATTTGGCCCCAAGTGTGATCAAATTTTTGCAATGTAACCAATCATCCCAGACCTATTCTCCCACTCCCAGTCAGCTAGCCAATCAAGTTTGGGCAAGTTTTTGCAACTGAAATTCCAAAATGACAGTTTGTAAATGCAATGATATGCGGCCTTTATTCAAACTAAAAAAGTCCAGACTAGATTTACCATGTCCATTTGCTTTACTGATTATCTCTCTATATAGTGCATTGTCCCCTAAAGTGACGTCTGTCTGTCTGTCAGTGCGACGACAAAGACTTCCGGGGTCCATCGTGGAGGAGGCAGTTCCCCCCGCGGGACGTCCACGGGATCAGTATGATGCCTGGGTCAGCTGAGACGCTCCCAGCAGGGTTCCGCCTCACCACCTCTGCCCACTCCCGGAGACTCCCCCCCGAAGGTAAACACAATCCTAACCCCTCCCCACCACGGCAAACAGTGTTGCAGCTGTAATTGGTAGAGCTCTTTAGTGCCATCTACTGGTAGATACAGTTACAGTAAGTACTAGTATTTAGGAGCATGTAGGGTCACAGTAAGTAATGGTATTTAGCAGCAGGTAGGGTTACAGTAAGCACTAGTATTTAGGAGCATGTAGGGTCACAGTAAGTACCAGTATTTACGAGCATGTAGGGTCACAGTAAGTAATGGTATTTAACAGCAGGTAGGGTTACAGTAAGTACTAGTATTTAGGAGCATGTAGGGTCACAGTAAGTAATGGTATTTAACAGCAGGTAGGGTTACAGTAAGTAATCCCAAACTATTACACCCCTGGCCTTGTGTGACTGGATGCGTTAGGGTCTAGGGAGAACATTCTCACCATGTTTCTTGTTTTCTCCGTGACCGTGCGACTGCTGCCTGCAGTCCTGTATGAGGCGTTGGACGACAGTCCTGATGACATGTATTTGGACTGGTTTCAAGGTCAGCTAATCCCCCCCTGCAGTTCTGGGCCCGACGTGCCTCAGTGTGCAATGCCCTCTTACTGTCCCACGGTGTTTTGTGGTATTTTCCCTTTTTTCTCTTCTTTTTAAACCCTCTTTAATATCCAAGGGTGGACATTAATTTGGAGGAGGCTCCGAATAGAGCCAAACAGCTCAGGTTGTGGACCTGTTCCCCTGCTGTCATAACCCTTGACGTTCTAGCTAGCTTAGCATTGTTGCTCTACCTGTGAGTGCTATGTGGGTTAGCTTGCGTCAGGCGATTAACATAGGTCAACGGAGTTTCAACAACAGTTTTTCTCTCCTCGTCCGTCTTGCTGTTAAGAGGACCCTGGTCAAAAACAGGCTGGCTTCGAACTTTTGAGCCCCAAAAAATATTTTCTATCCATGTTTGACCCAACAAAGCAACCCCCCACATTAGCAGCCAATGTCAGCGCTCATGTCTCGACGGCGTATAGCAGCCGTCTGTGCAGGTTTTGACCAGAGCTTTCCTCTTAACAAGGTGTTTCTAGTAAAACTGACGGCATTTCCCGTGTGCCTGTCTAATATTCCGTGCTCCCTCCCGCCCATCTGCCGCTTTACACTCAAAACCCTCTTTTGAGTGTGTAAGCTAACGTCTAACTGGGTTTGTTGCAAAGGTGATGTCAAAAGAAAACCCAGTTGTGTGTGAGTGCGTGAGAAAAAAATGCTTTTCTTTTTTTTCAACAAGCGAAGAGAGGCATTTGTTGTGTATTTTATCTTCTGTTGATGCTGTTTTTATAGCTTTCTACCGCATCTGCCAGGCCGATCTCCATCTCTACTGATAGTATGTATCCTCAGTTTACTCATGTTTGTTGTTGTAGGCTTTCAGGTGTATTTCATAAACATGTCTTACGTAAACATGTCTTAAAATAATAGAATATTTCCCTTACACTAACTGGCGTACAGTATGGCCGTTTAAGCTGCTAATTTACTTATTATTGTAAGTAAAAAGCATCTGCTAAATGACTAAATATAAATTTAGTAATTAATTTCTACAAACTGGAGAGCACATACTACCAGTGGAGACAGTGATCAGATTTGTAAAAACAGTAAAACTATGGCTGCGTTCCGATCGCCTAGTAGTTCCCAGTGAAGTGGACTGCACAGGGTATTTAGCCATGTTAAGTATGATTCCAAACCGCAGGGAGCAAAAATACTCAATTCAAAGGGAACTGAACTGTGTAGGGAATAACTGAACAACGGTTTATCAGTTCGCCGGAAGTTGACAAGCAAGATTATACATCAGTCATTGCACCTCGCTGGAGCAACAAACAAACAATTTAGCTTGCAAAGGAGTTTACATATGTCTGTAAATATTTTCATTGTAAGCAACGTTATCATTATTAATGTGACTATTTAAATTACCTAAAAACAACAATATAATCTATAAATCAAATAAAAATCTCTAAATATATGAGCTATTGTTGACCTTATAACTAGCCTACAAACAAGCTAAACTAACGTTGGTTTGGTTAGCATAGCCGTGTAACTTAAATAATTGACATATTACATAATAATCTGCATATCACTTTAGGAAAGACACGGTCCATCTTGTAAATTAATTAAATCGCATTTATTCACAAGTTACATACATTTCAAAAGTTATCGTTTTGTAATGTTTTTTGTTTCAATATATATTCAATATTTTATGTCATTAGTGTAAAATGTCCACAGTAGCAGCAACAGGTATCCAAGGTGTTTACGTTACCAGGGTAACGTTAAGTGCTGCAGTCGTCAAAATACGTCTCATGCGAATCCATCGCCTTTGTCGCCTCCACTGCTCATTCAGTTGGTGTGAAATTAAACAAATATTGCAAGCCAGAGCTAAAATTCTTCGTTCTCCATAGTTCCTTCAAATCTTAAACGCTAGTAATGTTTATGTTGGTGTTACGAGCTAGGAGATGCTAACTAATGCTAATGAGATGCTAACAGGGAGACCATTCAGCACGAGAGATCAGAGCATTTGTTTAACAACAAGTCGTTTAACAACAACCAACAATTACATAAAAAGGTTCAAATAAATTATCCACAGTCCTCAGAAGTTTCATCACACTCATTTCAAAAGTGGCTACAGTTTGCTTTGAACAATGTGAACAACTATTTGACTGCTGTCTTGTAGAACACAAATGTAATCAAGGCGCGACCCCAATTCTGTCTGCTGTTGATAACGTTGCATAGCGTTCCAAATGAAACCGTTTTAGCAATCGAGTTTCCTGTGTAGATCCCTTGTATTCTATACCCTGTGCAGTGCATAGGGAGCAGGGGATACAGCTTAGGGACCCTTGCTATTGGAACGCAACCTAAGTTGTTCAGAAGCAATGGAAGTTATTTGCAGATGAGAAAGCAGGTTTATTTTTGAACCAAACTACTGTGTTATATTGAGCTAAGGAAGCTGCATAGTCTAAGCATTTAAATAAAGTTTTGTAAAGCTTTAAGCAAGTACATTTTTTAATGAATCTGGATTTTGATATATCTGAATGCTCTGTCGCCTCCTGCAGTTGGCCCCTCAGCAGTGCAGCGTTTGGACAGTACCACAGTGAGGACCTACTCCTGCTGAGGGTCGTCGAATATAAGCCTACACTGTATGTAACACACACACACACACACACACACACACACACACGAGCAAAGGGAGGGTGGGTAGCAGATTTCTCTGTGTCCCTACG
>JAOEHI010000016.1:1912593-1937732 GCA_025447815.1 Percopsis transmontana
CGTTTTCATCGGCAATTCCGCCTGTCTGTGTCCCTCGGGCTCGCGCTTACTCTCGCTCACTACGCACCGCTGTTACAGTAAAAGTTCACCAACTGTACTCGGAGCACTAATAAGTTCCCTTTATTTACAAAGCGGAAGTATAACCGAAGAGCAAATGCAATATCTCAGCAGCTGATGTGGAAGTGAGTCTCAGCCAGCAGTGAAACCACACATGGCATTGCCAGTGCAGCAGTCGCTGGCCAACTACAGGCTCCACGCAGCGTTCAGAAGACTAATTGAAAGGACACAGACTCACTCTGCACAGCAGACGTACTGTCACAAAGTTGTTGACCTCACTTTCAGACTCCCACTTTTCCGCTGCAGCCTCTCAGCTAGGGGTCAAGAAACGCTTCATGTACACAATGCCTGAACAGTCAAAACTCACTCCTATGGGTCCCCCCATAGGAGTGAGTGAATGCTATGTTTCCCCCCCTAACAGTATGGGAAACATAGCATTCCTCAGGTGCGCTGCAGTACCTGTGGCTAGCCAGCTGTGTGAGGCACAGGATAGCCCTTTTCCTGTGTTGCCTGGATCTGTAAGCCATCTGCGGTTGGGGAATGTTCGCTCCATGGACATATATGTACCAGTGCTTTCATGTCTCTCCTGCATGACGATGAGCGCCAAGAAGAATAAATCACAATGTTTGGGTTATAAGGCGGGCTTTTGGCCATCTTTGTTTCTGTTTACTTGTCTGTCAATGTTTGGCTATGATTTGCTCGTCGCTGGTTAGGGCTGTCTAAATCAAACGTCTGCAGTTTAGAGGCACTACAGAAACTCTAATCTATTATTTTTTTAATGATTCATGTGTGTAGTTATCTGCATGGTAGTAGTTACATTATTATATATTAAACACTGAGCTTTTGTAGTCTTGTTGCTATCGACTATAGAAAATACGTGAGACAGTAGGTGATGTGGTGAGTAGATACACTTTAACAGGGGGTGTACCTTAATCAGAAATGTTTAAGGAAGCAAGGAGTAGGGGAGCTGCAATCTAAATTGACGAGTAGGCCTTCAGATTTGTATCATTTTCCCACCACACTCAACAAGTGTATAAATATGGCCGCTAGTCCAAGCGTCCAATGTTTGTACCCTAACAGCGTACAGGCCCAGCGACAAGCATTTGTGTCCTTTCAGGTACATTACCTGACCACAGAGATACCAGGCTGAGAGATCCCACAGATATACTTCCTACTATATTTTAGTTAATTATAACAAATACCAGATGGGTTGTCTTGGCAGCATGAAGTACCTAAGCATCTATTTATTTCCATCCATCTGTCTGGTGTAGAGATGGGAAGTGAGAGAGCATTATTACTAAATGCACACTGAAGCTGCATTGACCCAGTCTTGTGCTCTAAATTTAACTCACATCACAGAGATCTGGCAGCCTGCTGCCCCCGTAACACATGTCCTCTAATTTGCATTTTCTCTATTTTCATTGATACAATTATGAGCGATCAAAGGACGATGTGAAGTCCTCTTATAGAGAGGATGATGTGGTTTTGAATGGTATTATATTTAACCTGAGGAGCCTTAGACGAAGATTAAAAATCCTGTGTGACTGAAGCACTGCACAACTGTTATTCGGATCATTCTGCTCAGACATTATGTATGTAGCTACAGTTTACACTACTTATAGAAAGACCCTGCGGGAGAGGGCCAAATACAGGTAATGATATCGTACCACTTTAAATCTGAACAATAAGCAACGGGCTGCACAAGTCCAGATGATGTGATAGAGGCAGTGAGGAAATGTAGGCCTGCTCTATTTTTAAGTTGTTGCTCGAGGGCTTCCTGAGTGAAATGTCTTTAGATGGTACATAAAGACGGCCCAGAAAATGTCTGAGCTGCCAGGACAGATACAGTGTAGGACAGACACAGTGTGGCATTCTTTTTATTTCGATGTATTATTAGAAACGGATCAAAGCTTGCATGCACAGGGGAAAGGTTCATGCGCCAAACGTCTGTGAATCACCGCTGTAGCATAACAGAATATTAATGTGTTAACTTAATAGCATATTTACTGAGTAAATACTGTAAATAGGAATCCTACACTGGTGTTCAACGAATTAAAGTAGAACCTTGTTAAATACTGTGGAGTTCAGTGAGGTCACGGGAGATACGCACGTTTAGGAAATGAGATCCCGGCTGATCGCTGTAAATCGAAACATGAACCTGACTGCATGTGGATCCATCCTTGAAGTTCTGCTTCCGATTGATGAGCTCACTCCGTGACCTCTGACCCCTCGAGAATGCGCGCGGTGAGCAGAGCTCGCGCCCAGAGAAGGAAGTGGTACGTCAACCTGATGCGTTTCATCTCATGGTTCTTCTCAGCAAGGTGAATGGAAATAATGCAAATAGAGGGTTTGACTGAAAAAACCAAGAGCTCTAGCGGCTTTTCAGGGCTGCTCAGAAGTAACCTACCTACCCCGGTACTTCTTTCGGCCCCAAAAACGACCCCAAAAGAGTTCCTACAGGGTTGGTTCCTGCAGTGGAAAAGCGCCTATAGACCCCTACCCTATATCATGTCTGCCATGTATCATATTAATCCTGATTCTGATGGGGGTCCTCTCAACAGAGGTCTCAAACATCCCCATATCATCCCAGCTAGCCAATCATTATTCTTCATATTTGACAGCGATAACTGGCATACATTTGTCCCTGTGCTGCTCGCCTGGAATGGCTCAATGTAGCTTTTAGCACTTCTCCATTAAAGACTCCAGCAAAGCTCCACATTTGTCCTATGATTAGCCTGCTTTCTCTAGAAAACAAGGTCACTGAAATAGACTCGCCTTATTAGGCTGTTGCCACTCGTTCCGTCTTAAAGAAACACGGCATCGGGCGTTCTGATGGCATGCAGTAAGTCCTCTGTACCTGATAGACACAACAGAATCAAGTGATCCTACAGCTGTGCGCGCCGCTGAGCCTATTTCTGTCCGGGGTGAGAGCTAGGAGCTCAGCTGTCGTCTGGAGCGGTGGTTCTCAAACGGGGGTCGGGACCCCAGGCATCGCAGGCTGCTATTGGTCAGGCCCTGTAATGATTTCAAGTTTGAAACGATTGGTGGAATTGACTGACTTATTTTTAATACCTTCATTTCGTTGCTCGGTTTGTTTTGATTTAATTTGGTTTTAGGAGGTTTTATCCTCCTTTCTAAAGCAGTTTGTTCCTCTTGTTTAGAAAGGTGCTCTGTAAAGTGTTATTATTACTATTAATCATCTACCTTGAAAGGGTGCATATGTAGCCAACACAACCCAGCATGAACCTAACTGTGTGTGTGTGTGTGTGTGTGTATAAAATAGAGATCAGAGATCTGCAGGACACATGTTGATGTGTCTCACTAGGTGTGATTTAATAAGGGGATTGTATTGGATTTACACTGAACACACACACACATACACAGACTGACAGGGACAAAACAGTGTGAACACACAGCATGTGACCACAGGATAGATCATGTTTCTATAATTACTCCTTACGATGAGAATGGTCACAACTACCCCCCTGTTCTCTCTCTCTCTCTCTCTCTCTCTCTCTGTTTTCGTTCCTCTTACAGACAATGAAGAATCTTATACAAAAGTTTAGCATCATCATTTTATTCCAGTCTTCACCAACATGCTTTAGATGTTTAGAAGGCGCGGTAATTTACATTAAGTGGTGCAGGGCTGTGTGTGTGTGTGTTAATGATCTACTGTATGGACACATTAACGTCGTGACATTACGACGTATGTTTTTCAAAAATGTTTTCGACCTTCTTCGACCTCGTGTGCACTCTGGTTTGCCAGTAAAGTTGAGGAGACGCGCACACATTTATTAGAACTCCGGGCCCGTCGAGAGTCTGTGTGAGAGTATCATTCATTACCAAGCAGACCTGTTGCTGTTTGCAGACCTGCTAAGTCCAACAGTGACTAAACCATCACCTGCCCCGTAGCTGGTAACATCAAAGCGTGACTATTTCTAATCGGTGTGATGTTGCTCCACTGTCTCGACCCTTCACGGGGTTGTCACAATAGGTCACAGGCACCAGCGTTGCCACGGCAACATGCACCGCGCGATTGATTAAGAGAGTGGGGGTCTGGCTTGGCTCTGATGGTGCCCACTTTTGTCATCCCTATCTGGGCCCTACTCACTGATCTGCCAGTGGAGGTGTACAGTATACTGTTTATTTACTGTCGGTTATGCTGTGTATTTCTGTGGGTTTCTAGGGGCTCTATCCTACTAATGTATATATATTTTTTTCAATTGTATTCATGTTTACCTCATCCCATTTGTAAGTGTAAAGTGCATTGCATTACAGTTTGTATGGTTTATTTCAAACGTGTTGTAATGTCTTTCCATTATACGCTTATACAACAGTAATTAGTGTTGCTGTAGTATAGCAATAAGTGATTCGCTGTATTAAAATAATATACAGTAGTAAAAGAAGGACATATCGACGAACTAGGGCTGTTCTTCAAAAAATGTGAAAAACACTGCCTTAAAATCAGGCAGACACATACACACTGGATACCAACATTAGTGGATGGTGTGTCAAAAACAAAAAGAAAACTATGCCACTTTGTTTTTCGCAGATTAGCTAGGCCACCTTCATGCTTCAGTTACTGCCACTTTCAAGTGCTACCCATCAAACCATTTACAGGTGTCCGTGAGAGAAATGTTTTGTGTAAAGTGTTATGAAACCGGTACTGAGACCGCTCTGTCACGTCCACCGTTCTGTGAGTTCTCTCTGCTGGTGACGTTATACTGCAGAGATCTTGAGCTGGCGCTGCAGTTCTCGCGAGGTTATGGAAAACAATCCAGGCGGCCTTCTCGCTCTCGCTCTCGTCTCGTCCCCCCACCCTCCACCCTCCCACGCCCCAGCGCGCTGTGGGATAGTGGCGCTATAAAGTATATCCTCTCCCGGAGAACGATAAGAAGCCCTGGACAGGAGGGGGATGAAGATGGCGGACGCCAAGCAGAAGAGGAACGAGCAGTTAAAGCGGTGGCTCGGCTCGGAGACGGACCTGGAGCCCCCGATTCTGAAAAAGAAGAAGACGAAGGTGAAGTTCGACGATGGCGCCGTGTTTCTGGCCGCCTGCTCCAGCGGCGACACCGAGGAGGTGCTTCGAATGTTGGACCGGGGCGCTGACATCAACTACGCCAATGTAGACGGTCTCACGGCTCTCCACCAGGTCTGTTAGACGCTGCTATCATGTCCTGCCCAAATTGTCCCCCCCGCCGAAATAGTTCCTTTACCTAGAATGTGGACTCTTGGCAACCCCGTCAGCACTAGTGTATATAATTATTATTTACGCGTATTCGTGTAATGTGCTTTGGTGTCTCGTCTTTGTTGAACGTTTACACCGACACTGCTAACACCATAAACATGAAGCAGTGTTACCGACTACTGCCTGGTCTGGGACACCTGTCAAATGGAAGCCATTCTCTCTCTGTTGTTTACCTTCCCAAAACGCCCATTTCTTTCGACGAAAAGCAGTGTTTTGTTCTCGGCTGGTTATAGTGGATTTAAGTATAGAAATGTCACAAATTGCAGGGCTTTCGAAGTCGGCAGAAAACACAATGAACTATTAAGTTAAATCGTGGCTTTCGGTCTCACTTCAGTAAACCAGTCGGCGGGTGCAGTCTAGTTGCTGCAATGCTGCATTTCTGGCTATAAACTCAGGTCCAACATTACCTTAGCTGGCCAGTCAGTGGTGTCTAATAGTCTGTTTTCCAGGCTGGGAAATGCTGATAGAAGGCCCTATGATTGACTAATTAAACCTGCCACATACCACCGGCCTTCTGTGAAGTCATTCAAAAGCTTCACATCGTTTCTATACTTTACCTTGTATGTGTATATCTGTTGATATGCAGTGTGTAGAGTAATTTATTGCAGCTCGTTTGTCTGTGTTTTGGTTCTGTTTCTTTACAATGCACCATTTTCACAAAGTCAAATTCACTATGGATTAAAATGTATTAAGAACTTTGATTCTGAATATAACTCATAAGCATGGGTGTCAACGTAAATTGGCAATCTGTAAAAACCATGAATATGTGTCTTTATTCTCATCCAATGTTTAGTGAAGTGTTCAGTCCTGAAGGTTTAGTAAAACATTCAGTGCGGTGCAGGGTATGCCGTGTAGGGATAGAAGCTAACAGAAGCTAACGCTAGCTATAGTCGGTCCATTAGCCATCTGGGTTCGCAGTTTAGCAACAGTTTAACAAGCTCACCCCCCCCCCCCCCCTAAAGTTACGCCCTACAAGGTCCGGACGTGTTTTTAAATCTCACCATACAGAAATGACACGTAAGGTTTGATGTTACGTGAACATGTAGATAGCCACGGATTGTTGATGCTAACGGTAGGTTAGCAGGCAAGCTATCTGTAGCTAGCTGTTGTGGATCTTTAGCCTAGCATTAGCTGATGTTAATTCATTCGCTATATAGTTTGTCGTTTGCCTGTCAATGTACTAAACCGGTGGCTTTTAGAAATGCAAGGGTCCAACTGTGTATGTGTTTGTCAGATACACTGCAGTTCGGCTTTAATGTAACAGCACCAAGCTAACAATTTGCTTAGATTTGCAAGGTTTTATCCACAACCAAAACGAAATGGCAGCTTGCGTACAGTATGTTTCTGTTAACAGGCTACATTGTGTATGTCGTTTTCTTTCGATGCTGAATGAACAAGACTAATTTGCGAGTCATGTCAAAACACAAGCCACTGTTTCAAGCAACAACGTTGTAACTATTTTTTTAGGTTAGGTAACTATATTCTGATTGTCTTAGCAGGATACATAACCATTTACGGTGTGTGTGTGTGTGTGTGTGTGTCTGACATTTGCCAAGCAGTCCTCCTTGTCTTTACGAGATTTGTGGGTTAACTTCATTCATTAAAGTGCTTTGTTTAGGTTTGAGTAGGCCTAATAATCAGTTTGTTTGTGATTTAGCTTGTTTTCCTGCTACTGCATACTAGCATTATAAACTGTAAGGTGGATATAATAATACATGGATGTTTGAAATGTAACTCATAAGTGGTTCACTCATTCAGACTACATTAACAAATTGATATGCCCTGGATAGTCTATCTTTAACAGGCCGTTTAGGATGCTATTGACAAAAGCGTTGTCTTCTGCTAGCTTCGATATGTAGGTGACTTTAACTGTTGTATGTCAATAACTTTGATTTACAAGAGACAAAGTGCCACTGATTGTTAATGGTTACATTTCTTAATGTCAGTAGTTGTTGTTGGTCTTGTGTTGCTTGCGAGGAATTGTGTCATGTAATGTTTAAAACCAGAATGGTTCTGCAGTGATGTCATCTCCGTATTGATCTCCCACATGTCTAATCTATTCATGTTTTTTTTTTTTTTTATTTGTTTTGGGGACCAATGTCCTTGGATGAGCTAGATTGAGTAAAGTATTTAGCAGTGCTGCTCTTCAAACTATCTCTGTAGAGGAGGTACTGATCTGTGTGTGTGGCCATCATGTGACCCCTCGGCTTTTGTGGTCTCAGGAAGGAGAAGTCAATATAGGGAGTTAAGTTAAACACTGTAATCCTAGGATTGCAGGGACATCAAGCTGCTGATTGTTTATCATGTATTTTCTCTTGAATAAATCATGTTAAATTCCATGGCATATGGTACCCACTTTTAAAAATGGTAACATTATGCTTTTCTTCGTTTGTGTTGAACCTTAAGTTCTCTATTCTTTCAAGGAAGGGTCAGTCCACCTTGGGCTCAGTGATATTGCTACCAGCATTGGTGAGTGTTGCCAGGTTATAAATAACCACTACCACAAGTTCCCCTAACTGGGCTTTAGGAGGTGATGCTAAGTGTGGCTATGAGTCAGAGTCTGTAGCTGTGCTTCTGTAGCGCGGGCCTGGCACAGGCTTTCATTCAGGCCAGAGGTGGAGTCTGCATGAGTCACAGCATGGATTGTGTCACTTGGGACTCAAGAGCATCGTCTCAGTGATTGATGATGAAGGCCACTTCTAGCCCAGTTGTGTATTTGCGGGATGAGGCCTGAAGTAGGTAGACTTGAACATTGATAATGCGTGATGCTATGCTATTGAAATCCACACATGACATTTGTATCATGACTGCCTCAAGTGTAGCCTACTGCTTGTGCTACAATACAAATATAAGATCCATACACAGTGCCGGAGGACTCTACAATAGCAGAGTGGGATTCAGTGAATTCCAGGTTCCAGGTTTTGTAAGCTAGCATTCCAGGTCCTGCTGTGCATTCCGCACATGGCAGGCCGTAGAAACCATTGCAAACGTTGAGGGGCAGCGCAGACATTCCTCAGCTGTCACCTAACCCCCCTGTGTTCCGGCCGCGATGCCAGTGCCTAGCTTACTGCAGCCCGCCAGGCTCGATTGTGGTGGGGTTGCGTTGTTAGTGGGGAGCGACCCCTCCTGGCTGACCTGACACCTGGCTGCTCTCACATCTCTTAGCCGGTCCAAGGCTGCCGCACCAAGTGACAGCAGTTGGCTCGGAGTTTGCAGGTTTTTTTTTTTTTTTTAAACCGTGCCTTTGCTCTGTTGACATTACACACCCTCATTATGGCCCTGAACTCCGTAAACACTATCTTGCTCTGTCTCCATAGCAACGGCTCCCAGCAGCCTGCTCGTCATTTGTGTCGGTGGTTTTGCATATACCGAGGGTGTTATGTAACACTCAGAGGCAGCGCCAAGGCCTTTCGGCAGCTCTCTCCCACAACTGCAGTGACTCTACCAAATATGAAGCCCCACACACATGCAGCCTGATTTCTCACCAATCCTATTAATGCGTTGCGTAATTGCTGCAGTTCACCCTGACCCTAACGTTCTCTGTGCCCCGGGCCTCCAGTTAAAAGCATTTGGAGCAGAATGTGGGGATAGAGCTGTCGTATTTCGTGGTTGGTGAGGGAAAAGGTCAATTGACTTACAGGGAAAGGATACAAACACGGGCTTTACCATGTGTGCATCACATTGCGTAGATGCTTTAACCCACTCACTAGAGATGTCACTGTTACAGTTACAAGACCAGTCTAGTAAAGATAGATGGATTTAAAAAAAACCTAGGTGTGATGTATCGTTGAGGCATCACCCACTGGGACCACCTCTGTTCCAGCCTTGACACACGGGTGCCAAATAGTTTGCCCCTGAATCATCCCAAACATTAGAGAGCCATTCACACATGAGACTCACTGCCATGCACACATTGTACACTGACTTTCATTAATTTCATCTCTTATCTCTAAGGCGTGACGGGCCATGGTTTACCTGCTGGTTTACATGTCTTGACCCAGTACTTTGAACTAGTTGGTTAAGCTGTCAGCTGGACTTTTCAGTTGCAGTGTTGCTCAGTGATTGTGTGTAAAGTTGTGTTCTTTGGCGGTGAAGAAGTTGGCTGCATAGTCGGATGAGCAAGGCCTTGGAGTGTGACTGGGCGTGTCGGAGGAACTGTCTGCACTGTCCAGATCTTACTCTGCTTCCTTGAGTTCACACAGCTGGTCACAGCCAGTGCCTCTGCCATGTTATTACGAGACGTTAATGCAGCAGGCAGCTGGATAGACCCAGAGAAGGTCAGCAGCATTACAATTATGCCTGGTTGAAATATGTGTGTTGGCTTTTTATGGTTGTATGCAGCATTTAGAATGTGACCTTCTGCCATTAAACGGGGATGCAAACGGCTCACTTTTGGGCGACTGTCGCTTTTTCATTAATTTCGTTAATATCGTTAATGTTTCCTATAGTGTATTTCTGTCATGCTCATATGAGTGAACTGCATTGAGCAAAAGATTCTGTCAGGACCTCCTGTTGAGAAGACCTCGCACATCACGTGGTCGTTTACTGCAGCTTCATAATGAACCAAAAATATTTGTACACTTTTTGCTTGCGTTTTCGCAGCATTTTCTCTGCCTTACCTTGCACACTGCCTACAAATTTGATCTGCCCCTTGCCCCCACACTCCAGATTGATGCATTTAAAATGTACAACTGCCGTTTGTTGGACATTGAGGACCTAATTGAACTACTGTATAAGTAGATAAATGCACACAGACACTGCAGTTATTTTCTAGTTCTGAAAATAAAATATTTAATTTAATTCATAACATTTGACCTGAGTATATTAAATATGATTTCCTATTTATTTGAGCATATAACACAGGTCGTTTTTTGTGTTTGCATCCCTGATTAAAGAATGTGAGAGCCATCAATGAGTTCTTGGCTCAGATTTTGAGACCATTGGTCTCGTAGCTTCTTTGTTAGGATTTACTGCTTCAGTGTAGCCGCCAACAGCTCAACGCATTTGTAACATAACATATTGCCGAATACATTAAGGTTCCGCTTAATAATTCATAGACTGGAATCTAGACCATCTAGGCCTGTATTGTTCTCTGTCTAGTCCAAACAGCCAACTGCCAGTCCCGCTGAAAGGTTAATGGCCAACACCATGTTTGGTGTAATGTCCAGTTCTAATTGCTGCTTGGCTTATGAGTTATGGCTATGAACCGGTAAAATTGTCCGCATATGGTATCTCTCTGCACAGTACTGAAGCACACTACCTTTCAATGATCAAGGTTTTCCTATTGTCGTGTGATGTTACATTATGTTCTTTTTATTGCCGTAAAACTGTTGAATTTATGCCTTGTTTTCTTCTAAGAGTGCCATATTGTTGACGCTACAAAATGAGTACGTTATTTTCACTGATGTTATTAAACCCCATCAACCAAAACTGTTCCAGGAATAATGGCCGCAACATCACAGAGCTCAGGACAGACGGCATGCAAAAGGCTGAAATTATGTACTATATGGCCTCAGCTCCTGCATGTACCGTTCAGTGGCACCCAGTTAAAATCTCTTACTTTTGTTTTAACTTTTTCTTTGCCATTTGTTGCCACTGGGCAGTAATTTCTGCATTAGTGCTGTGGCTTTCCAGCACTAATGCTCGCTTTACACTAAACACAGAATGACTGTAGATCGAAAACCTATTGCACATGGGGTCAGATTGTTGTTTACGCTGGACGCTTTAATGTTTCTTCTGTTTTAACCACCATATTCACTATCCAGGAGCTGGTTAAGCTTTGTTTTAACCACCATATTCACTATCCAGGAGCTGGTTAAGCTTTGTTTTAAACCACATTTTAAATGCACTACTTTCTATATTGACTGGTGACTGAGAACCGGATCCCCAGAAATGTGTGCATTTTACCTGGTTGTAATTGGCAGGTTTCGTCTTGCCAAACTGGCCTCGCTGACAGTTCCATTCAGCCTCCCTGCCAACCCCATAATCAGCAGCAGGAAGTCCTTGTGTTGTTTGTACACCAGGTCGTCTGTTGATTGTGACACGTCTGTGCTGTTGTCTTACACACCATCTCTGCCAGTCAGGTTTAAACTGCCTGGTATCCTATAGGTCAAAGGTAAATACTTGATGTTTCAGAGAATATTTGAACCATTGGGGAAGCAAGCTCAAACTGCACGTATGTTACTGGCACAGAGATACTGATTTTACTGAACTTAACTAACTTAAGTCCATGTGCTTGAAAAAGCACTATAGATATCTCTCAAAACGAAATCCTTTTTTTTTTGTCTGGCTCATTATATGGATGCCAGTTTCATATGTATACGTACAGGAGAGGCTTCTCTGAAGCACTTGATATGAGCTTTGGAGCAGGTTGAAACTGGTTCAACTGGGGTTGTGAGGAGGATTCCTCCCAGTCATATGTGCTGCTGCCTGACACATAGCCCTGACCTTGTTCCATAGCACGTTCTGATGTAATGCCAGTGACATTCAGTGTACTATTGGCAATCTGCTATTGACAAACATGCTTGTTGTAAGTTATCGTCCCTTCCTCTAATCTGCTGCACATTTGAAACCAGAGACGGCCAGAGGCATCTCCTTCAACCCACCTAGACACCTTTTTGAGGGTGTCTGTGTGCATGTAGCGTAGGCTATTTTTCGAGCACCTGTTAGGCTTTAAAGCTCTCACCACACTGTGGAATGGCTCCTTGCGCTGATGAGAAATGGCTTATCTGTTGACAATCTGGGGTAAGACTGATTGGAGCGAGAACACACCAAGAGCCCCTTACAGGCCCCTTACTTTTCTCTCTATCGCTGGGTTTCTGTGTACTGCGAGAGCGTGAATAGTATCGACCTGCTGTGAAATGTTTGTGGGATGACTTCACCTTGTTGTTTTTCCAGCCTGTGGCACACACACAGTCTCTCTGTCCTCCTACTTAAGCTCATTCTTGATGAAGCCGGCCCCGCTGTTTTCGGCAGTCGCATGCCTCACGCTGGGAGTGTTTTTCTTTATTTTTTTAAAATGAGCTGTTTTTGAACTAAAAACACCTGGACCAGCAACTGAATTCCTCATTGTCTTACGGCGAGGCGATTTAAAATTAAGGCAGACAGATTGGGTCCATTTGTTGTCTCTGGGGAGGGAGAGCTCGTGTTCATTCTACTAAATCTCAAAATGGCTGCATCTTCAGTCGAGGGGAAGGGGCTAAAGGTGAAATTAGCAATTGACCCGTTGCAAAAAACTAGTTACCTAAAGGTGGCTGATCTGAAGTTTTGTTTACAGTTTGCCTTCACCCATCATCCACCAAACGTAGTCATAATCGGTCTTTCTTTACAGCATGCTAACTGAGTGTCTGTATGATGGAACCTTTTAGGTTAGTAAATGGGCACTTGACTAGAAGTGCAGCTGCAGCCATTTGTCTACATAACTGTGTCGATGCCTTGCGTTGCTTTGAACGTGACAGTTGCAAGCTCAAACTTGAGTGTTTGGCACATAGCTGGAGGCCTAGAGCACCTGAAATAAATCCAGTTATTTGGTCCAATATTAACACAGTACTCGCAATTTTTTATTTGTTTATTTAAAGAAAGTTGTCAAGGTCTCTCGTCATCTGGAACCTTAAATACAGTCTAGTTTAGAGCTTTCTGCGTGAGGTACAATGAATCTTGCATTAATAACGCCCTGATAGCCTAACTAGATTTCCATATTTTATAGAGCGTAAATGTCAGGTCAGTGACTCCAAGAAAGCCGAGACTTTAATAGGCTCTGAAATTAATAATTAATAAGCCTAAAATCTCGCAGGCTTCGGGCAATAGTCAACTCCTAGTCTCTAGAATGGACAATGAGTGTCAGAAGTGAGTTTCATCCAGCCCTATCTTAATTGCCTTGTGATTTTTGGGCTAGTGAACGGTATATGTCCTCCACTGTCAGTTTAGCGGACACCGGAGGATGAGGCGATAGGCGGGATTTCAGCGACAGAGGAACAGGAAGTGGCTGTTTATTTTTCTCATTTCCTCTCTGAGGCTTCACTAGTGAGCCCTGTTTCATGTGTTTTATCAGCACAGTTGGCAGAATATAGATATGCCTTCTTATTGAATGCACGTTGTAGGGTTAGTTTACAATAATATCAAATACGAATAAATTGTGCCGTATTTCGTAATGGAGTGAGTGACAATAGTTACGTATACGCCGCAGTTATTTTTTCCCCAATTGTTTAAACAAAAGTAAACGTGTTTTAAAAGTTGTTGCAGAGAGTTTGAGCTCATAGCTTGCCCTAACTTGACTGGGTTTATTAACAGACCTGGACGCACGAAATGGGCAGCACGCTAACCGGTCTTGATGACACGTTTCACTCTCGTGATTGACGGGTCATAGAAACGCACGCTTGCATGCGACAAACTGCTGTCTTGTAACTGACAACAACATTCCTGTGCCTCTGGTGACAGCAAACGGAGGCACCGCTACCCGTCTAACCCCCACGGTCGGGGCTGTTCGGAGGGGTCCGCGACGCGCTGCTAGCGCTGGCTTCTGTGGAACACGCTCAATGCCTCTTTAGTAAACTGTGCCGTCACTGGCTGCTTACTGAGCCATGGACTTGGCCTGTATAGTAGCCCACACATAAGAGCTCCTTTGTGTGGATAGATGGGCTGAGGTGCTTGTGGCCCTCACTGTTGGTGTCTGACCTCTCCGCCTTGGCCCGTGCTGGTGGCCCCTGTCTCCTCTTGACCCCCCTCTGCACTGGTCCTCCAGTGGTCCTATTGTCAAAGTGAGAGACGTACAGTTAGAATCCCTTCTCCTCCTCCCCTCCTCGCTGCTGCCCTGCTTTTTCCATGGGAATCCCAGGGCCATATATGGTTGTCCCCAGTAGCAGCAGAAGGCTGGCCAGTGAAGTGTGTGCGCAGTGTGGATTCAGCCCCTGTCAGGGCTCATATAGTAGTGGAGGAACCCAGCTGGCTGCCCTGCAGCGCTTTAACCCCTGCACTCTTCACCTCTGCCAAAACACACACACACACACACACACACACCACTAACACAACCTTATAGAGCACTGTGTTTCCTGCAAGTAATATTTCATGAAATCTTTCACATTGTCCTTATTAAATTATTATTCGCTTGATCAACTCCCTTGCTTTTACTATCTTTCTCCTGATCTGTCACTTGCACACACAAAACACACACGCACTCGCGCTGTCTCTCATACACACAGTCGGTAAGAAGGAATTCCTTTTGTGGAAGTGGCTGCGTGCCTCTACAGCGGTGACGCGGCCCGCGAGGCGTAGCCAGAGAGCCGATGCCTGAAGCCCGGGAGGCTCTGAGTATTACTTATCTGGAAATGTCTCTGCTGGTATGCTAAGGCCAGGCCCCTCCTGCCTGCCTGCCTGCCTAGGTGGCTAAGGAGAACATTCAGACCGGAGTGGGGGGGTAAGAGAATCAAATGTCCATACCAGTTCTGCTGTCCAGAAAGATGGTGCTTTCTCCTCCGTAGTGTTGCTTTATAAGGGAGTAAGTTTATATGCGTTATAGAGCTGCACTGTGGAAGTCTTACTGCTTGTCTTTATGCCAGCAGGTCTACTACTAGGGACTTTTTTTCCAGTAGTTAACTGGTGAAGACAATTGGTCCACTAGGCGTAAACAAACACCCACTAGACGCGCCATTTGAACACTTAAAAAAAACAGAACGCTGTTTATTCACTCGTGTGCCAAATGTCTGAACATAAATGTGACTCTTGTGAGTGAGCTGATGTTGCGGACTGACAATGTTGAAAACAGACAAATAATGGACACACAACACAACATAGAGCGGCTAACTTAACCAGCGACCATGGCAGCCTGACAGCATTTCCATTCCATTTGGCAAAAGAAAACAGTCACTACTTGCTGTGTTTTCGTACAAGAAGCTTATCTCTTATTTTTTGCTACTAACTCTCTTTTCTGCTGCACTGCTATGATTCTATCATACCCGCTGCAAAAAGTGTACTACTACTAAATGTCCATGTATTAGGGTCATAGGCGTGTCCTAATTTACACGTACACGTTAGATTGTTTATGTACGTTTACATGAGATTGTTTTAAAACCTTGCTCCGAGATAGTGGTTGTGCTGTATCATAATGGCCTCTTCAATATTTCAGGCCGTTTAGCCACAGACACAAGCATTTAGCGTGCCGTAGCTGCTAGCCTGGCTGTTAGCTGCCGGCACTGGCTAGCGTAGCTCCCGCCCACTCTCTCTCCCTCGGCAGATAAAACTACAGGAGCTGATGAGCGCCGGGCCAGTTGAGGGCCCTTCAGAGGAAAGAGATTGGTCCTTGATGTTAGTGCTGCTAAATAAAGCTGGGAGCTCTCCGTGTGATGTCCCGGTACATAGAATACCTCGCCCATAATCTCAGCAGCTAACCCCTTTGGTAAAACCGAACAAAGGCTGTAATGTACGTTCCCATGTGACCTTTTTTGAAGGTGAGCCAGACGCAAAGTAATTCATCATCATTGTTTTGTAATCGCCCAGCTATTGTCGCTGTGGCACTCTGACAGTTGGCCCAGCGGGGGACTTTTATTTTGAGTGACAGTCCACTCTGCAGTGTAAAACGATCTTCAGGCCAGTCTGATGACACACACACACACCATACTGTATGGGCTGTCATTGTCAAATAAGCTTGGGTTGTTAACATTACCTAGCCAAAGGCATATTCGTTTTATTTTTTTATTAGACTATTCCTGTATAGACTCAGACATGTCTTGTCCTTGTGTGCTGTGAAAGTGTTTCGTTGAAATCATTGGATATAATAGTGTATACATCTTTTTGTTTTGAGGTGTGCACAACAAAAGCTAGCTGTGTTTTTAAATACTGTGAGTGGTTAGTTATTTTTCAGTTTACTATCACCATTCTGTAGGTGACATGGCATTAATTTTACGACGCGTTTCCATGACGTCGAGGCTGCTGCGCCCCAGTTTGTATTAGACTTGAACATTTTAATAAGAAGCAGCAGGTTTTCCCTGAAAGTCTGTCTCTGTGGAGGAACATCTCTGCTTTGGCCATAACTGGTCATGGGAATTCTGCTAATGCCTAAAACTCTCTGCCTGAAAGCGGTTTAAGGAAGGGGGGGGGGGGGAAAGAGAGGCATCTTTTTTAAGATTAGCATTTTGATCTTGTCTGTTAGTTGGCTCTGCGTCCTGCCTCCAGGGCCTAACCCAGCCACCCCAGTGTGCTCTAAAATGAAGCCCCCTTCTCTATTTATTCATGTTTCTTACAACTAAAGCCCAAGGAGGACAGAACCTGTGTCCTCTTTTGGGCTCGTTCGCCATGGTTACTGGCCGTCCGCTTTTCCATCGCTGTGCTTCACCCATAGTCTCCTTGGCACCGATGGGGAAGCATGGCTGAAGTTCTCGAAGTATGGATTTGCGTTACGGCAGTCGCTGTATTGCTATATCGGTGGACCTTTTTGTATATAAGCAACCAAAATCGTCATTGGAAGAAATGTTGTATTAGAGATGATAAAAACTACATTGAAAACAAAATATGCTTTCAAAGAACTGGAAGACTTGTGTTTCGTCTGGGGAGGGGGGACTCCTGCCCCCCACATTTCCATTTGTGGCCTGTGTGTGTCAGGTTTTATTGATTGTTCCAGGCTTGTGGCTGGCGAGACTAGCTCTTCTTCACGTCAGCGAGTATTACGCGAGGTAGCAGCTGGGAACGTCACTTCCTGACAAACATAAACTGACCCTTGCATTGACGTACATGTGATGCTCGTTTATGTTGGGATTCTCCTGTAAAGTACACAGACGGTAGACACCGTTTTGTTTCTTGGAAAAGGGCAGCATCTGAAAACAAAACATTCCCGCGTTGTGAAATATAAAGCTATGTAGTTTGTCACTGCCTGGCAGAGAGGCTGGATTGATATACAATATTACTGGACTGCTCTGTGTTGGCACAGAGCTGCTACCTCTGCCGTGTTGTGCAGTAGTATCCTTGCAGCACAATCACTGTGTGAAAACCTGGGTAAACACTTGCCCATAATAATACTACAGCCCTACACTTTTGATACCGGTGAGGTAAATATGTTGTTAAATGGACCTTCTGTTAATTAGGTCTACTGGGATGTTCGATTAACATTCGGTGGCATTTAAATTACAAATCTTACTAGACTCCCCCGTTACTAGAGTTGAGGTGGTGAAATGGGCTCACAAAATTGCAATGTGAAACAAAACCTAACCAGATCAAATGTAACAAATGCCCAGAAGAAAGATTTTGCCGACTTTTAAATCGGCAGAATAAATACACCAGCGATGGATTCAGCCTATTGTCGATTCCCGATGTATTTGCCATGTCACCCAACCCTACACCTTCTTCGCATGTCTATGCAGGCTCTCTACATGATGTGCAGTAGCACCTTTTGGCCGCTCAGCTAGAGCATCCTGTCTTTATTGATTTGTTTAGCACACCGCTTCCCAGAATCCTCGAGTTCCATTAGAGAGCATAGTTTTTCCAGGCAGGGTGCTGATGACAGGCAGGCTATCTGTAATCATCTAGTGCTGTCTGGCCAGTAATAGGATAGTAACATGGCAGAAACGCTGTAGTTCATCTGTCTCTCTCTCTTTCCGTTTCTCTCTTTTTCTGTCTCTGCGACTAGCAGCTAGCGGTGTCTTGCTATAGACCTTTTTTAGACCTTCAGTGTTACTGAAGAGAGGTACACTTTCTTCCTGTCCTGTTTAAATGAATTGTTGAATCCCTGCCCACTCAGGTGTTTTGAGTTAATGATTAGACTTATTCTCAGGTACGGGCATGTGCACACACTGCTTGTTCAGTCTTTTTTAGTATATATTTGAATATTTTTGCATTAAAATTTCAACTAACTTCAAACTGCCAAATAAGGTCAAAGTAATTTTGCTCTGTTTAGTCTTCATGAAACGTGGCTTTGGGCCACAGCTAAGAAGCTCACATCAACCGCAAATTCAAGAGAAACCTTGAATTTGACCGTGGGGGTCAAGGGAACTGACCCCCACAGACTTATAATTGACAACATGATATGGAGACATAACTCTTGTTGTTTTTTATTTTTTATTTTTTGAATGGTGTTATTGGTTGTAAATCACCTTTTTTAGATGCTGGCTGAGCCATGGTCCCCAAACAAATAATGGTTCATAGCCAATGACCCAAGAGGGGTACCAGCTATTAACAAAATCTTTAGAATAACATAATGGCGTAAAGATCTGTACACAAAAGTGTATGCACATTCTATTAAAGACATTAAATCATCTCACAACCTCTCCGGGAGTCCTGTAACTTGATGCCTTTTGCTTATGGCTCATTATTAGTAATATCTTGGCGTAGACGAGTGTCTAATCTCTATAAATGTTACTATTGTGCTGATGACTGAAACGTGTCCATAACTTGTATATAATCCGCCCAGCTCGTCTCAAATGCTTCTCCACTCTCTGCGCTGTGCAGGCTTTGGCCTGTGTGCCTTAACAAGGCTTCCAGTCTCCTCCAAAGAGTGGCCAAACGGGTTTAAATGGCAGCATGTCTGCTGCAGAGTGAATCACATTTGTGTGTGTGTGTGTGTGTGTGTGTGTGTGTGTTACACTAGGAGCCCAGCAGAGGTCCTGTCTGTCTGTCAGGGGCTGATGCGGGCAGGATTAAATCCACAATGCTGCCTATTATGACCGCCATTGCTGGTCAGATCCCTGTCTCTGTATGCGTCTCACTCGCACCAGCTGTCTGTCTGCCCGCACACACTAGGGACAGCGAGGTTTGCTCTCTCTGTAAATCAATGTTTCTACTAATAAAATGCACGAGGCTCTCTTTCCCATATGCAAGATCCCCAGAGCTACAGGTGCCGTCACGGGAAAGTGCCTCACCAAATATTGCTAGCAACGTGCCAGCCCGCTAGCCTCCAATCACAGAGCAACATTCTGACGTCCGGAAAGGAAAAATAACTGCGTTGGAAATGGAATATTAGCTCTGGTATTTTTGCAGATATTTATCAATAAAAATAAAGTCAAGATCACTAATTAGAGTAAAGGTATACAAATTAAATTCCGCAACCCTATCCACAATATAGGTCAGAATGAGGTACGCCCAGGGTCTTTCCTTACATCAGTCTCTGTCAAGGAAGCTTATGGAGACACATGAGACGCATCCCCCTCTCCGCTTTTTTATATGCCCCCGTCCCGACTTCTCAAACCCCCCTGGCTACACAATGCACATCTCCACGCAGGCACTCTGCCCGCCATGAACAAATACAACCATTAAGGGATTACGTGTGTGTGTGTGTGTGTGTGTGTGTCCAGTTCTACGTCTTTGCCGCCGTCATGGGAATGACTAGAAAGTCCTCCTGGCAGCCAGCAGTGTCATTTTTAACTTCACCACCGACGTCCACCCTGAGAAGCTGCAAGTTACAAGCTACAATCTGGATCTCTTTCATAGACACCCGTGTGTCCACTGAGCTGCTATCTATGGTCGACGTGTCCAGCAGGACAGTGGTTCAGCCTTTATTCATAGCTGTTTCATTTGCATTCCTGCTAGTGCTGTAATCGTCACTGGTAGGTAGGCCAGAGAGCACTGGCAGGAGTAGAAGCTCCCCCACAAAAAAAAAACACAGTTCATACGCTGACGCACACACGCGACACACGGAAGTGTTTGCAGAGATACTACAACCTGACTGTAGCTTTTGGAGCCCGTCTGCACCTGGAAGAACTCTTGAGAGAGAGACACACACACACACACACACACACAGTGCCAGATAGGCTCTGCGAGGCCCGTGCAGGCACTCCTCAGCCCTGTCCATGTACGGCGTTGTGCACACGGACCAAATTTGGACAAGGATTCCAGCCAGATTGCGGTGTGCCCCTCGACGTGAGGGTGTCTGTTTCCCCTGTCGGAGCTCTAGTTGTCATAGCAACCACCGGAGCGAGCAGGGAGACTCTCCACACATATATTTTTTTTCTTTTTATGGGAGGGGGGCACAGCTCGGGTTTTGACGTAGAGAAGGTGATTATTGTGCTATTGCACATGGTCTCCCAGGTAGAGTCCCCTAGGGTGTTTTGTGCTGGTGTGACTTGTTTTTACAGACTGTTAGGGCAGCATTTCCATGGCACACCTGAGTAAAATCTGCATTAAGAGGCACTACCTTCCAAAACCAGTTTTATAGCGCCGTGTCAAGCCTGAGATGGATCTTTTCCGGATTCGGGCCAGAGCGCGCCGGACCCACCTCAATGCGGGCTGCGGTGACTTCAGCTTGGGTCTTTCGGCTCCCAAACGGCCCTTCATTTAGTAGGCCAATTAGCTTTTATAATTCAGCTAAATTTAGCAATGTTTTGACCTATGATTGGTATGTGTGCACATATATCACTTAAATTATTCAATGTAATTATACTGAACTTATTATTATAGACTTACTATCGTTTCCAGAATGCCATTATTTTACATTGTTTTGTATAAAAACATTAATGGTCTTGCAGCTTGCATCATGGTTATCGGCGATCTTTGATAGCCATGAAAAATATCAATAAATTACCAGAATAAATGTTTTGGACCAATGTTTTTGTTTGCATGTTTAATTTAAGAATGAATATTAATTTGGAATTAGCTTTCGTGTCAGATATAGATCGAAAGTAGAGGTTCCAAGCTTTCTACTGATGCAATGCGTATGCATGTATAGCGTGTATGCTTGTATATGCTGTAAGCTTGACAGTGATTCCAACACATTCTGACAGCCCGCACACGGTCCCGACGGATGAGTAATGGGTAGGGCCTGTCTTGTATTAATTAAGAAAAGAAAAAGAGGAAAAAAATAAATTGCACGTTCACATAAAGGAGCCGGCACATAGCGGACATATCACTAAGACATTGCAAGCAAGCTGGAGGAGATGGGCGTCCTGCGTTTGTGCAGTGCCGAGAGAGAAAAAAAACAACAACTTGTTGTTGACCACAATAACAACAGCGAGCAGACAAGACAAGTGCGTAATCAGTTAAAGACACGCCTTCAAGCGGGTAGCCCTGTTCTAATGGAAATGCAAATTCGAGCCGAGCCGGGCTGGCGTGCCGAGTCGAACAGAGTCAAGCCAAGCCATACCATGCATTGGAAATGGGCCTTACGTTGAGTACAGAGATCCACCTTTTCTCACCCAGCCCCCTGTGGCCAAAATTACACACTACCAATTCAAGTCAACCCTTATTTGTCAAAGACGCACACACACGCTGTAGTGATTAGTACTATCTGCTAGCAGTGAATCTCTTAACATTGTGGAAAAGATAAGAACACAATTGGAAAACCGTGGAGGGGGGACTGGGAGCTTAGCAGATTGTGAAATAGGCAATGCAGTCGTGGACATTAGTCAGACGGTCTAAACCTTTAACTGTTGCCACTGAAAGTGAAGGGTAGCGTCTTTGGCATTCAGCCTGAGGGTTGAACTCTCATGCGCACACAGCTCAGGGATTTTCTCTATGCTGTCACCGTATCTAGCTTGTCTTTTGATGTCGGGTGAATTCTTAACCTTGTGGCCTGCTGGCTGCACCCCCCCCCCGTCCCTGCTGTAGCCTCTAGCTAGCTTGCCGCCTGAGCCCTCTTCATCTCTTCCAAATGTCTTGACGGCACTGTGAAGGAAATGGGGTACATTCCCATGCATCTTCAACCTGCTCCCTCCCCTCAACTATGTGTATGGATATACAGAGCAAGGCTCGACATGACCAAAGGTGAGCTGTAATAGTTCAAGGTTTATACAATTCTGGAGCATTTATTTTGACGTCGATGGGTCCGTATCCTCCAAATACAGCAACAAAAACTGATACCGAGTGGATGACCAGCTGAGAGCAGGTTTTGTACGTGTCACGGTTTTATGTCAATTCTGAAAGCGGGAGTCTGTATACACGGGCATGTGGCCCGATGGTGATGTCATGCAGATTGTACTCGCGTTCTGACTTGCTTGGCTGAGTCTACTTCTTCACATGTAAATGGGATAAAGCTGGCGAGAGACTATAGGCTAACCTAATGATTAATCGCACGCTAGTTTTCCAAACGGTCAATTCTCTTGGGTGAATTTAGAAAAGGGTTTATAATTTTAAGCAGTTAGCGTCTTTGCATGAAGCCCAGACTGTGTCTTGGCTCGTGCGCCAGCTCTACTGTACTACGTGGTATTCCCAGCACGCCGGCTATGTGCAGGCCTTTTGGGAACGCCGCCCCTGCCAACATTCTATTCTGAAGGCGCGTGGCCATTCGAGGGAATGTAGCGCTCTTTTTGTTTTTTTTGTTTTTGTTTTCCCCAGCCAGGCCTGCAACCCTTGTGACACAAGCCGTGCACACGGACTCCTCCTGTAGACTCATGTCTGCCTTGTCTCACCCCCTTCTCCAGGCGTGCATAGACGACAACGTGGACATGGTGACCTTCCTGGTGGAGCATGGGGCCAGCATCAACCAGCCCGACAACGAGGGCTGGATCCCGCTCCATGCTGCCGCGTCCTGCGGCTACATGGACATTGCAGAGTAAGTACGCCATTGGCATGGAGACGCATTCAGTCTGTAGAAGCGGCCGGTTGGATGCTGCCTGCATTGTTCGTTTTCTTTTTAAAGGAATTATCATCTACATAAATGTCTTGTTTATTGTACCTTAAGTAAAGCTTGGGATGTATTGTATTCACTGGCACCACTAGAATAAAGACACATGAGGCCAGCTGGGCTCCTCTTTAATGCCCCGTTGCCCCATTTAAAACCTTATGAGTCACCCCCATCTTCCTGATTCTGATTGATGTGTGCCCCCTTTTTCAGCCACACTAAAGTAACCTGATTTTGTTTATTTATTTTCCTTGACCTTTGACCTTCAAATAGAGGTCAAAGGTCAGCTTTTTTTTTTTTACTTCAATGTAAACAGCTGTAATAAAAATCAATCTTTTATACACACAATACATGTTGCATCACACGTAAATAATATTTTTTATTGCTTAACTCTGACCAATAATTTCCAACACAGCGGTCGGTGACTAAAAGGAGCACAGATCGGAATAGGCCTGTTTAGATATGTTGTTTTTTTCCCCCAACATATCAATGTACACTGATCAAAGGTAGACTAATTTTAGAAGTTTTTCAGTTTTCCACTGTTCAACAAGACTCACCAAACTGTTTTTTTATTTGTTTTGTAGCAGTGATTCAATCAAACACGGTGTAGCATTTTCTTTCCCTGCTCCATTTGAGGTAATAAGGCTGTTCATAGGGATCTGAGCCCAGTGGAGAGAGAGAGGAAGAGAGAGATATTATCAGTGCACATTTAAACAGGCCGAGGAGGCAGAGGGGAGCTCTCTCTCTCTTTGTTCGGCACGCTGGGAGTGTGCTGTGACCTGTTTTAGTAGTGTTCCGTTACAGAAACCTGCCCCACACAGTATTGTCGCTGTTATCCCACTATCTGTTATTTCCCCCAGAAAATAACAGACAATGTAGGCTGATGTGTTTTTTTTTTTTCTTCTCCTCTGTCGATGGGACCGAAATAATGGGTTCTTCCACTATTGGTTGCCAGGGAAACCTCCGTCCGTTCTTTTTGTTGTATTTGAAGGGTGGGGTGGGGGGCAACTGCGCAGAATGCCGGGCTAGTGTTGCCGAGGACAAGACGTTTTTTGTTTTCAGGCCGTCCAACTAAAGGTCAAGTACATGGCCTGATATGGATGACTAATGGAGACTTCATGTCAGGGGGAACAGTTCACCGGCCTGACGTGGGTGGTAAGCGCATTTAAAGCCCACCAAACTGCTCCAATTCGCTCTAATGGGAACTGCAAAACACTTGGTGTCTAACCCGCAATCATCCCATGGTGGAACTGCAGACCGCACGACCACCAAACCTAGTAAACCCGACCCAAAATAGACAGCTGAAAGTCTAATCGGGACAATGTTAAGGCAGACCAACGTAACTGCGGTCAGTCAATTGCCAATATGGTGGAACTCAGTAAGCAGTGTGCCATTTGAAGTGGTTAGCTGCCCTAATGAGAAGGGCCTGAGTCTCCCTGCTGCTTTAATTGAAAGCAGCAGAAGTCAAGATGTTGACGAATCTGTGTGCGTGTGTGTGTGGGAGAGCAACACAAAGTTAACTTTTAAGGGGTTAAATTACTAAGAAGTCATGAATAAAGGGTGACTGTATTGTGCTTAGTGGACGGTGTATTTGTAATAACGCTGACTGTTCTGAATCAGAAGGAACCACTAATAGAAACTGAGGTCTACCAAGTGGTAGAACGGTTAACTTGCGATGTTAGAGAGGTAAATGATAACTCGTCGGCCGTTCTGCTGATTCAAAAATTCTTTGTCGATAGAATAGACAGGGGGAGTATTTCTGGTTATGCAAGGGATCTGCCTCGGATCTAGAGATCAGTGTCTCAGAATGTATTGATGCCACCACTAATGTCAGACTGTGAATATTCTGTGTAAAATAACTACACACACTTGATTTCGTTGTCGATGGGGAGCCAAGTCAAAGCCAGCACACGTCCCCGTCGTTCCACAGATGAAGGGAAGTAACTTATTTATAGTTGTCTGTGCTTATTTGTAGTCAGAATTGTCAGGCGTCCCTGTCAGGACGGTCTGACCTTAGCCCCCCCCTGAATCAAAAATACATTTGGCAACTAGCACAGCTGTGTGTGTGTGTGTGTGTGTGTGTGTGTGTGTGAGTGAGAATAAATACATTTCCTTCCTTGCAGCATCACTGAATTTCCTCTAGTGGTTCTACGTATTTTGCGCTGATGTTACAACAAACCCAGATTATTAACTGATGATTTCAGAATTTTGAAATCATCATGTCTTGGCCGGGGGGGGGGGGGGGGGGGGGGGGGGGGGGGGGGGGGGGGGGGGGGGGGGGGGGGGGGGGGGGGGGGGGGG
>JAOEHI010000016.1:1937832-1947853 GCA_025447815.1 Percopsis transmontana
TTCTGTCATCTTGTAAAATAGGTGTGTGGCTTCATACATGCAAGCTGTGCTGTGACTACAAACCACTGAAGACTTCATTAAAAATAAACTTGTACATTGTAAAGTTCCTGTTTGTTTTAATAAATGTGTTTAGAAATGGACAACATCCTTACAACCAGTCTAATAGCCTTTAGGAAGTCAAAATATGTTTTACTTTCTGGTCATAATGTTACATGTGTTTGCTTTACAGATATATCAAATGTAAAATGTTAACACTTTCTAGACATATTTTTGTTGGACCAGGAGAATGTCGGAGGCTGCCATCTTTGTACCTGCTCAATTACTGTCTGGAACTTGATTTATCTATTTTACAACGTGCCATTACCAAATTACACCACTAGATAGTGCAAAAATTCCAAGCACTTGCACTGCGAATTGCTGTACAGTTAGGTGCAGTTGTTTTTCCTATTCCTGCGATATCGCAGACTAATCATGTACTCTACCTGTAGCCTATCTTTAACCTAACTAATGATTGTATACATAACATTAATTTCTACTTTATCCAAACATTAACGTAGGCTATGCATTTAATACCCAACCTCAACCAGGGTTATTCCCCTCCACAATGTGAAGTGGAATACTTTTACTCTGCTGTCTGTGTCGTGGTTTTTTTTTTTTTTGTGGCATTGTGTTGTTGTCACATAGCAACTCCATCTTACTACCTTTCTCACTGGGATTCTCCTGAGTGAGATAAGCCACGTGGTGTTTCCTATCTCTTCAGTGTCATGTTAATCCTTCCCATTCCTTCCTGGGCCTGAACTCACATTTAGCTGCCTGCTCCAGCAGGTATGTAGCTATAATGTTCCCAGATGGCACAAGATTTGTAGAACACAGTTAAACACAATACCAGACAATACCTTTTTTATACACGACCATTAAATGGCACGAGAGCAGTGTGTATTTGGCTAATAACATGACTTAGGAATGTTTTCCAGTCAATTTCTGATTTTAAGTTTGTCTACAACAACCTTCTAAAGACTTCATCAGGTATAGCTCGTTCCAGTAGGCTAGTTTATACTTTTCCAGCCCACGTTTAACATAGGAAATACTTAAATCAAACCCTTAATTTAAGCATTTGATTTTCCATATAGCCTATGGAGAAATGAATACTTCCATGTATTCAGTTAAGTTTACTAAGGGACTTGTTTAGTCACCAGGCAATATCTGTTTTCTAACAATGGTTCTTGGCGCTGGGTGTGACTACAGATCCAATCTGCAATAGCGTTGCCAATCAGAAATGCTTTTTGCAGTAATTAGTCAGGCAAAAGGCCCTGTGCAGTTCAACGGGCTTCAAATTAGTCTGGTTTGTGTCTCCATGACGACACGGGCACGCCCTGCAGGCCAGCTCAGGCACATTAGGCTACTGTATCTTCATCAGGCGCTTGACAGACTATAATAAGAACAAGAGCCCCTGGATGGCTTCCCAGACTTAAAAATTACCTGCTAAATGAATACAGGCCATTTCTTATGTTGTCTACCTACAAAAAATCATAGGGAACAATGTATGGCAATTATTTTCTGTCAAAAGTGTAGGAGTTTTAAGACTCCATATTTATGGAGTTTTTGGGTGGTTTCAAAAAACAGTCTTCTGATGTCATCTAGTTTTGTGACTATACATTTTCAGAGCCTGCTTGCGTGGCAGCTTTGACAGTGGTGATATCAAGATCACCAGCACACAGCCCTGTGAGGGTTTATTCTGGGTATGAGAAGACTATATTACTGGGTAATTACCTGTTGATTACTACATATTACTTTGCCGTTGTATAATTCTGTCTGTATATTACTCGGTAGACTAATTAAGGGCTGTCATTTAAAGTGATACCAGTAGGCCTAGACTATACAGTGATCAGTTAACACTAGATTGGTCTCGCTATAAATTCTTTTAAGAAACAGAAGTGAAATAAAAACACCCCATCGTCGGCTCAAAACGCTCATTGTGTTTTTGATTCCGGAGAGCTGCTTCGGTCTGGGACTCTCTGACTTCCACATCTCCTGTCACACATCGCTATCATCCTTCCAACTGTGCTCATGTTTTCCACCGCCGTGGCCTAATCTGGCTCCGCTTTGTGCTGCAAACCACCCACCCCCTACTCTCCCCTCCCCAAAACACACAGCGCACTCACACACGCTAATACACACGGTAGCATTAGACACAGTAGGTGAGCAAATACAAACGAGAGCGGAGCGTCCAATTCCTGTCCTTTCTGAGCGCGTCTCTCTCCAGCTCCGAATCAGAATCGAACGTTCTAAGCAACTAAACACATTGTCTGTCCAGTAAACAAAGACCACACACTGGATGCTGTGATACCTAACACGCCCGTTTAAGTAATAAATCAGAGACGTAGCAGAGAACCCCGCGTGCTACACTTGGCTCGAAAATGTTGTCGGTTTTCGCAAAGACCATTGCATATATGCATTTGGTTACAATCTTCGACCTATAGATCTATGTATCGATTGATAACTTGATGTGTGCGTCTGTCCACTGACCAGTGCTTTCCTCATGTTTTCTGTTATGGGTGGAGCCAGTCCACCCATCCATGAGAGCGCAGCTGATCAGCCAGCTCACCCGTCGGCAGATGGCGAGGATGCGGGATAGAGCTTCTGTCAGGCTACAGTTCTTATATTTGTTGATTTGTTTGTTGTTTTGACTGCAATGTTCAGCTGCCTTGTGTGTTTTTCATTTTACAGCATAGTTTACCACTTGGCCCTTTTGGTTATGAATTGGACCTCAATTAATACCTGCTTGGTTAAAGTGGTAATGTGAAAGATCATCATTGTGGCCAATTTCATTATTATTTTTGTTATTACTCCTGTTCTGCAAGGTATTTTGTAAGTACTGTAAACAAATAACATGAGCCTTGTCCCCTTGTGGCTCAACATTAAACACTACCTGTGTAAATAAAAGTGAAAAATAATTTCTCACCAAGCCGCTTTTAATAATTAACATTCTCAAATCTTAATCTTGGTAGGATGAGCTATGCCCCCACTACTTTAAAGTGCGGTGTTTTAAATGCCAACTAATACACAATTTCATTCCAACAAATAGTGCTTTCTGAAGCTCTGACTAAGAGGCCAAAAACCACAAAATTGGCCACTTAATATTTGTCCTGCGGCATCACAGAAGCACGACTTATCAGTAGTCATTATGCCTTGTTATGTTTAACATACATTTCAGGCTGCTGATTTCCATAATTTTATATTTTACAGACGTACGTTTCTTTTACCTTTTACTCCCGTACTGCTCTCTTTGGATATGTCACAGACATGCCAAGTGGGATTTTAGTTGAAAGCAGCAGAGGGTTTGTGTTGGCGTGGAGCTCCAACCCCTGTGTTTTTCCCCTCAAGAGCAGACTGAAATATGTAAAATATGCAGCAGTAGGCCTATCACCTGAGCCAGTCAGGGTTTATTTTTTAGGAAGGGTTCATAACTTTATAATTCAGTGACCTGAGTTTTTTTTTTTTTATCGTTGTCTGTGGCAAGATTGGTATGTTGCCGGCCTGTCTGTCTAATGCCAACAAGCTCCCAGCCTTGGTTTGCAGGTTTGTGCCAGTTTCCTGCTTCAGTCACCAAACCAAATGAACAAGCCGCACTTCGATCAGCAACTCGTAGCCTAATTTAAATTTAGCAAACAAATTCAAATCCAAGGAACGTGATTGGATAAACCATGCACGGGACCGTCTTTTTTCTGCTCTGTCCCCTCTAGCCTATTAAAACACGCACGTCTTTCATTTTAACGCCTTGACTGAAGGGGATGTGGATGCAAACCATATTTCTGTATAGGGTTAGGGTTTGTAGTGCTTTTTTTTGTTTTAAATTACCCATTTCCTTTACGGTGAAAGTGTCAGAATGTCATCAGCTCAACCTTGGAAAGAGCGAGTAGACAAACCTATTCAATACAACGTCCTATTTACGGTAGCGCTCTACAGCTCAGATAACGGTGCTATTATCCTAGAAATTGCCTTTCTGGCTGTAAGGACCTATAGCAGGTTTAAATCACTGCACTGGGGGCCAGAAAACAGTCATTCACAGGGATTGAGTCGTATTGGAATGTCCAGCAGAGTTATTATAGTGAAGTTGTGCATCAGCACTGCTGAGATTAGGTAGGCCTATATCGATAAGATCGGCTCTGCACGCGAGAGAATCACGTTAACCCAGGTCGACGTGACAACTTTCACCTAACATTAATAAATTAAAATGAACAGAGCTGGGGTTTGGATTGAAACGTGGTGTGGCCTGCTGAAAAGATGGTGTGGGAAAATTGTTTTCTTAATACCGTCTGTAAACTACACAGGCAAGCGTGTCCAATCATATTCCTCGGATGTGCATTAGACAGAACGTTGGCGTGGCTTTTTCCAAAACTAGTTCCTCTCGACCTATGTCATGGTGACTGGAGACAAAACACTCATTCCGTTCAGATATTAGGCATGTACAGTAACAGTATACACTACATTTGGAAATACCCTGCCTATATACTCAATGATACTGGATTATGTGTATGTAGGCTATATACACTAGCTCTTACACACTATGCCTTTTATAATCATTTCAATGTAGGCGAGCAGAAAGAAAAACATATCCTTGTTCTGTGTGACATTAATACATTTCTGACTGATGCATAAAGACATTATGACAACATCGGAGAGGATCGCAGGTGTTCAAACAGCAGCTATATTCACTGATCTATCCAAACAACCAGAGTCATGACTGTGTCATTCCACCTGCCTCGGAAACGGAGAAGTTTACACTACAGGGTGGGTGAGTTCCTGCAGTATAGCATTATTATCTGAACTGAGCTAGCATCAGCCTGTCGGGTGACTCATCCTCGCCTGCAGAAGCCTGTCTGTGGGATCTGCGTGGGAGAACCAATTATCAACAAGCGGCCCTCCACTGGAATGCTGAATGCAAACAAATGTCAGTTACTGACAATGAAAAATAAATAAAAACAATTCCACACAAGATGCAAGGCGTGCTATGAGGCTGTATCACTAACGTGCTTATGAAATCATATGCAATCCTATTGTCATAAAAATAGGCCGTCTTAGGTATGGACGTCAAACTTCTGTACCACAAATATGGATCACAAACAAAATAGTACATAATCAATTCAGTCTCTCATAAACTAAATCCTTCAATTCAGTAGGCCCTTGCGTGCTCTCGGGTTCATTCGGCGACACTCGTGCGCGCTCGGAGCAGCCCGGCGTACCAGAGGGCAGAGCTCAGTGTGCGAGACGACTCACTGTTCATCAGCGCCAGCCGCGGTTACACCTGAGCACCGAGAAAGGTCCCCGCAGGCGGGCTCGCAGACACGGACCAACTAAAGTTAAAAGTTGTAGCCTACCTCTATTCCGTCGACTTCGGGTACGCAGCCCACATCAACTTCACAGAGGCATCTGGAAGTTTACAACTTCGCAGTTGAAGCTCGCACAGGCGAAGTTGTAACATTTATTAGGGACACTAAGTAATTTAAACTTTCAGGCTGTGGTGAAAAAGTTTTCTTTGAGTCTTAACTTGTTTTTATTTTGTTTGTAGCAGTCACAGCAGAGCATTAATCACCAGAGGAATGTGGTGTCGTTAGATCGGGAGCGCGCTGAAAGTTTCGTGTGAACTTCCCGGTAGGAGCGTTCTCGCGGCAGCGGCGTGCCTGGGAACACTGGGCAGGAGGAACTCGGGAGAAGCGATCATGGCAACGGGCGGATTTAAACCAAACGCCACGACGGACTTCCTGGAGGAGTGGAAGGCTAAGCGGGAGAAAATGAGAGCCAAAATGCTCGGGGACATTGCCGCGGCAACGGGCGCGTGTGCAGGTACCGCGGCCAACGCGCCCCTGGGGACCAGCGGCGGCGGCAACAAAAGTGAGGCGCGCGGCGCGGGCACCGAGCTAAACAACAACGGCAACACGGCCGTCAACTGTGTGTCGCCCCACTCGGTGGTTCGGTCTTCCTCCTCCTCAGCCCTGAGGGGCCCCGTGGACGAGCCCCCCAGCCCGGCGGGGAGCCCCAAGAAGACACCACAGCCGGAGAAGGCTCCGGACGCCGGCCCCTCCACGTGCGCGGACAGTGACAAGGACAGCCCGTCTCCCGGCAAAGACAAGAAGAGCGCGGGGCCGAGCGCGCGGAAGGGCAAAGGTCAGATAGAGAAGCGGAAGTTGCGCGAGAAGCGCAGGTCGACAGGTGTCGTCAGCATGCCGTCCAACGAGGTGAGTCCCGCGAGAGTTCAATCTATGAGGCAGGTGGGTATGGAGAGCTGAGGCCAAACCCCGTCTTGCTTTTATCCAAAGCAAAAGTATTTCTAAGCAGGCAGGGGTAGGATGGAGACTTGGTAAACCTTGTGGGCATTTATTGTTAATGCATTTTAGTCTTGTCAGTTACAGCAAAGGCTTGTAGAGTCTGTTGCACATTAGCCTACTGTTTGTGCACGTGTTTAGTGAAAACGCTTTTTAAACCAGCTTTTTATATGGCTCGTGTGAATGTGGTTGAATCCACATCTGCTGGTATCTAGGCAGTATGTATGTAAAACCAAATTAACCCTGATGACATGCTGCTGTCATTATTCTATAACAGAATGTTGTTTGCTTACGAGCCTAATTGTAAGTGGCTTTGGATCAAATGTGTGCTCAATGCTGTAGGCCCTGAATGTAAATAATAGCCACCCATGGCAGTGGAACTCTGTTGTTGTTTGGGAGTGGGAGAGTTTGACCAGTGTGTCTGTTGGCGAGCTGCATCCTGTTATTAGCTGAGCCCGAGCAAAGCAGTTGGAGACCTGGTTGTATGCCAGGCTGTTTGATGGTGTCCATAGGCAGCTGATAATGTCATATGCTGCAGGAACAGAACTATTACAGAGGGATGGAGGGCGTTGTGTAGTAGTAGTAGTATGTTGGTTTTGAACCAGAGACCTGGATGTTTCCTTGTCAATTAAACCGACAACCCCCTGGAAAATGCCCTGCCAGGAGTAATACCCTGACACATTCGAAGTGTACCAGTACTGTAGGATGCAGCCTAACTGGTCCAATTGTCCATCCTTACCCTGCACATAATGGCTAGCAATGCAACGAGGAAGGCTATTCATCTGGTTTTCATTGTGGTCAACTTTTTGGTCAAGAATTCAAGATTGTTTTTGTGAGATCAAAGTTATGTTGGCTCTTTATCTAACACCAGCATCTGTTACTGTATCTATAACACTTATTGTTTATGTATTCCAGTCTGGAACACTTATATTTCATCCTTTTTACTACTGAATTGGTTTTCTAGAAATTTTGCACCGAGTAAGAAATGTTGACATGGCACAAATTGGCAGTTGGGCCTGAAACAGAAAACACCTTCTTAATGCTAATGTCGTTGTGGAAAGCAGCTGCTTGTCTCTTCTTATTCAGGTGAGTAAGGTGATCACAAGCCGGCAGAGAGAAAAGCAATGGCAGTGTAACCTGATACAGCAATCCTTCCTTTACAACCCCACGCATCCTGATACTTCTCACAGAAAGTGAAACTCAGGGCCTTTTAATGAGTTTCTCCCCTGTGCTCTGAATGTTAGTGTCGAGGTGTGAATCGGTATGCTGGGATTATCTCCCCCTGCTTGTTGGAGCACAATAGCCATTGAGTGGTATTGGAGTGAATGTGGAATCCAATCTTTTGACTGTAATGGCCTTGATAATAGCTTCATGCTTAACTGGAGCAAACATTTGGCTCTGCATAGCGTCAGTCAATACCAGCTCCCACATTCCAAGAAGGTGTCTTCTTTCCTAACTTTCCAAACACTCCCTCAGATGGGAGGATGTCTGTCCATGGCTTGTCCCCGGCGTGCGCGTGCGTGCGTGTGTGTGTGTGTGTGTGTGAGAGAGAAAATAAATAAAAATACTGTTGAATATTTTTTAATTCATCTGATTCAATATCGATCTGTAAAATGTATGGATTGATCTTTTAGGCTAATATGCATTTCTAGTTTTCACAAGTAATTTCCAGTGACTCTACATTAGTGCATTTATGTTCTCTTTAGAACTTTTTAAACATCTCTCCAAATATAGAAAGCAGCTGTATAGTATTTTATATCTAATTCCTATCAAATTGTATTGAGCCTGTGTGTGTCCATGTCTGCGTGTGACACAAGGACATCTGTGCGTTTCCCTTCAGACCCGTCTACACATGTCATTGTTTTCGGGGGATGTGGTCAAAGCAAACTTTGTGGTGATCTGTCTGCTAGTTGACAGATGTTCTCCGTGATGTTGTGTAAGTCTTCATGGTATTACACAATTTAATGTGTTTTCATATGCGGTTTTATAAAAACCTCCAGGTTTTAGGGCTAATTGGCTTAATTTGTGCTGGAACAAGCCGCATCCGGGACTTATTTTTCTGTATCCCCCACTTACCAGACCTTCACTAGCTCACTCATAGTCTATTAAATAATATTATAACAATCTGTACTTTTATTTTTCTCAAATCTAAGTGTTTTAAATAAACATTTTGCTCCCTCCCATACCAAATACAAATTGATATAAAAATGTTCTATGTTTCATGCCATTATGTCATGCACTCATGTTCATTCAGTCCATAGCATATAGGCCTAACAACTACACTCGTACACATGTTAGTTCCACTGCTGCTTCATTCACATTGTCAAAACGACTGAGCCAAATAATGCACAGAGCTCCATTCACGTTTATTCATTTTCGACCCTACCCCTCACCTCCCTCATTGCATAATGATTTACCCGGGGTCGTAGTTAAAATAAATGGAAGTGAATAGAGTTCTGTGAGTATTATAGCGTAGTAATTATGGCAATGTGAAGTGGACCTGAGCCACTTTTGTGTCTGTGTTTACTTAAGATAAACACGCTGGTGCTTTATGTTGACAAGAGCCTTCCACTGTAGTATGTTATGTAGTCTTAATTATAGCCCTGTTATCTATCAGATGTCACTGAAGGCTAAAGTTGATGGCGATGACCTGCTGAGGGCAGCGTTTCTCATTCTGCGTCTGTTTGGCCTCGGAGCAACCCTGCAGAATGTACAGCTTGACACCTCTCCGATAGCGTAGAGTCGCACTAATGTGTATATTTTCCTTGCTATCCACTCTCAAAACAGTCCGCTGCTTACCACACTAGCAGCCGTGGAATTGTAGGAAATGAACTTTGCATTATCGGACTCTGTGCTCAAATTTTTCCCGGATCAGGAAGATATCACCCTTTTTAACAACCTATTTATCATATCTGTTCCTTGACAGTGTGGCTTGCTCACCAACGTTGCCAGGACACGTGCATGTGGCCCGATAGGTCAGGTTCCTGTGTGAATGCTACCTTAAGGTTCTGGTCCATTTGACTGTGTACAGAGATGCGGTTTCTTAGAACTTTATACCCCAGGATTGGTGATGGGGTTCAAACAGAGCAAATGCTGAAACTTGAATGACTGACCCTCCATTATGTACCCCGAAAGAACTACAACATTTTGTTGTGTGTTAAACCTTGTGGTTCGTTAACTTGCCAAACAATACTTTTTGATGGAAATGATACCACTTTTTATTTTAGTAATTTTTGATGCAGGGCATTGCTTTTAAATATGGTGTTTTAGTAGGGCGAAACCTCAAGGGATTGGTAGCAACGTTGTTTAAAGAGCAAATAAATGTATGGTCTTCATTTGTTAGTAGGCAGGTATGAGAGAATGAAAACCTGTCCTAGGCAGAGCCTGTTTCACTTTTAAAACCTTATCCAAACAAGGTCACATCATCCCACCAAATACCACAGGGATTTGATCATAGGCTTGGGTAAGCAAAGAGTTATTTAGGCTGCCCTTTCTTTTTGTGTGTCTGTTTAACAACAGGAATGTTAAACTCTTTAATTGGAGCAAGTGGTTCTCAAAAATGATGCCCTCCCTGGAGCCTGAATATTACCAAAGGACATTATGCCCAGTTGGAATTGCTGGAGTGAACCTTGGGTGTGTTGGGGAAAATCCAGTAAGAAGGAAGCGCGGGGGGGGGGGGGGGGCCCAAATTTGGGCGG
>JAOEHI010000016.1:1947953-1974387 GCA_025447815.1 Percopsis transmontana
ATAGATAGATAGATAGATAGATAGATAGATAGATAGATAGATAGATAGATAGATAGATAGATAGATAGATATAGATAGATAGATAGATAGATAGATAGATAGATAGATAGTTAGATAGATAGATAGATGCATAGATGGATGAGTGCATCATCCTATATAAAACGTGGTGACAGGCCTGACACACACACACACGCAGAGGTGACGGCCAGACGGAAATGGAAGGGACACCAAGCATGGCCACACTTCAATCCAACTAACACTTCGCCACAGAGCCCAGTCAGGAGATCATCACACCTAGGTAGGTCTGAGGAAGTGACACACTGTCTCTAAGACAGGATGCAGCACACACCACAATTTATAATGATGACAGGATGTCATTTGTGCATCGGGATAAGGTTCTGCATTACCTGGGCGGGGCCGTTCTGAGCACAATTACAATGAATAGAGAAGAGCTTTTCCCCCCATAATGCTCTCTCTACTGATGTTGTCTGGCTTTTGTGTGTTCCTTGTATTGCTGTAAAATGATTTGTTGTAAACCTAACTCGGTTAAATTGCCTTCTTGCCTGCAATAAAATGTTGTGCTGTTCAACTTAGATCATTTTGTGTGCAGTTGAGTAAGGTTGACGTTTTATTCCAAGTTAAGTTGAAGGACAGATTTCTTTACGGTGTGTGTGTTCTTCTGTCATTCAACACTGCATCATTCCAAGACAATCTTTCTTTACTGAAATCTCACAGCCATCCTACTGTACAGCCACTGTTAGACACGTGGGACAAGAAAACAACACTGTCTAGTAGGGATGCACCGATTGCGTTTTTTCTTGGCCGGTTCCAGTTACTGGAAGCCTGACCGGCCTGTTCCGAAAATAAGATGAACAATATTATGCCAGGAGTTTTGCTCTTGTATTTAAAAAAATATTGACGCTCAAAGTTAAAATATAAAACCAATTTTACCCGAATGTGTTGCCAACTGCAAATTTAACGTCTTCCTCGGACACTGAATCATTTCCAAACCACAGACATGTTTCACGTCAGTGTTGGCTACCATGAGAAATAGCTACAGTGCTACTGTAGCTATTTAAATGAGAAGTCAGTTACTAGGCACGTCAACTCTAAGTCAGTACGACGCATAAGCATGCCCCATGCATGGCAATATGATCGGCACATAACCGGCTATATTTTGGCTGTTCGCCGGTCAGCGCCTATCAAGGGGAACACCCGCCAAATCCGGTCACTGGCTGGTCAATCGGTGCACCCCAACTGTTTAGGTAGGACATATCCGTGCACCACCGAGGCCACCCTTCCCAATAGCGTGAGAGCTGACTTGTCGCCACCGCGGCCCCTGACAGCTGGAGCGACCTGGTCAGCCTCCAGATCGGCGTGTGATGGCTGGCTGATAGGACGCTGATTGACTAACCGGCCCGGCGTCCTTAGAGAGGATGACTGGCAGGTCAATCAGGTTCAGGGGCCCACCAGGGCAGCTATCAATTATTGGCCTGATGTGAAGGGAAACAGGTAATTTCCTCCTTCAAGGCTGATGTGTCCTGACCTTTACCCCCCCCCCCTTCCCACCAAAGCTGCCAGTGTTTATAGCTTTTTAATATTAGCATTAGATCAACAGTTAGAGAAATAGGATGAAAGAGAATCACCACTAAGAGACTGTTTAATTGGCAATCAACTGTAAGTGTTCCATAATTGTTCAGCTGCACTGTCAAGTGTTTCTACCTGTAACCCCTACCTGCTCCTGAATACCCGTACTTACTGTACTACCCATAATAACAGCTGCTCCCAAACACCTATAATTACTGTAACCCCTACCTGCTCCCAAAGTAAAAAAAGCCACTTTGAATAAGTACTGCTTATATCTAGATTGTAGTTCTTTATAAAAGCCTGGTAACCAGTGGCGTTCTCAACAAAAGCAAAGGATATGAGATATATAGCTATACAACCGCTAAGCTATACATGTTCACAACGGCCTTGCAGTTATGTAGACATGAAGACATATTTGTTAGCATGGCAGAGTCAACTTGGGTGAATTGAGCAAGAACGAGCAAAAACGTGAACAATACAAACAGATCAGATGCAAGCGGGCCTTCCCCGGCGCACCCGCACGCACACAGCAGTTGATTGGGATTGGTAGGGAATGCTGTCTCTCGCGCGTGATTGGGTGAATCTGTGCTCAGGTGGGATGGCAGTGGGATTGCGGTGCCGAAAGACACGTTGTCATTAGTACAGCCCGGTAGAGACCCTGACCAACCCCCCCTCTCTCTCTACTCTCTGCCAGCTTATTGTGGGCATTATCCAGGCGGCAGAGCTGCCCGCCATGGACATGGGGGGTACGTCTGACCCATATGTCAAGGTCTACCTGCTCCCAGACAAGAAGAAGAAGTTTGAGACCAAGGTTCACAGGAAGACCCTCAACCCCACCTTCAACGAGCAGTTCACCTTCAAGGTACGCTGGGCGGGCTCCTCGTCTTTTCGTTTTTTTTGCAACAGGAGGTCTTTTGGTTCCGCTGACACTCTGATTTGCATGCAGCAGTGCATTGTGGGAAGGTGTGGAGACAGCGACCAGCTGGCGCTTTAACAAGCTCCTGACAGACACGCTCTCTCTCTCTCTCTCACCCACTCTCTTTCTGTGTCACACACACTTTCTCATCTGCGCATTTTCTCTCTCTCCCACCTCACACACACACACACACACAAACACACCAATCTCCTGTCAGCCACACACAAACACACATTAAATAAATGTATGCAGAGAGAGAGAGAGAGAGAGGGAGAGAAAAGAAGAGAGAGAGAGAGAGAGAGAGAGAGAGAGAGAGAGAGAGAGAGAGGTTCCCTGTGATTGACACATGCAGATGTCAGAAAACATCCTCCCATCTCATAATGAGAATTTGCGGGCGGGAGAGAGCGAGAGAGGGCGGGGGAAGGGAGAGAGGTGAGGAACGCAGGAATTTGGCCCCAGCGAGGCAGCACCGCGTCTTCTTGGCATCACCTGTCCTTTACATGGTCAGAGGATCAGCATAACAGGGCAGCTGTAGTGAGTCCATAGGGAGATACAGTACCTTCAAGGTTGCGTCGCTCTCTTGGTTGACAAAGTCAGATATACAGAATAAAACAGCCTTGTTGAGGACGTTAAGGATATTGCTATCATCCACACACACACGCACACACACACAAACATGCACGCTATAATACCACCATCTCCTCCTAGCACCCAGACAAGATTATGTCATCTATCAGCACCGGGGTGGAAATAGTAATGATTGATTTGGACTCCAACACCCAGTGCCTGACCTTCAAACTTACACACACGCACACAACACACACACACGCAACACACACAACACACACAACACACACACACAAATACACCTCTGTCTCCACTTGACATGTAATTACCTGTGTAGGGGGATGGATGTGAAACTTTGCCTGCTCTGTGGTGACACCAGAGATCCCTGTGACTGTTGCTCAGAGATTTATAAAGCAGAGCGCCGCAAACTTTTTGACCCTAGCAACCCCCCCCCCACACACACACACACACACACACACACACACATTGGGGGGGGGCACAGCCACCCCCTATCAATTGCTTAGTTTATTAAAGGTACACTCCTCAACTGCAGACTTTAGGGGGAGGGGTAGAGGGTGTGGTTTGATTCTATAGGAGCCCTGTAGGGGGAGGAGTAGAGAGGAGTATGTACCACCAATCATACGCAGTTTCACAACACTAGTTACAAGGTGTGTAAATCTGGACACAAATCAGGGAGGTTACCTTTTACGAAAAACAAGACTTAAAACTAGGCTAGAGATCAAATCCCCCCCGATCGGGTCCCATGTGGGCCTGTGGTGCGAGCGGGCGCTCACGGGTGCTTGGTGCTGCGCAGGTTCCCTACGTGGAGCTGGGCGGCAAGACCCTGATCATGACGGTCTACGACTTCGACCGCTTCTCCAAGCACGACGCCATCGGCGACATCAAGGTGCCCATGAACAAGGTGGACTTCAGCCACATCACGGAGGAGTGGAGGGACCTGCAGAGCGCCGAGAAGGAAGAGGTGAGGACCCGAGGGGGAGCACCCGTACCTGAACACCCAAACGTTTGCATGTGAATTAAATGCCAGTTGTCCTTTACACCAAACAGCAGCATTTGGTCCACCAGAGAGGGTAGGCAGAACAATAAAAAGAGCAGATACAGTATATTATAAATGTTTATGGGCCCACTTGCCGTCCATATGCTCACATTCAACTTGAGACGTCCTACCACTGTGCCCTTATGGGCCGCCTAAACAGTTTAAGATTGTAGCTGTAGCGTCTGTTTGAATAACCGCTAGAATAACCGCTGTTTGGATGCCCTTGACATCTTTTCTAGGGCTTATATAATTTTAAGACACCAACATAATAATTGTACTGTATTAAGATAGCTATTAGCGCTTGAACTCGGCTAATCCATCTCTCAAATGTTCACATTTACCCTTCAATTAAGCCACGCGTGACTCCGCAGGCAACAGTTCAGGAGATTCAATTTTCATGGTAAATGTCACGGCATATAGCTCATGTAGCCGCAGGACTCTTCACTTTTAGAAAATATCGGAGGTTTGATTTAAAGGTTACTTAGAACAATGTCAAATGGCGTAACAATTTAACACAAGAAACCTGGAAACGGGATGTGGTTGGCTGGAGTGCAATAGTTAGGTATTGTTTCAGTATGTAAATCTCATAAATGCAAATGTCTGAATTAAAACGTCTTTTAGGTCTTTCATATAAATATCTTGATTGGCTGCTACTCATCCAATAATGGTCCAGCCTGCTGCCCATTGGACCTTCTCATAGCTTTCATATGCTGTGTCTAGGTGTAGACACAGCTAGACCACTGCTGTCAAACAGCAGTGGTCCATGCTGTCCACACGCTGTTTGGTTTTAAACTGATCACTTACTGACTGTACAGTAGACGTCGCCAAAATTACTTCTAGCTTGCTAGCAGCTTGAAAAATTCTATTTGAAGTTGTTCGGCTTTATAGTTTGTTTACAAGTCAAGCAAATTGATTAACTGGGACATGAACTGATTTTCCCACAATACAACTGCAGTAACTCATTCCATTCCCAGCACATTGATGCTGTTTGAGGAAACAATCCTGATTGTAACTTGATGAAAGGCCGCTAATAAATAAAAATAAAGGTTGATATTCCGGTCTACCTAGCCTCCGAGTTATAATCTCCATTCAGAATGGCTTTTGGTAGCAACAAGAGAAGCAGGTGTGAGCCGTGTGTTATTAAGCGTGCCTGTTGTTGATATGCCAGGAATATTAATTCTCTGTGTGATTATGGCCATTTATTGCGATGCTGATTTGTATGACAAAGCGAAGTGATTGGAGTACTTTGTAGTGGAGATGAGCTTCAGAGCAGAGCAGCAGTCCGTGTATGGCAGAGGGAAGCGCTAGTCGATCTAGCTAGAAGTGATATCAACTGATTTGTTATGTTTGTGTGACATTAAACATGGCATTTGGTATAATTATTGTTGGCTTTAATACACCATTAACCATAATTTAGTTTTTTTCCCCACATTGTTACTTTTTATTTGATTGATCTTTTTAAATAAATTGATTTCTTAATCACCCATCATCCAATTAACAGCCAATAAACAGCCTCAATTCCTGTGTGACTTGATAGAACTCTCCAAGTCCTTATGTTGTACGCGTGTAAATAAGGTTCCATTCTACTGCGGCACGCCGAAGGCTTGGCTACAGGTGCACGGCTGAAAAGCTTCCTGCATTCAGACCAGCGGGTTCTTCTCACCGCGGGCTCTCGGGTCAATCGGAACGACAGCCGCTGTCAAAGGTGTGTCCCTCCAGTCGGTTCCCCCCTTGTGACGCCCTCTTGTCTCTCCCCACAGCAAGAGAAGCTGGGCGACATCTGCTTTTCCCTGCGGTACGTGCCTACCGCCGGCAAGTTGACCGTGGTCATCCTGGAGGCCAAGAACCTGAAGAAAATGGACGTGGGAGGCTTGTCAGGTGAGGGAGAAGTTTGTGTGTGCGTCTGTGTGTGTGTCTGTGTGTGTGTGTGTGTGTGTGTGTGTGTGTGTGTGTGTGTGCGTGTGCGTCACCAGCTTCCCAGTGACAGGCCCAATGTATGTAATTACACATGCAGCGGTTATTTACTGTAGCATCGGCCACACTGCTGTTCTGTCTGCTGTTCAGCAGCCCCCGTACACGTCGCACAACGCTATTATTTCAGTCCTAAAGAAAAGCAGCCAACAACTGGGACATCCAGATGTGTTTGTGTGAGGCTGAAAAACATCACACTGGCGGCGGCTGTTTATAAATACTTAATTATATTTATTTCTCCCTGGAGGACAACTGTGTCCTCGACCCTTTGGGAGAATCCAACTCAGCTCCCAGCTGAGTTGGATGAGCCAGTCCACGTAGACGGACGTAGAGAACACGTGCACACACACACACACACACACACAATTACACACAGCTAATGACCGCAGCTGGGCCTAATGAAACCTGAAGTGTTTGGGCCCCTGGGGAGTCATATGTGTCTCCTCGCCCTGATTGGCTGAAAAGGTATGAGTCTGTCAACCTGCAGCACCTCCATGCTGCAACACACAGGAAGCAGTGACACAGTCTGCTACAGGTTAAAGTGGGAAATGTACACATAACTGCTAAATCTAACCCAAGTGCAGTTGAGAAGTAACAATTTAGGACTTTTTTATGAATTAAAGTCTATTTGAGTGCTATTTATCACCTCCAGTGATGATTCAAACTACTAATGTTCTTAAAATTTTCCAATGGCACTTCTGTTTTTATTATCGGGTGTCTAGGTGCGACATTTACCCAGAAAAACGACACCAGTGTCAAACAGCAGCGGTTGGTCCGGCTGAGAGGATAGGACTGAACAGAGTATTTATTTATGCCAGCCTTTCTATACGCAGCTGGAAAGGCAGTTTCCTCACACCCCAAACCACCATTATCTGGCTCCACAATGTGGAGATTATTTTTAGTGTTTGCCATGAAAAGAAAGCCATATTGCGCCGATGAAAGGACACGGAGAGGGAAGGGGTCTCATTGTGAACATGTTTACGTCCTGCGTGGGCAGATAGAATCATGGGTAAAGGTGCCTTGCGCGCTGTAAATAGAAAAACACACCCACGCACACACACACACACGTACACGCATAACAACCAACAGCACGTACACACACACAAACATACTGGTGACTCTGCTGTCACTCCTCTCTTCTCCTACTTTCTTATATTTATTCCCCAGCGTGCGACTTGCTGCCACCTCGTCACTCTGCCCTGCAATTACTTTGCACCTGGGTCCGCTTTCGTTACGCCTGACAGGCCCGGTCTCGCCATCCGAGCCTAAGCGATGCGCTTTACAGTAGCTGCACATTGGAAGCTCGAAGGCTCCCCCTTTCATCTGTCAGACCCCGTGTGGAAAAAGCCATTTGGCAGAACGCCCCTCCCTTGCTGCCATTTTGTGCCACGGGCATTTCCTTTCACCTGTGGCCATTTGCATCATGGGATTGCTTGAGTCGCTGTCGGCCTAGTACAAAATAGATGGAGTGAATTCGGCCCAGTGTGAGATCCTCGTCATTTGCTGTTTCATTTCTTACGTGGGCAGAAAGCTGGCCGTGCTTCCAGTTATATGAATAATAAATAATGTATTTCATAAAGATATCGTCTCAGTTTGGCTGCCTGCTGATGTAGTGTTTGAGGAGGCGACATCCAGAAGTTTCTCTCTGCCCTGAGAAGTGACTGCAGAGGGTGGCAGATGGGCAGAATAACGGGCAGGTCCATAATACCAATAATTAGCCACACTCTCACAGCGGGCTGGAACCGGCGCTGGAGGAGAAGGACAAGTAATTGATGGCCTGAGATCAGTCTTCTCCTGCGCTGCCATCCTGTTTACCACGCCTAATTACTGCTCACAAAACAAGATGGTGGTGTCTTCATTAACCAATGTGTAATCACAAATAATTCTTTTGATTAGCTCCTCAAAGGCACCTCCCTCCAGAGGTTCCAACGCGAGGCTCCCTTGCAGAACTCGAAGGCACATCTCAGTTACCTTGATCGCTACAGTCGACCTGAAGCTGTTAGCCACAGCGGTGACGCATCGCGCAACTTGTCGCTCTCGTCTAAAAATACACAGTGTACATTACAGAACCCTAGCCCATACTAACATGATGTAATTTAAAGCTACAGCGCACACAATATCGGGGGACTCATAGCATCCCCACCATTAAATCTATCACCCTACAGTATATTAAAATAGTGTATTGTTTTTTGGCCATATGAGGGTAGTATTGAGTAACACTTCCCACAACACTACACACAATATTCACAGAGTCCCTGTTAATATTGTGTATGTGTGTTTGTCACAATAACGCTAAGTGTCAGTGCCAGTGCCAGTGACACAGATACAGGCAGGCTAATAGCGGGGGGGGGGGCGTGTCCCTGCCCCCTGCCCCCTGCCCCCTGCCCTGTCGCGGGAGCTGGGACACTGCCCGGGGTTGATGAACCCCGGGCGAGGTCAGCGGGCACAGTGTTGGGTTTAGTTGTTCCATCCCTCAGGCGTGCCCGGCAGAGATCGGGCCAGTGAGACGGGTCTTCTGAAAGGGATTGAGAAATGCCGAATTTAAGTGCGACACAGGAAGCGAGTCACTGGTCGACTGACTGACTTTTCACCTGAGCTCTGCACAGCACTGAAAGGACAATGAATTAAACATGTTGTACAGCCTTTATGCCGTTCCAGCACACAGAACACAGGTCACGTGATTTATCCCAGAGCAGAATGAATAAAACTGAATTGACAGTCACCCCGGAGCTCCTCGCCCACCTCCACAGCCACCTAGATTCAAGCATGAAGACTGGGTTTCATGTAACCATGCTCCTAAACCTACCTGAACCCACCCTGTGCTCACCTAGGAGGTTTTAAACATATGATAAGAAGCCAATCCATAATATGATGTATCTCCGCGGTAAGCGCCCCTGATTGCCGAACGCTCGTCCGTAAAGTTCCAAATGATGAGCAGTTAAAATGTCTCTCCGTTGATAACCACTTGAATCTAGTGCATTGAATCTTTGCACCGCCCTGATTGCTCTTCAGCCCCTGCAGCTGATTTGGGCTCAGAGATCATCATTTCCCCACAGAAAACTGCTTTCTGCACCCAAGGGGGGTGGGGGGTTTAGATAATGGCCGGTAAATCGCGTCCCAACCCCCCCGTGGCTGGGGGTCCAGGCCACAGCTGAGTAACCTTCAGGACGGTAGAGATGAGTCGAGTCGGCGGGCCGTAAAAACAGGGCGAGATTGCATTCGTCCAGGATTAGACGGGAAAATGGTCCGGATATGAGTCGCGGCCTGCCTCCCAAAACCCAATAACGGCTGCGCCTCATTTGCCGGCCGCGGAGATAAGGGCTATCTGGCCGACAGCAATGTGGAGCCACGGGTGGCTTTTTTTTTTGCGTACTCTCGTCATGGGAAGGAGGTTATCTTGTAGAACTCCCTTCTGTTGTGCCGTGTGTATTCATGCTCATCTGTTGAAGTGGTTATTCTCTGCTGCTGAAGGATAGCAGATATGGCCTCTCATAAAAGCTCTAGAGATCCGATTGCGTGCGGGCAAGCAAGCAGATTCAGAGAGCTGACAAAAAAATCGAATACGAATAAGGGAATATTCATATATTACAAGGTTTTACTTAAATGAATACATACAGTATACTGCTTGGCATCCACACTAAATTGGTCGTGTGTATGTGTATAGCCGGAAGGATTTTACCCTTTTAAGTACATTCCCTGACCTTTATTTCTGAGAGTGCACCGCTGATTACACAGTAAACACCATTTACCGTAGATCCCTTCACATCTCACAAACATACCACGCACACACACACACACACACAGACACGCTAGACACTGGGTTCATTGTTCTAGCACTCAGCAAGCAGGTAATCATGGATGCCCACTCCATTAAAGGTTTCTTGCTCTCACTCTCTATCGCTTTCTCAGTTTCTGTCCCTCAATCCTTCCTCCTTCACTCACAACTCTGTCATCTATTCATTTGTCTGATGTCTATCTCTCTCTCTCTATGGATCCATCCCAGCCAGGGCTGGGCTGGACTGGCTGTGCCACCCTGCAGTTGGCTGTTATCCCCCTAAATTGGATACCAGATTAAGGGAACTAAGCCTCACTAATATTTGCTATGGCCAGGAATCCCACAGATGTTCTCCCATTTAAATGTCTTTCTGTGCCACCCACACACATCTACTCATAAGCCTAATAGGGACATTGTGCAGCTGGGATCTACAGATAAGTAGGGCGCTGATCCGAGGTCTTATTCTAGATCCGCACGCACGTGTTCGGCTCTGCGAAATTAGCCGTTTCAGTTAGCCGTTTCAGTTAGCTGCACCTTTCAGACGCGCTTTAGATATGTAGTATGTTTGTTTGTCTTTGCCTTAGACGGGCACTATATTGTCTTTAGAGGTGAATAGGGGTTTGGATGTTTCAGTATTCCATTGTTTGTTTGGGATACTGAAACAATCTGGGAGGCAAAACTAACTACCTGAGTAACATTTGGAGTAGGGCTGTGCCATATCGTATCGTCCATGATATACTACTTCTTGTGGCCAAAAAGATAGTGTTGAATGGTACTATTTTCATATCGTCATTTATATCGTTACCGCAAAAGATACCATGAAATATCACGCCCATCCCTAATTTCGAGTCGTAACCATCCTATCAAATAGGGATACTTAATCTTCCACAGTTATGTCAACCTTTTAAACATGTGTGTTCAAACACACACTGAATGAATTCAGAAAGGTCTTGGTGTCTCAGTGCCATAGTGACAAAGACACCTCCGACACCTTCTTCATGACGGGTTGTTTTGAGTATAGTTTGCTGACCTCAGCAAATCTGAAGCGATGCTCCTCCCAACTCCAACTGGGCGAATGGGGGGAAAATGAGCTGTGTTTTCTTTCTTTTCAGCATATCATTTGAAATATTAGCGATTTGTTAGAGGATAAATCCACTACAATTTGGATTTTCGTAACATTTCAATGCCAAACTACCGGCAGCTGTCTGAGGGGGGCGTTGCAGCCTCTGTCTCGCGGTGAATCAGTGTCGCTGTCACAGGTTGGCAGGACAAGTGCCGCTCTATATTTGTGTCTTCGCTGCTATTTATGATTAGCATCCAGAGGGCATAAACAGCTTCCTGATTGCTAATAGCCAAACGGGGAGTCTGATGGCTGGGCTGGAGGTTGTCAGACTCTCTCTACCTGATTACCAGGGGGAGAGAGAGGGCGGGGTGGGGGTGAGGGAGGGGGGGGGGTGACCTCAGTAGGCCACTTGGCGGGGGACTCCAGACAGCATTTTGGGCAAATGAAAATGAGGCCCTTGAGTGGTGAAGGGGAACGCAGTGATGTGAAGAGAGAAAACACGCGCTGAATGGAGGAAGGCTCTGGAAGAGATTATTTGCCAGCAAAAATGAAAGATACGTTAAGAGACATGGTCTGCTATGGAGGAAAGAACCTACACTTTCCAGGGCATCAGTGACCTCTGACTATGTGTGTGTGTGTGTGTGAGCGTGCACGTGTGTGGGATAAGTTACAGGGAGGGGTTGTAAATATGTAATTTCTGTTTTTTTACCTGCTCCCATCTGAAGAGCATTTGTTTGTTTGGTGGCAGGACAGAAAGTGGTTTGGGTGGGCCGAAAGGTTTTGGGTTCAAGCCCCAACAAGCCCCGCCTTCCTCTGAGCCTCCTTGAGCAAGATGCCTGACCCCTACCTTAATGCTTGTAACTGTACTCACTCAGTTCTGCTGGATGACCTCGTTATAATAGTTAGCATGGATGGATGGAGGTCTGATGTTGCTCCGTTGCCCGCTGTCGCCCCCTACAGATCCCTACGTGAAGATTCACCTGATGCAGAATGGCAAGCGGCTGAAGAAAAAGAAGACGACAATCAAGAAGAACACGCTGAACCCTTACTACAATGAGTCCTTCAGCTTCGAAGTGCCGTTCGAACAAATCCAGGTAGGTCAAGACTCCATAACTGTCTCTACCCTCATAAGAGTTACCATTGTCACTGCTGCATCTATGTCACTAGATGGCAGTAGTTGAACTGTGTGGAGGCTACAATTCTAATTAATAACTCTAAGTGTAAAAACAATAATGATATAAATCAATTATGAAGCGTTGGCTTAGGTACCACTGAAGACTTCCACTCACTGCCTGCACAAACCTCACACACTGGAGCTCAGATACAATATTCCGTGCTGAAACTTTTAAAGAAACTGATGCAGACTATGTCAGGAGGTTTGGAATGGAAGGCTTTTGCACTAATTTGCTGCCCTCCGCTGTCACAGACGTCAGCGTGCATACAAACACACAACGCTGACGCTATAGTCTGAACAGCCTTCTACATTAAAGAGAGAGAGAGACAGACTGGTCTTCGTATTGAGACACTCGTGCATCCAAAACACCCCCACGATTGAATTAGCGGAAATGAATGTATTCCTCTAGCTAACAAAGCACAAACGTGCTACTGTCTGCTGCTGTTTCTGAAGCGTTTGAAAATGGAGTGGAGAGGGATCTGGTGTGCTGTAGATGCCTGGTAATTCCCTGCACTATGTACCACATACTTGTTTTTCAAATAGATCCTCTCAAAATAGTCAGTATATATATGCCATTTTATCGTCTATAGTACAACCTATTCAAAGCGTTTCCTGCAGAAAAATAAATGTAAAAATAGAATGAGATCTCTGCCTGAAGCAATGAACAAGATCATCATTCAAACGAAACAGTAATTGCCTCCAATTGATGAAGCGCTTCACAGCTGGAAAGTCATGGGTTTTTGCTCCCTGGGATTTAGATTGAATGTATAGTTAGTCTGTCTTGATACTAATCACTTTCAAATAAAGCCCCTGTTAGGCATTGCTGATGAGACCTGAATGCAATGTGTGTTAACGTGTGTTATGTTGAAGGGATGTAAAAGGGAACTTTTGTTAAACCCTCGAATGTATAGCCTCACACAGAAAACATTAATCCATTCAATATCCCTTTAAATGTTTGTATATATTGTATATCTAATATATATATATATACTGTATATACTGTATTAATCCCAGTGCAAACTGGCAACTATAGATTTATTTTAGTTAGTTAGCTCCTTGCTAAGTTGCTAATATTAATAATAATAATAATAATATTAATTCAGATTATAATTAATATTATATTATCATCATTCTTATTCTCAGTTCATTGAAATCTGTAGCAGATTACAAGATCTACAATCGGGCTTCTGTCCACATCTTAATAAACACATACAGATAGTAGTAGAACTGCAGCTGGACCTACAGTCAAGCTGTTTGGATCTAAAGGGTTGCTGTTGGTCGGTTTGTATACTTGGGTTCTGCTTCCTCCTCGGCACAGTCAGCTGGGCGGGGCTCTGGCACGCGCGTCGCTCTGGGGTGGATGTTGTTTTTATCACCAGGCTCACCAGAGCCCCAATGGCTCCTATTGATGGCTAAACTAATAACAAGAGACCTGGCAACCTGCCGGCTGGCACGCACCGCTGCTGTGCCACGCCAGGCCTATGTCTCACACTGTATCTCGACATGGATACTATTATCCTTAACAATTTGTGTACATTTTGATATGATTTTAAAATACATTTAGATATATGTAACTTGGGATTAATGTGGCGGATACGATTTTAAGAGATTATACTTCTGTTAAGTTTATTATTATTAGAAACATGTTCATGCTATTTCTATGACAGTACTGCTACTACAGCTTAATGAGAATAGCCAGGGAGGATCAATAGGAGGATTGTGGACATTCTTTTCAATCAAAGAATCAAATGTTACAGTGCTCATGAGCAATTTGAAGGTGAACTAGCCCTTTAAAAAGCACCTAACCCCCACACCGGTCGTCTGTGAGCCTTGTTCACTATTCCATTACATGGCGTATTAGGCATGCTCTTTTAGAACAGTGGCTGTATCTCCCTGTGCCGGCGGATCGAAACTTAATCAGGCTTCTTCGTGCGCTAATTCATAATGTCTGCCAGAGACGAACGCACGGTCACTCCTCTTTGCAAAGCTGCTTAGAATAAACACATGCTGAACGCCCATTGTGGCTCTCTCACACAATCTGTGGTACACACCACTTGGCCATCCCTGTGGCGTCCTCTTGCATTCACCTCAAGGTGTCGAATCTGCAATTGCCTTCTTATTATACAATTTGTGATAATTATAATTATATATAGACTATATCAACTATAGCTGAGCTCTCGGTTTAGAGTGTTAGACGGTTAAATACGCTCCTCCCAGAAGCCTGCAAGCCGGGAACCAATCAGGAGAGCGGCGGGGGGCGGGGAGAGAGTGGATTCAGAGAGCAGCGGTCCAATCGGGGGGTAGAGGGGTGGAGTCAGAGCTCACATCTGTTGCGTGTTCATTAGTGTCATTCTACCTTTAAGTGGCGTCATCTTAAAAGCGCCCACGGGACGCCCGACAGTTTGTTTTCTTCACCTCTCAGCCGTCCTCCTCCTCCTCTCTCCTTTCCCTCCCAGAAAGTGCAAATTGTCGTGACTGTTCTGGACTATGACAAGATCGGCAAGAACGACGCCATCGGCAAGGTGTTCGTGGGCCTCAACAGCTCAGGCACGGAGCTGCGCCACTGGTCCGACATGCTGGCCAACCCCCGCAGACCCGTGGCCCAGTGGCACGTGCTGAAGCCGGAGGAGGAGGTGGACGCCCAGCTGTCCACCAAGAAATAGGCGGGGCCCCTTTCAGCGCCCCCCCTTGCCCCTGTAGTGCTCTTTAGCCAGTATGTGTAAATACCTCAGTGATATATGGGTCCATCATCCATCTTCAGCCCCGCCCCCTCCCCCCGTCTTTATCGTTGCTCTCTTTTCTAATCATTCAATGTCCCGTCTTTTGCTTTTCCTGTGTGTGTTTGTTGGGTTCTGGCCTCTTCTTGTCCTCCCTCAGCCTTTAAAGGTGCAGTCGGCACACACTGTCTGTCGTCCGATTGTGTTAAAGCTGTTGTTCCACCCTGTCAGCTGTCAGTCAAATCAAAACCAGTCCGGCTCTGCCCCGCCCTGGCTCTGGATTCAGGCTCTGGATTCAGGCTCTGGATTCAGGCTCTGGATTCAGGCTCTCCACCCGAGTCAACCAGTCAGATGCAAGGAGCTGTTCTCTGCCTATCCCTCCCATTCACGGATTGGTGGTCTGGGGAGCGAAATGGGGGCGGACTCTGGTTTTATTTATTTATTTATTTATTTATTTCAGGTTACTTATTCTTGCTCAATTCTCCAAAGTTACCTACTGCACTTTTAACCTGCCCTGTATTTTATCCCCTCCGACTCATTAATTAACATTGTCCATCTCTAAACCCTTACACATCCCCCCCAACCAAATGCCCCCCTTCTTTTAAGCAATATGATCTGTATAGATAGCGCATGACTGACAGAATTTATGGTACCACACTTGTATATATCAGTATGCAGACAAAAATGATTTCTAGTTTATGTGTTTGTATGTTGTTACCTGTTTCCTAATCTGTGTATATCTTGATGTTTTTAATAAGATGTTCTATTTTAAATTATGTAAATGCAGATATAGAGGAAAGCCAATATTATATATACTTTATGTCCCACGATTTAAAAATTCTACCTTATTGCATTCCAGAAAAAAAGGGAATCACAACCTGACTTGTTGGGATCACATTGTAAAGGATGGCGTCTGGCTTCACATTAAATTAAGGCTCATTCTAGAAAATAGATGTTCAACTCAAAAATACAAGGCCATTAACTACTATGGTTCTGCGGGGTAAATTATGCTGCTGGAAAATTATACAAGCACATGATTTCTTATAACGTTTTATACCTATACGTTTAGCTTGTTGCACACACTGTTAAGAGAAACTTGATGCAGGCCAGTTAGCGTTTTGTTTGTTCATATTTGGCAAAGGTCTGTTTCCTCTGAGCAAAGTAGATTTATTATTTTAAAGGCCAACCATTTACATACAATAACGCCTTTTTAAAAACGTCCAGTTGACCCTCTATGAGAAACAAGCACTGAGCAAGTTCCATTGTGTCCTTACGCTTGTGTAACAAGATTTTGTTCAATAGCCTTGCTGTTGTTGGGAATATACCGCGTTCCACTGGGTCCCAGTCTCCAGAGAAGGAGCAAAAGAGTTCTGACTCGCGTTTTAAGATAACTATTTTTTAGAGCAACTCAGCGTCTTGACTATTTTTAGTAAACTGCATGATTTTTTTTACACTATTTAATAAAGGCTGGGGTGGGGGAGATGTGCTGACATCAGGGGGCTGTCTCTTCTGATGCAACCCCCTTGCCTTCAATCAGAAGAGGGAAATAATCAAAAATAGTGATTCAACTTTTGGAGTGAATTTACGGGTCAATATTTGACGGTATTGACGAGAGCTTAGTTAAGTTTCTGAACACTGCCATTTTTCAGGGAAGTGACTTAAGTCTCCCACGCACACTCCCGCTAGCTAGTTGTAGCTTTGGTTTATTGGGAACAATTGCTTTGAGTTGCCTTCTTACAGTGACAATAGAGTTAGCCATGTTTTACTGCCAACCTTATATGTGGTTACTGTTTTGCACTGGGTGTCTTTGAACCGACGATCGCTTGTTGACTTTCTTACACCATTTGGGGACTGCGTTGGCAGGCGTCCTTTCCGTATGCTTTGCCTGCTAACTCTGAGAAGTCCCTTATTGGCTTATTATCAAGTAAGAATGACGCTTCGTCTTTCGGCCAACAGCCATTCCATCACTCGCTTCCTTGTTGTTGCCGCAGGACAACATCAAGGGAATAGAAATCAACCGTAAAAGTTAATGGTCTGCATCATGTCCTTTACTACGGGTCCAATTAGAAGAGGAGTACGTATTAATCCATGACAACCATGAAGTCTCTTACCTTGGAGGAACCTCTTGCATATACTCGATGCTAGCTTCGGGAGGACTTTCTAAATGTTTTCAATGTTATTGTGTAGTTGATAGCACTATTATGAAAAAAGCTACGTGTCATTCCATAGGCGTCTCTTGAGGACTGCTTCGTGTATCACTGTGACTGCCGTGTGTGCTTAGAAATGTAGACTTATCAGTACAGTAGGTAGCCAACCAGTTTGTTCTGTAGTGATGTTGTAGCGTTTACGCCATCCCCTTCTACACGCAGAGAGAGTGCCGACGACCCCCGCACGCACCCGGTGTGTGTGTGTGTCTGGTGGGGGAGGGGGTCGCACGGTGGGTTTATACAGGCAACGATGTGCGACGTTTTAATCGGAGCGAGAGCGCGTCGCTTCACACAGCATTTTGTTGAGCACTGTGCAATACTTATATGTTCATCCCATAGTGTTACGTGGGTGGTGTTGCCCGAAAAAGGCTATATCGGAACGAGGATTCTGATGGAGAGAGATATATATACAACCTCGCCAGTCAAATGGTTAGGACACAGCACATGTAGATTATACTTAGGTTGAGTTTGATGCCCTTAAACCTCTGTTTTAGGGTTCCTTTCCCTCCTCCCCCGGTTTCAACTTTCCTCTTGCATACAGTTCCAGCATCAGATGTTTCAGGGAGTGTTAGGAAAAATACCAAACTAGGCACATTTAAATATGTCCTTACCCCTCAAAATGCCATGTATATATTTACATATTTGTGTCAAAGATGTATATCTAGAATAACTATAAAATTAGATTAATATAATTAGAGTCTGTCGCAAATGTCAATCTATCTATTGACGACATAACCAATATCTTATCACGCTGATATTGTAATTTCCATCCATTGTTTATTTGTTTGTTTACAGCCCTATCGAATACCCTTTTATATTTGAGATGAAATCTCTGAATGTACAGTTTGGACTGTGTGTTGGTGTGGATTATTTTAACCGTGAGACTAGGTGTATGTTTCACTTTTTGTTGTATAATTTACTGTTTATGATTATTTTTCTCTCTTATTATGCCTTTATTTCATCAGCCCAATTGGGTAAAAGTTCCTGTGTTCATTGACATTCCAAAAGGATTAAATATGCTTTAATCACAGCTTTACACCTCCCCTTGATTAAAAACCTCAGAAATAGAGGAACATTTTCTTGCAAATAACCGTGCGGTTTCAGATTAAATTCACATTTCATAGACTCTGTCAAAAAACAATTGCCATCATGTAATGGTAATGACATAAAGCAAATTACCTTCTTCTGATTCTGATTTTGACACACGTGTACAAATACATCAGGGAACTCAGTAATAGGCAGCATTGCAGAACTCATCAGTTTGCGAGGCACGTGGGATTACACTAGACTAAGCCATTACACTGAAATGTAAAAGTAATGCTCCTCTTATTACGATTTCCTACCAAAGTGTGCGTATAATCGACCCTAAACCACCACCTTGTAATATACCTTATCAAACTCTCTGTGTTAACTTAAGATTCTCTCAAATATTACACCAACTAAAAGCCACACTAACCTTTTCAATACAAGGCTGTGTAAAGTATTAGAATCTGATGCTGTAGAAAGATCCTAGTTGCCTTTGTGTATATCAGCTGCCTGCTTGAGTATTTTGTGTGTGGAACTTTTTCTCTGTAATCTTGTAGAGCTGTTCGGGGTGTTTTCTCTCCTGCCATATCGCCCGCGGTCCCCGCGAGCTGCTGACGGTTATATTTGCTGTGTATACCTTCATTTTTGATGAGGTGTTTTACAGTTATGTTTCACTTTGTGTAGTGATTCACTCCGTGGAGTTTTCTGACTGTTGTTATATAACTTCATATACACAAATGATCAATAAAAATGTTTTATTTCCTGTTGATACAGAACTGTTGTCATGCCATCTGTTAATTCAATGAAAATGTAAAGCATTTTGTTTAAGTTTATATATATTTATATAAATTAGTAGCCTACTTGTTTTTTCCGATGAGGCACGTTCAAATTTGCATTACTACTATCCGTATAATTATTAGCAGTATAATGTGAATACCAGAGAATTAAAAGCTATGTATAATTATTAGTAATATTATTACTGTTATTATTACTGTTTTTGTTATTATTGCGATCTATAGCATATTTTCTTTGGTATGGTTTCGTATGGTTCCAATGAACCAGTTGCACAATCCTCTGCTTCCATCTATAGGACTCAAAGGGAAACGCACCCCATTTGTACAAAAGCTACTACAACTTTATACGAAGCTGATTATGAGAGTAATTTATGGTGTTAAGTCATTCATTACATAATGAATGACGTAGTTTGAATGACGTAGAAAACGTAGTTTTATACTTTCTTTTTCCATTACTCTTGCGTACGTGTTCTGGCCCAGAGATATGTTTTTGGATATTGTGACATTTTATTTTGTATGTGAACAGTTCTACTAACAGGTTAAAAAATAAATTGACAGACACATGCAAATCCAATCACAAGTTCATTCAATGAATATAGGGAATTTAATATCTTATTTAGATGTCTACATCAAAATGGTACTGGTTGGTTAGACCCAGTCAATGCCGGTGTTTTGCCATAATATGTAACCCTGCGTGAAATGCACGCCCCTTGCGGTAAAGTTAAGCAGGGGTGCATATCACGGCAAGTGGAACATATTAACCTAATAACCAGCCTCACTGTGAAAGCCCCCCCACCCCAATCCGAAGAATTTCCTGTTGATCCCAGCATCACATGCTTCACACAGTATACATGTGGGGCTTTTATTAGTTGGGGTGTTGGTTTGCGTTCGTTATTATCCGCTATGAATTACATGTTTAAGGATTTTGTGTTGAGAAGAACATCGGTTATTTACACTCTTCTAAAGAATGTAGATAACCGATTTTATTCTCTTCTTTTCCATTCACATGGAATTAAATATGAAATAGTACCTCCTTCGTTGGGTTCAGGTTTGGTTACGATATCCGAGTGGCATGCGCGAAGGGGGAACATTTCACGTCAGGGGTGCATATTACGGCACAACACCATAGTGGTAAAAAATTTCTTGTATTGTTAGTCAGTATTCTGCAGTGTCTAGAAGGCTTTTATTCTGAAAGAGGAACGTGCAGACGTAGAAGCGTAAATTTAGTTACGCAAACTGCGAGCTGCGAAGTGAGGGTTAGTTTGACAGTTCTCCTCGCAGTAAAGTTGTTTGCTGGTGTTTTCTCTGTTACAAACAACGCTGCAGCCGTCAGAAGAAAGCCAACATGCTTTCCTACATCATCGGCGTGAGTATAATTATAATAATATTTGTACAAAAAGTGCGGAGTCGTGCATTAGCTCACGCTAACGAAGTTGTGGTGTTTTTGGTGCTTTGGCCAGAAAAGCATGACTCATTTCTTCTGTGAGCTTTTATCGTGTAATGGGATGGACAACGCCCAGACAGAGGGCCTACGCTGGGCTAAAATTAGCTTTCCGATCGGTGTATTGGTGTGAATCTTGCTCCTTTACTTTTCCCTTCATCCCAGCTCATCCGGGGTGGGTTTGACAGCATCCTTAACCTCGTATTTAGGCTGTTCTTCTCCAAGAGGAAACCTGCCATCACCTTACAAGACCCCAACATCAAGTATGCCCTGCGCCTCATCGATAAACAGGTAACACAATATCACGGTAAATCCTCCAATGTCTGCCGTGTCGGTTTGACCAGAACACATGACGTAATGTGAACATGCACGTACAGTACTGTAGGGCCAGGCTGCTGACACACCACATAACCTTCACGTTCTAGTTGAGCCAAGCAACCGTGGCGTCGTGTAAATAAATGACTGTATTCTGCTCGCTACGTGCAGCAGGTCCAAAGGGTTATATGTAAATACAATTCTAATGTAACGTTACTTCTAATCTCTTCATAGCGCTTTAGTATTTGCATTGACATACACCGAGGTCGAAATCACTTATTTAAATTATTATACAGCCCTGAGGCCAAATGTTTCTACACCACACAAAGGCTATGCATCCAGTGGTGAAGCAGGAGATAGGAACTGTGCATATTGCATGTTTACTGTATGTAAACAAGCCGAAATAAACAACCTGACAGATTTCAGAGATGAACACTGTGGTGTTGTTTTTTTTTTTTATATTGATGTTTTTTGACAGTGTGCAGACCTGTCACTTAAGCATCCATACTGATTAACGCTGGTCTTCTATATTACTGTACAGATTGTCAGTCATGACACAAGAAGGTTTCGCTTCGCCCTGCCCTCCGCGGAGCATGTTCTGGGGCTCCCCACTGGTCAGTATGGTTGAGGTTATAGCCACTGCTCACTTGATGAGAATTCTAACTGTGCATCACAGTAGATCTTGGTTAGGGGGACTTAATAAACCCTGTGAGGTTGTGGTTGTCGTCCAGTGAGAAGGTCACCTGTTGTGTTTCCAGGGCAGCACATTTATTTGTCTGCCAAAGTCGACGGGAAGCTGGTGGTTCGTCCGTACACGCCTGTGTCCAGCGACGACGACAAGGGCTGCGTGGACTTGGTGGTGAAGGTACCGACGTTAGCAAAGTGAAAGCTCTTTATTCACAACGTGAGTTACTGGTCTTCCCTTAACCCTTTTCCTCTAACTGTTGTTCTAAATTCCCAGATTTACTTTAAGGATGTTAATCCCAAATTCCCAGAGGGAGGGAAGATGAGTCAGTATTTGGAAAGCCTCAAACTCAACGACACCATCGACTTCAGAGGTCCCAGTGGTCTGCTGGTTTATAAGGGCAAAGGTCAGTTTCCTAACACACCGTACTGTGGAGTAGATGTACACAATCTGTGCTCCCACATTGACAAATTAAACTTGTGTCAAATAACAGTGGATGAAACCTGTGGATGTCACCTTATTATTCTGTTACTCGGGTTTATTTACATATTTTCTTTTTCACTTTTACTTACTTTTACTATGACCAAGGTGTGTGTGTGTGTGTGTGTGACAAATGAAAGATGGAATGGGAATAAATGAGGAATGTTCTCAATGACCGTACTGTAGATAAACCTAGTCGGTGTCTATCTCCATAGGAGTGTTTGCCATCCAGGAAGATAAGAAGGCGGCGCCTGTGACCAAGCAGGTGAAGCATGTGGGCATGATCGCCGGAGGAACGGGTAAAGGAACACCTGCGGTTGTTTCTCTTAATGCCACCAGTTGCTCCAGGTTATAGTGTGTGTGTCTCTGCTGTAGGGATCACCCCCATGTTGCAGATCATCACAGCAATGATGAAGGATCCTCTAGACCAGACTGTCTGTCACCTGCTCTTTGCCAACCAGGTGGGTTTTTACAGCCAGCCAGCCAGCCAGCCCAGAGGTTCTAACTGGGTTTTTCTGGCAACTGCAAAACACACCTCTCGCCCCTTGTGTGTTTCCCCCAGACTGAGAAAGATATCCTGCTCCGCACCGAGCTGGAGGAGATCCTGGCCAACAACCCAGACAGGTTTCAGCTGTGGTTCACTGTGGACAGAGCCCCAGACGGTGAGAAACGTCTCGTACATTCACTCATGCAGCCTGCTCTGATTGGTCGACATGCTGCAGGTCTAAAGTTCCGTAGCATTATTATCACAGTCCGAAACTAGCTCCGCCCTCTAAGTCCGGTGGGTCGATTCTCATAGGTGCTGCTGCCAGTTAAGTTTGCATTTCCTACCTGGGTTCACTGCCACAGCAATATAGGACGATATTTCCTTAGAATTGTTTTCTGCCAGTGTAGCCATTAAGTCTATGTATTTTAGACTAAACTGTTGGGTTTACGTATTAGGTTTAGACATGAAACGTTTTTGCATACATCCTTTTTATTTATTTTTTTATTTTATTTATTTTTTAAAGAAAATTTATTACCTGTTATTGTTTGTTTGCACTATTCCCATCAACTCAGCTGCTGTAACATCTGAATTTCACTTCTGGAATTAAACCATTTGAAATGCTTAGGATGGCCAGTCCTAATGCTTCATCAGACATTGACCAATCAGAGTGCCCGACAGCTAAATAGGATTTCTATAACTACTATTTTCAATTAAATTAAAATAGTTTATGGATGTTGTGTGGAGGCAGCCTTGTTTAACCTGTGTGTGTGTGTGTGTGTGTGTGTGTGTGTGTGTCAGACTGGGAGTACAGTCAAGGCTTCATCAGTGAAGACATGGTAAAGGACCACCTGCCCCCACCCTGTGATGACACCCTCATCCTCATGTGTGGACCCCCTCCAATGATCCAGTTTGCCTGCAACCCGAGCCTGGATAAAGTTGGCCATTCCAGCAGCCAGAGGTTCACCTTCTAGACGGCCTGGGTGAACGAAGGTTTGTCCCGGGGCTTAACTCTAAAACGCTATCCCCAAAAGCATTAAAGCACTCCCACGGCTGCAGAGAGCATTGCACTATGTATTTATATATATATATATATATCTATGTATATCATCATCGGGTTGAATCATCGTGTGAAAGCACCATAGGCCTGTGTTTGGAATGCGAGATGGAATATTAACAAATGTATCTAGAGTACCGGCCTTGTTAGTGCACACACACCGTTTGCTGTGGTAACCAGTCTGGCGTCAGTCTCCGTTCCAACATTTGAACATGTTCAGATTCCCCTGTATTCGATGCCCAACACCGGCGTCACTGCTCAAGTGACATAATGCTATTAGTTTGAATGGGGACCGATGGCAGGTATTACTACTAACAAGGGAGATCACATCATTGGGTGTCATTACCTACATGACACCACTTTCACAGACTGTTCCCCTGCATTTGACCATGTGACTACAAGCTGTACCAAACCTATTGTCCTGCTGTGGAACAGCCATTCGATTATTTTTTTATATTTAATATTTCAAGAGTTAAGGTTTATTCCTGAGTGCCTTAACATTTGCAAAGCTGTTAAGTATAACCTTTTGTATGCATTGTTAAAGAACTGTGGCTACTAGCTTCATTTATGCAGAATATTCTGTAATTCAGTGTCATATTTACTATTTGTGATGTCAATATCGTGCTGCAGAACACATCGACCTTTCAGTCTACCTATTGTTTGGATATGCAACATGTATCAAAAATAAATGTCCCATTCTAATTTATTGTATTATTTGTGTTTTGAAAAATGTGCGGTCAGAAGAAAAGTTTAGCATGTACTCTGGAAATAGCCAGTACGCCCTTTATATTATTTTCTATAGTTCTGTTCATGTTAACCTTTATCTTTCTGTACCAAGGTAAATACATTCATCTTTAACATGCACAATAGTCAGTTATGAAATAACATTTCCAAGCAGTATGAACACATTTCAGTATTACGCCACTCAAGGAGACAGGTTGTGTAATGACTATTCTTTGCGTTCCAGGCCATCCTTTAAACGTCCACCAAATCAGGATCCAGAATTGTTTCTTGTGGACATTTCAGCCAATCAGAGCACAACATGTCAGGTAGTTTATCACCTGCATTAATTCAGACTATTTACAACTATAGTATCTACCTTCACTTGAACATAAGACTAAAATAGCATCTCAATTAAAGTAGATGCCACTAAAAACAAAGCATTAATTATTAAAGTAATCCAGCAACTGCTCATTTTTATTAACAAAACATTTAAAAAACACCTACATTGTTTTGGCTGACATGGCAAAGGATTGTATGCAAATTTGAGTACCACACAAACATTTCCAATATAACAAGAGAAACACTGTGACATGAGGAAGGCCAAGAAACTTGGTAAAAAGTGAATACAAAACGAAGGTGTGATAATACTAGCATAAACAAAGATGTACATAAATGTAATAGATGTTGGTCAGGTCATGCATAATCAACCTCAATAAATATATAAATGGTTATACTTCAAAAACGATAACATATGGAAACCAGAGCATTAAAAGTCTAAAAAAAGTTTTTCGGCGACGATATTGGCACATGCTGGCGTTGTTGTCAGGGGAACACAGAGTCCTCACTTAGGAATGCATCGTCCTTCAACATGCTCTGTAACAGACGCGTGAAATTGGTCTCAAAGCTTCAACATGCCACTTTACAGTGTAGGTCACTTTGTTACTCCCAACTATAAGTACCTCAGTCAGTGATAAATACCAGCACAATGGACATTTGATGGTTGAAATAATTGTAACCATATGTTCAGTATGTGTATGGTCTCCTACCGTCAAATTGTTGATGCCCTCAGAAAACGCTCCGATCTCTCGAACAGCCCCCTCTGAATCTTCCATCTACCAAGAAAATAAAAAAAACTATTAGACTCAAACAGCAATGCAATCACACTCCAGAAACTAGCCATAACTACGGATGACTATTCGTGTGTTACTAGAATGTTACAGATTTTTTTTTCCAATGATTGCAAATGGCTGACATAGAAAATGTCTGTAGAAAATTATTCTATTGAGAATAATCAAACAAGTGTCAAAACAAGGTCCCATGTAAAGTTCTCACAAAGTACAAGCCGTACCTGTTCCAGCTGGTCCAGGTTGTCTTCGTAGATCCTGAGGAGCTTCTGGAAGCTGCTGTTCTTGGGCATGTCAATGTCCATGGGACAGACGTATTCTTCGTGGTCCTCTTGCCGTTTCCTCCTCAGGGTCCCGAAGCCCCCAAACGACAGTCTCCTGGGCTGCACCCAGGGCCAGCGACACAGCAGTACAGGTTATTCGCCACAAGGAGGTAGTGTTAAGCAAAATACAGGCCCCCAGCTTTACACATTGACACTGTGTGTTTTGTCCAATCATGTGCCACATAACAATGGTGGAGTGACCTTTGCTGAAAGTAGTTCCTCTCAACCATGGAGACAAAATACAAATTTTGCTCAGATGTTATGTACTATATGTGTACGCTACATAGCCTGATACCCTCATGCATTCACATAACTATTACTATACTTTACACCCAATTACAATGGCGTTTCCATCTCAACCGCGCCCCCTTGGGGTGAACACGACACATTGCCACACTGTGCCCACCACCACCAGATGACGCGTGCTTCCATTCACCTTGACTCTGGCCGTGGCTGTGAGGGCGACGTAATCCGGGTTCTCCAGGCAGTCCTGTTTGAGGCGCTGGGCCTCAGAGCCGATCAGCAGATGGAAGTGCGTGGCCAGGTGTCGCCTCAGCAGGGTCTTGCTGGGGGGGATATTGAGCAGCAGGGCCAGGGTCTCCACGTTGAAGCGTGGCTCCAGAACCTTTCACGGGAGACGACAATAATAACACCGTCAGGATTCATTCATTATAAACACTTTATGAACAGACTCCCCACTCACGGATCATTGTTGGTGACGCTTTGCAATCCAGAAGTTTTCCTCAGTTAAAAAAAAAAAAAAAAAAAAAAAGACACGTTCGTATGAAATCTCACCTTTGTGTGGCCCTTTTTAGAACTGCAAAAAACGACTGAATCACAAATCAAATAATCCGTGACTTGTTCCTACTAGCAATTACAATGAGGTCATTTAGCAGACGCTTTTATCCAAAGCGACTTACAATTACATGGTGCTATTACATGGAGCAG
>JAOEHI010000016.1:1974487-1998645 GCA_025447815.1 Percopsis transmontana
TTAAACTTCTTTTTTTTTCGTATTCCGTTACTTCGCCCCCGCGGCCGGCCCGCCCGGGCCCACACGGCGCCCCAAGGCGGTTTTTTGGGAAGGTCTTGAGACCCCCCAAGACCCCCCCTGGCGCCGCCGGTGTGTAAGCGTAAACTATAGTGTATCATTTAAAAATATTTTCTCTATGGGAGTGAAATTGCCTTCTGCTCTGCACCATAATAAATGTAAAAAAAATCACTGCTTCATTGAAAGCTCTGTCAAAAGATCTCATGCATTTCATAAAGCCAGTGGGGAACTGCTGCGGGTCTCCCCTCCATAGATGTATTGCACCTCATATCTCCTTCAAGGCTAAAATGAAGTTTGGTCTATTACCTGAATATTGGAGGGGTAACTGAGGAAGCCCTATAAACCATTCCACTATCCGTCTTTTATCCAAGTGATGGAAGATTCCTATTGATACCCTCAGCTGTTATGCTTAAGCTTTATCTTAAATGTATGATGAGAATACAAACATTTTTAAATCCAATATGTACATATTGCTACCGCGCATGTACATGAGGTATTAGTGATACTTTACCCTTAATTTCTTCCACAACATTCTAAACGTAATCAAAATGTATCGTTGTTCAAACCGTTCCAAACGTTTCCAGGCCATACGTTATGGCCAGGGCATCCCTGGCGTAGGACCGCCGTAGGACACCTCTGACTGTCGGCCCTCTCTTAGACCCCTATGTGAAAGTGTCCTTGATGTGCGACGGACGGAGGCTAAAGAAGCGGAAAACAACCACGAAGAAGAGCACGCTGAACCCCGTCTACAACGAGGCCATCGTCTTCGACATCCCCCCGGAGAACGTGGAGCAAGTCAGCCTCAACATCGTGGTGATGGACTACGACCGGTGAGCGCCGCGCCGCCCATGTGTTACTGTCTTGACCCACAACCCCGGAGAAGCACCGCTTCACAGATCGCCAGTCTATCGTTGTAACGAACTGTCTCTATTCTTAAAAAAAAAAAAATGAATAAATGTAAAAATTCCTTCTCTTTCCTGCTCTGCTAGGATCAGCTCTTAGAAGATTAATCTTTCTGCTTGTATTTAGGCTGTTAGCAATTATTTGAGGACTGAATTACAGTATATGTTGATAGGTAATGTATGTCGTGAAATGTAAGTTAGCCCTGATGACAAGATACTGTCATTATTCTAACAGAATGTTGTTTGTTATGATAACTGGTGTATGACCTATTACGCTATTGACTAATGTACTAATTGTAAGTCGCTTTGGACAAAAGCGTCGGCTAAATGCTGTACATGTAAATAGTTTTTTGTGGTGTGTGTGTGTGTGTGTGTGTGTGTGCGTGCACGCCAACAGAGTAGGACACAATGAGGTAATTGGTGTGTGTCGCACGGGGCCGGACGCGGAGGGTCTCGGACGAGGCCACTGGAATGAAATGTTGGCCTACCCACGCAAGCCCATCACCCACTGGCACACCCTGGCAGAGGTAGGTGTTCCCCCCGGTCCTATCACCATGTGAATCAGGCTCTCTGTAGAACCTCTGTAGAACGTTATGGACGCTCTTACCATTTATAGCTGCATCACAGTTATTTTATTGTAAAGTCCGACTCCAACAGGTAACCTGTTGTTGCAAGCAGACATGGAAAGTATTAGTGTCTGGACTTAATATAAAATAAAAACAATGTCATGAAATCAAGGATGCTACATGCTGAGGGTGTGTTTGTATAAAAGATGGCTCATAAAATGTCATAGCTCAACAGATACTGTATATGCTCCGTATACATTAGAAATGAGCAGTATGCACAACCCTTATCTGCTCCCAAAATACATGTACATACGCGCCGGTAACCCTACCTGCTCCTAAATGCTAGTACTTACTGTAACCCTACCTGCTGCTACATACTAGCTGTAGCATGAACAATGCTCACACACACAGGGCAGTTGGGCAGACCGAGTTTGACCCGTTTATTGACGATGTTTGTACAGGCAAATTTAATCAGCCTCGTGCCGAGTAGCTTCCAGTGAGTCGGATAGGTTTTAGCGTTCGCGGAAGGTTTGACGCTCCTTCCGTGTTCGTGGTCTCCTGCCGCTCTGCTCTCCTGGTCTGCCTTTTCTTGGGAGACAGGTGATTAACAAATGACACACCTGTTCCCAATCCCCATGTCCCATGAACCACGCCCCCAACACCCTCTGCTAAATACTAGTACTTACTGTAACCCTACCTGCTGCTAAATACTGGTACAAACTGTAACCCTACCCGCTGCTAAATACTAGTACTTACTGTAACCCTACCCGCTGCTAAATACAGTTTGTACTGTAACCCTACCCGCTCCTAAATACTGGTACTTACTGTAATCCATACTTGCTCCCAAAATACTTGTATTACTCATACTTGTATTACACACTATACACACTATTAATCTGTCCTAATTGACTGAACTAGTATTTCTTATTTACAGATAAACACCATTCTATAAGGTTCACATGTTCATTAACATGTTCATAGACGTTTCTTTTCTACTCACAGTGGCCGGGAAGAGCAGCCAGTTTTGAGAGTCAAGGTTCTTGTCCGTCGCCCAAACCCCCTCAGACACCCTGAGGAACCCCGGTAGAGTCAAATGGTACGCCTCAGACCGCAGGTTCGTCTGTCTCTCAATATAATAATCTATGACAATGGAATTACATCTATTATATGTCTTAATTCTTTCTAAGATCAAATTGGTTCTAAAAGGGTGGATTCTTACTTTTCTTCAAGTGCTCTATAGAGCTGCTATGCACAGCATGTATTGTCATTATCTATAATTTGAAGTAATTTAAAAATGAACTTGTACTGTATATTTGCACACCGGTTACTTTTTTATCACTCAAATTAAACTGCATCTCAGTAACATGTATGTTATTTGTGACTGAGAGATGTTACAAATACTGCCAACATTTTACACGACCCAGATGATGTTTTTGTTTAATATCATTTCTCTGTTTTGAAGAATCTTTTTTTCTGGCCCAACAAGGATGCTAAGTCAAGGGCTAAGCAGCTCAATGTGTACTTGGTGAGACAGCACAAGCGTTGAAGTCCCCGTCCCCCCGTCCATCCACACAGAAGTTTTGAGTTAATGTGACTGAAAGACCACCTACAGTATTTCCTAGTTTTGTTGAACCTTTACGCAGGCCAACTGACACATTTTTCTTTTGAGTATATGCAGTTGCTCAGCATGGCTTGTAGCATAGCTTGGCATAGATTCAACCCAAGAAGTTGTACTGTATAATCAGTCAGACTAAAACACCTGTGTGGGTGGACAGGGATTTTCAATTCCACGTTTAGGCTGTAAAAAAAACATTCAGAAATCAACGCAATTATCGTAATAATATAATTATAATAAATATAATATATAATAATGAACAAATTCTTGAACACAGACCAACTGTAGAAAAAGCATGTAGCAATTCTACAGAGGATCAACCTCTTAAAATATTATGTAAAGAGATAAAAATCACATAATTTACATGTCTCTAAAAGACCTCTTAAACCAAATTGTCAGCCTGATATTGTGGATGTGGAGCTTTGCGAAATGTGGACAAATATTTATGTAATTCATTCTTGTTATTTATTAAGCTATGTTTTTAGTCCAAATGATCAATACAAAAACATACTTGATATAAATTTTATGCAAATTAAACATGAAAGGAAACAAAATGAATGTGTGAAGGATGCAGCCGGCAGCGATGGGCCATGGGAATGAGGGAATAAGAGTTTAAGATAATAATGATGATAAAGTTTTAAACACAGGTTAGGTTTTGGCTGATTAGACTTCAGGACTGTGTGGGCGTGTACAAGACCCCGCTTGATTGACACCTCCTATCTATATTCATATATCGTATCATACTGGTTCTTTTGATTGATTGCTGACCTCTGCAAACTTGCAGCATATCTCCCCCAAACTTGGAGAGTCCAATCAGCCAGATTGAGTCAAAACACCTGTGTGGGTCTTTAAAACGTTTCTCCCGCTGCCCTGATGATGCCAAGCGGCTCCTTTAATACGGCGGGCAATTTTACATCGCATTAAGCCATATTAAATCTGATAATGACAAAAGATTGCCCTTTTGTCCGTGCAGGCTAGTTACAAGGTTTTATGCACCTTCAAATTACACTGACTGATCTTAACACATGAGTAATAAGATAATTAAAAAAACATAGCAAATACAGAAGACTATGTACTGTTAACTAACTTGCACATGAGATAATGTTTCCCCCCGCACTGCCCCAATATTAGAAATATGACTATTTTTACTTGTAGCATGCGTGTCTGTATATTTGAATATCTACTTGGAAATTGTAAGCAATGGATAAATTATTTCAATTTATAACTTAGTGTTTACATTTATATACACTTGTCAATGGTAATGTTTGTATATATAAAAAAAAAAATTAAAAGAGTTGTCGTAAACTTCTGGAAACAAATATTGCTACGTATTTATATTGTTTTGTGGTAATTTGTACAAAGCAGCCTTGAGTTCTAGTGCATTTTGTAACAGTTGTGAACAATTAGTGCTATTTGAACCCTTTTCCACTCCTCTATTCAAATGTTTTATGTTTGCGAATTTAGAGCTTCTAGCTGGAATCTTTGACATATCGGTTTTAATCTATATTCCGCAAAAGAAAACAGCGTCTGCAACTCCTGTCATGAAGTGTACAGTTTGTGATAACTTTTGTAAGAATTTACAGTAAACATTTAAAATATTATTTATGGTATCTGTATTTTAAGTAAATAAAATGAAAAAAATCCCCAGTCTGTTTATCTGTGTACGTTTCTCGGGGGACTATACTGTATACTATATACAAATAAAGCCATAAATGAATGATACAATCCAGTTAATATTATGAAAGATATGACCTAACAGATTCAGTTTTACATTGTTTTTTGTTGGTTTGCACCTCGGTAACCTATATTGCATCACATATTCTAATAGAGCCACTATTAGAACTCCTTCTTCAAGGGGAGGGGCCAGGAAGTAACTTTCAGAACTCAGGGCTGTACAGGTGTGTCACACAGTCACACATTTAGGTGGCACTGGGTCCCGGAGGCATCATTTACGTGACCCGTTAGCTCAGAACCACCTGCTGCGCCGCCGTGCCTGTCACTTTAATTGTGGTTCTGTCAGTCTTGCGGGGCAGCGAGAAGCCATTTGTTCTGCAGCGTGCCACAGCGCGCTGCTGGTGTTTGTCACCGGTCCTATTGTAACGGCATCTCCGCGCTGACAAGAAACCAAAAGGAGCATCGCTTTCCTCTCAGCCTGAGAGTAAGGCGCGACTGCAAAATTGCTGATAATAACAGGGTTCAAAAAACACAATGGAATAGTAAAAAGAGAAGAAATGTTTCTACAAAGTTGGAACACATGCTATTCACACAATGAAAGTAGATTAATTGGAAATGGGTTTAAGCATTAGGTTAATAACTTGAAGAGCAAGTTATGGTCCTTTATCAGATCACTGTTTCTGAGTTGATGTCATTTAGTGTTTTGTGACAAAATCCTACCTAAAGTGACAATACACATTTTACGCAGGGTATTTTTATATGTAATGTACAGTATATTAATAATACAGTGTGTGTCCATGCACCACAAAGTCCCTCAGTGGAGAGGAACTACAATATTATCAGCAAAACCATTTTGAATGTCCAAGGCCTCATGTGTTTACAGGGATTCAATTACCCTCAGCGTACCCTCTTGTAACCAAGGTTACACTGCAGTGGCGGACCGACATCCATCAATGCTTGCTAACCAAAATTAGCACATCACCACCAAACTCACTCAAAGCCTTCTCTGACCAGTGTGACCTACAGGCGTGTTTGATGGTTGAATCAATGCAGAACATTTTGATCTCCCATTAATTGTAAAAGACAGCCCAACTGCCTTTTGATCCAAAATATGGGAAGCTGGGGACAAAAGCTGTGTGTTGCATTAGTTTCCTTGGTAATGAAAGCCACCAAACGTCACGAGTGCCAAAACCACATTTAGAATCTAGTTGTATCTTCAGTCGGTGCGAGCTAATAGCTGCACGGGCTAATGCATGCAATTAAGGCTTTGTCATTTCAAGAATGGTTATTTGTGCTTGGTATTTAGCACTACTGCTTTATGAAGACTTTGGCAAAGATTGGACAGCCTCATGACTCTTGTCAGCGTAGCATCTGCAGGACTAGTGTTGGTATAGTGGAAAACATCTGGCCCTTTGGACGAAGACCTTTAATCAGCCCTTCACAAGCTCTTTCTAGATCAAATGGCCAAAACACATTATCAGGAAAAAGTACAATTTGTGTTACGTTGTAAAACTCCCATCGTTTTTGGAGAACAGCAGAGTGTCTCTGACTTCCAAGTTTAGATCTATGGTGCAGGATGACTAAAACATTACCCTTTAACTTAGAAGTGTGTTGCTTTACATACAAACTGGAAGGCCTCACATCAACCAGCTTATACACACACGGGTATTTCAAGGAACATTGCCTGACAACAACCAGCTTATACAAACACGGGCCTTTCAAGCAACATATTGTAACATAAACATACACAGTTAAAAAATAGCGTTCCATTACTTCAATGATGTTGGTTTGAACATATTTTTTTTAATGTACTTTAACTGGCCACTTGCACTGTGTACAGAAGGTCAAAGGTCAACCGATTACCGGCAGTGGAGCAGGACTGGTATCTATTCTGAGGACCATTATACAGTAGGTAAATGATTAAATGCACAGTTATGTAATGCCACTGTCCATTAAAACCTAATGGTTCTTTTATGATCCTCTAAATTCCATTAAAATCTCAGGGCCATCTTTGCGATTTGGCCACAGGTACTGTACGCATCATTGATTGTTTACTGTAAGGTAGGCACCACATTTTATAGAGATAATAGAAATATCCAAATACCCACTTAACAAAAGTCTAAACAAATACATTTATTCTCATCTAAAATGGACAATGAATTCAGACAAAAAAAAAACCACATCCAATTATGTTAATGTTCCCATCTTATATAAAATATACATTTTATTAATATTAGTATTTATTTAGGCCTATGTATTTACTTTATTTATTCAAGGCATGATTAGGTAACTTTTTCATAAGCATGAAATGTGATGATATGTTGTCAGGTTTGTGTGAATGAGTTGTCTCATTCCGTAACCAACATGACAGAAAAAGCCCAGATCCCACTGAATGGTCTACAGCCAGCTCCAAGCCAACAGCTTTCATTCAGCAGCCGTGCCTGTCACTGGCAGAACCAAGATGAAAGGCTGCGATGCGTGTTTGAAGACAGAGGAAACAGTAAAGCATCGAAGCATGTGTCTAGAAATAGATGCTTTTGCCCAGGGCTGAGACCAAAGGAATCCTCTTTCATTATCCTTCCCCCAACAGTTGATTTGTCTTGACACAAACATGCAGCTTAGGAATAAACACAGCCTGGTAATGCACAATTAGTCCAGTATTGGAACATTTTCAACCTTCAAACAATCTCCAACTTTTCAAACATAAACGTTGTAAACGTCAGCTTCGCTGCTATTTATGAATGCTTGAGGCACTACAGTAATGATTCAGCATGCTACGCAATCATAAAAGCCTTTCCATTCGAACTTCTTGTTGTTTTTGCGTGATTTGATGTCTGCCTGCAACATTTCTAGGAAAATTTTAAACACCAGAGAGAATAGGCAGAAATTCACAGGCACCCTATTCTGAGGGCTGTTTGGTTTGAAGGTGTAATTTATGACCGCTATCACGAAGATACAATAAACTACGTATACATTTGTAGGATTGTTTGTTTTGAATTGTTGTGGGCAACATTCTCTTATATATGTGTCATTTATGCGGATAACACACATGTAAAATAAGAAATAGGCTATATCAGATTCCTGTAACTGCATGTTGTAGTCCATTTAGAAAAGAAAATAGGCCTACCCACAACATTCACAGAATTTCCCTTTTAAACGCAGCAATCATTCCGTTTTAATGGTTCACCTGTTTTTTATACAAATTACAGAGATATTACACATACAGTTTATCCGCACAACTGTCAGAGATAAAGACTTTCTAAAGACCTCCCGGTCTCATACACAATCGCTCTGCCATGCAGAATTACAGAAAGTCTGAGAACGGTGATTAAAACACGGGGGGTACGGTTTTTGTTTTTTCCCACACTAAAACAGAACACAAGAGCCTTCGCCGTTGGTCCAAAAAGCACAGCGCCATCGTCAGACAGAAAGACGGGATAATAACAGGTTGGAGCCGGAGAGCAGCTCAATCTCGGCTGCCGCGAGTGATTTTTTTTTCCGCTGCGCGTAGAGGTGGAGGAGGACTCGTGAATCACCGGAAGACACGGGGAGAGAGAGAGATGAAAGCAGTGGGAGATCGTGAGCTTGAATCTAAATTGAGACGTGTATGGCTCATGCTGCAGTGTGGCGATTCACAGCCTGAGTCATTTTGAAATGTCCAAATAAGAGCAGCTGGTCCGCGGCAAGAACATGGCGAGGGTTCCATACAGGGGTTGAATGGGAGTGTAGAGGACACCTCTTGCTTGTACAGAATAACACCAATAACATGCTGTGTCAACTCTGTTACAACACTGTCGAAAATAATCACAACCAACATGTACTGGTATGAGTGCGTCAGGTTTCTATGAATGAAGCATCCAGACTCCCACGCTGAAGTGATGAGTCATGCTCAGGGTCCCCATCCTCACAATATGACTGTGGGTGTTGCCAGGGTGCTGTTAGGTAATTGACCAGGCTTATATTTAGAATGACTTTGCATTCCATGTCATCAATAGGACCCACACGCATGCACACACGCTCAAACACGCATTATCACAGCACCAGAGAATACAACCAATTGCACGCACACATTACTCAAACAATTGCACTTCGTAAGGTGTGTTTCGCAACAAACCAAAAAGGGGACTCACTTCACCATATTCATTGCATACGTCTTGCCTCCCAGGACAAACAACAAAACATCCTCATCTTCAACCGCATTCGCCGCCGGTGTCTGTATTATTAGCTACCCGATAGCACCTCTGAGCGCTAGGCCTATTACCAAGTTTCACTCAAGTGAAGTTGGTCTGGTATTCATGCTCACATATAAACATACAAAGTAGATTGATGGCTGAGAGCCACTCCAAACTAAAACTAACGCTACACTGGAATGCACAGCGAAGGGGCCAGAATGAGCTGTTGATAGTTTGCATGGCGACATCAAGTCTTTATGTGGCTGGGGGGAATATAGGGCTTGTGGACCTGTGGGGGCACAGATTAATGCCCTGTCATATAAGCTGGATCTACTTTATGCCTCTGGCTGGAACCAGGTCCCATCTCAATTTGGGTGCTGGAGATAGGCCCAAACGGCACACTCTCTCAGGGCAGGCAAATTTATCTACACGCCAGAGGCATCTGCAGCGGCATATCTAGAATTTCTACCCTTCTACGTAGCTCCCCCCCCCCCCCCCATTCATTCCTATTGACAGGGAGGGGAAGAGAGAGAGCAAGAGAGTGTGTCTGTGTCTGTGCCAGTACAAGATAGAGAGAGACATGACAGAGTAGCTGTTACTTCTTCCTCCCCTCCTTAACTCACCGTTCTTGTTCGGAAGCACAACCACGGACAAAAGTGCACATGGCTGACGGGAGAGGGGTAGAGAGGAGTGCCAGCCACTCAGCTGTGGTATGTATGTGTTGGGGTGACGGGGGGGGTTATTTCAAACCAAAACGGCGTTTGTTTTTTTTGTGTAATGCTGATTTCAACCACTAGGGCGATTCCAGACACAAACTTTAAGGTGTCCCTTTAAGTTATGTGATTTTGAAGGCGCCACATTTGTAAAATCCAAGCGTCAAACATAATAACCTCAAATGTAGTGATCCCCCACCTTGAAGGAATGATAGCCCCTGGCATTTTATCATACTATAGCCACAGTATATATACATGCACCGTGACTGAATGTGCAGCATAATGACAATAATTTACCTCAAATCACAAATGGATATTTTCTTCCTTGGAGGGGAAAAGTACAAATAAAAACATGTTTCACGTATATTAGCGTCTCACAAGCCATAAAATGTTCTCTAATGGTTAATTATAGAGAGGCATTATGTTGTATAATTCTCATTAACGATTGCCTTCCATTAGAAAGTTGTTAAAAATTAATAGGGAGGCTCATGACAACCTTTCTGTGATATCATGTTGTAAACCAATGTCTCCAGTCACCACGCAGACCCTCAGAGCAACTTCTGTGCCTTCAGCCAAGGATTCACTACCAGTCTTTCTAAATGAGAATCTGAGGCATTGGACAGGAAACGCGCATAAACCTGCGCCTTGTGGCCATACTTACACACTAATCACTTTAAGTATGTGTTCCTATAAAAAAGAATATAAACAAGAAAGTTGGAGATCGTTATTGTTTTGGAAGTAAATCAGTGTGTGGCCTTGTTTATCGCAGAGTGCCCCATCTATTCACGTCTAAGAGTAGGCTGAACCGTGTGCGGTTAATAGGCTCAAAAATAACAAAACAGCTTCGTAGACCACACGACAAGCAATACAAATACAGCGTGGAAACATTTTCCGATCCATTTATAACTGGAATATCTATTATTAACTGTTCCAGAACATCTACGTTACATAAAATAATAAATAAAAAAAAACAGATAATTCATTTAACACTGAACCATTCCCGATACAGTAACGTCATGCCCAATGTGTGCCCCCTCTTTATTTTATTACCATTATTTTTATAATATGTAGTTATGATCATATTATGAGTCAAACGTCTTCTTCTAATTATGTCATAGATCATACTGCAAAAAGTCACACACCCGACCCTTTCCCTATGGTAATGGTTTCTTCCAAAGTGTGTGCGTGAGTGGCGAGGGTAGGAAACCACACTGTAGAGGTGGCCTTCCTTCTGTCTCTATGGAAACCTGTTTGCAAACAGCAATGTCTGGAAGGCTTTAATAGATTGTCCGTTATGAGAGCAAATCAAAGGTTAGGCAGCAATGGTTTCTACCTGAGTGGCCGTTCGCACCTCACAAAAAAATTGCCTGCCCTTGTTCTGACAGTTGAGTTTTACTTAGACTTTGATTGAAAATAAATTGAAAATAAAGGGGACCATTCCCTCTGCGTGATGTTGTGGCTGGTCAAGAAATGCATTGTATATAAACTGCTGTGTCTGTATGCCTGGTGTTTTAGATGTCATCAGTTACCAGACATTAGATTGAATCGTTAATAGAAACATGTTATATATTAAAATAATTTTTTGAACTATTGTTTGTTATATTCAAAACAACGATATATATAGATTATATGAAAGTACAACTTTTCTGACAATATGAACTAGTATATAGTCAATACTATAAAAGTATTATACAGTATATGCTACTATATGTTAGGACTAGTGGCCCCTCGAGATTATTTAATGTATAACTGATACATTATCATGCACAATCTTCAATATCATTGTTTAACAAACAACTTAATTACAAAACAGAATAACTAATATGCAGCACATAACTAAAATACAGCACGCTTCAGCCTGTTTGCCCCCTTGATCCGGGTTCATTAGAACTGGATGCCCTTCAAATACCAGACATCAAACATGCCCAGGAACACTCTGTCACCCCTGGGGGTGGTGGGCTCGCTCTTTTAGTCTACGGTTAACTGTTTCCTGTCCACAATTGTGCGTGTCGGCATTCCTATAGCGCTTAGCTCGGAGAGACTAAATTAGCTTGCTAACAAGTCAGCTGTGTCACACCTGTCAGAGTGCGGTAGCTCAGCTGTTTGACAGAAACACACAACAAACTCGCAACAATTAATGGTGCTTCACAAAGTGTAAAATGTACGCAAAGATTTAAAAAAAAAAAAACAGCCCCTGTTGCTGTTTTTGTGTCAGGAGGCAAGAAAGAATAATAATTCAAACAGAAACATTTTACGCTGGCAAAACAACACACGCAGCACCAAATATTTAATTGTTTTAATAATGTTCTCAGTCAACATCTTGTGAACACAAACTCCCAGCCAGTGAAACACAAATAACCTCAACCGGGACAAGCTATTAGTATAAAGCAGAAACATGTCATAGCCTCCCTACATCTTGACGCGACCCATAGCCAAATAGTCCAGAGCCAGCGGGCCACGGCCGGGCCGGGTTGTGGCAGCTCACTTCCAGGAGCCAGCCTTGCCTTTGGCCCCGCGGGACGTCTTGGCGGCCTTGTGGCCCCGCTGGTGGTCGCTGACACGGTTGCGCAGGACTTGGATGTCGTACTTCTGCCTCTTCAGCCTCTCCGCCAGGTCGAACTTGTCGGCGTGCAGCTGGTAGAGCCACTGCCAGAGCTCGCGGGCCTTCTCCGCCAGCTTCTCCTGGCTCAGGTGGTCCACGTTGAGCGGCCGGCGCCGCTCCATCAGGGCCTTCTTCTTCTCCTCGCGCGCCGTCAGCTTCTTGCCCTTGCGCTGGTCGGCCCTCTGAATGTAGCCGCCGAACGACTTGCTGGTGAAGACCTTCTTCTTGCGCGCCTCCTCCTCCGTGCGCACCTTGGCCGCCACCTCCTCGCGCCGGGCGCGCTCCTCCGCCTGGCGCGCCTGGCGCTCCCGCTCCCGCTCGGCGCGCTCCCGCTGCTGCTCGGCGCGGTCGGAGCGGCGGCGCTCGATGCGTTGCCGCAGCGCCACCAGCTCCTCCTCCTCCTTCTGGCGGCTGGAGAAGTGCAGCTGGATGAGCGTCTGCAGGTCGCCGAAGTCCTTCTCCAGGCGCTTGCGGTGGAGGTCGTCGAAGTCCACCCGCTCCCCCTCGGGCAGCTTGGGCGGGGCAGTGAGGGGCACGTAGGCGCTCCTGGGACGCCGCTTGCTCTCCCCCTCGCCCCAAGGCTCCTGCTCCTCCTCCTCCTCCTCCTCACCGCCATCCGCCGGCTCCTCCTCGCCCCGCATCTCCGGGTCTCTGGTGCCATCTTCCTCCGGCTCTTCCTCCTCCTCTTCCTCCTCCTCGTTCACCTCCTCCTCCTCCTCCTCCTCATATTCCTCCACGATGGCCTCGGTGTCCGACATGACGAGCGACAGAGGGAGACAGAGACAGAGACAGAGAGAGAGAGACCAGCCTGGTGTCCTGACAGCAACAGCAGCAGACTGAAGCGCTGGACACTGAGGCTGATGGGGTTTTTTGAAGTGCCCAGCCCCGGGTCATGTGACCGCCCACCCGGCCCAGAGTCCCCCCCCGGTCGATGGGGGTTTGGGGGAGGTTGGGGGAGATTTCCAGACAGATGGAGTGGCGTCTATTTTCTCCTTCGGCAGGTCTTGCGAGCCCCTCAGCCCCCCCACCCCACCCCAGAACACTCACCATCATTCCTTTGTAAGGACAAGATGAGTGACTATTTCAGAAACACAACAGATGCTAACTCACACACACACACACACACACACAGTTGTGTTTCCACAATAAACAATGTGTTTACTTTTACACTCACAAGGGGAATTACTTTGGGTTGGGTGGGGGGCACAAGAAGATACAACAACAAGGAAACAATATCGTTTTGGCAAATAAAATCATCCATATTGCAATGTAAACGTATGGAAAGTGTCGTATCCGTCTTGGCGGGGTTCAAACGCACCAGAGCAAAGCCCAGCTCTGTGATTGAAGACTTGCATTAGCAAAGCCAATGGCACTCTCTGAAGGACCCTGAAACAACGCCAAGCCCAATGAGAGTCTCATGCCGAGGGCAGCTGACTGACACATTTTCTCCAGTACCTTCAATACTGCAGTGTTAACAAACAAAGCACTTCAGATTATAGGCCTAAGCCTACCTATTACTAATATCATGTTTGACGGTAACTGTCCAGGCTGTGGCTAGCAATATCTTAAAGGTTTCTGCACTGGGAGCATAGCCGGCGCCAGCAGAAAATGAAACAGGGGGGAAATTGAAATGCAGAGAGGGAGCAGTGACTTGCGTACGCACACTATATGATCGTTTTACAAGTGCATCACTACGCCACACCACACACATACACACATACATGTATATTCTAAAAAAGACTGAGCGTGCCCACACTTGAGAAGTCTTCAGCAATTCATTTAGAGAGGACAGGAAGAAAGTGTACCCCTCTTCGGTAGCACTTCCGGGTCACTGTAAAAAATGTCTATTAAGAAAACAGCGCTGAAGCAAAAGAAGATCTTAAAAACAGCAATGTGGAAGACCCAAACATCGCTCCTGCCACACCTCCAAACCAAAATGCAGTTAGAACATTCCTGCTATCAGAGACGGACTCTTTCAGTGCAGAACGGATTAAAAAGTAATTGTTCTAAGGCTAGTTTACTATGCCGCTTTGATAATGACATGACATACAAGAGCGGTGCCGAGCACTTATACGCACCCAATGTTAAAGACGTGCCAAAAGACAAAATGCACGTTTTGGGGGAACTGGATAATTGACGGGAGATAACAGCTGCTGCATGTGTGTGTGTGTAGTGTGTAAAGCTTCTCTTTAGGAACTGCTGCCATTCCCCATTATACTTGTCTGGCGGCGGTACAAGGAACACATAAGGACATAATATGATACGTTTTAAATCTCTGGCCACATAAATTTTATGAAGACGTTTTAATAACAACACACCCGTATCACTTCATTGACACGCACTCACTCTAATTCTGTTCCCAGTTCAGCACAACAGGTGGTACCATCCTCATTAAGACATTCGTTGCTTTATGGCGGCAAGACAACTGTTTCTATTAATAGAGCCAATGAACCACCAAGCCTATAAATAGCTCCACCCACTGCTAGCAACATCTACATGAACAAAACCTCACTGTTTATAATACCACCTCTAGTGTTAATTGTAGCTTTACCATAGCATTCTTTTTCATGTGGATTTTTTTTATAGTCTCTACTGGTTTGTTTTCATGTAAATATTCTGTTTACAGTTGCATCTCAAAATGTTTTAATATTTTTCTGTAAAAAATTGAAAACTTGAAAGGGATAAAGTGAAACTTTCATATATTCTAGATTCATTACACATAAAGTGAAATATTTCGAACCTTTTTTTGTTTTAATCTTGATGATTACGGCTTACAGCTCATGGAAATCTAAATCCCAGTATCTCAAAATATTAGAATAAAGAATTTATAATACAGAAATTTTAGAGACTGCAGAAATGTAAGCACTCAATACTTTGAATTCATGCTCCTTTTGCATGAATTACTGCATCAATGCAGCGTGGCATGGAGGCGATCAGCCTGTGGCACTGCTGAGGTGTTATGGAAGCTCAAGTTGCTATTTTTTATTGATGCAGTAATTTGTGCAAAAGGAGCCCCAATCCAATAATGAGTGAACAAATTAACATACTTTTCAGAAGGCTGACATTTCTGTATTATAAAATATTTATTCAATTTTTTTGAGATACTGTGCTTTTGAATTTCATGAGCTGGAAGCCTAAGATTAAAGATCAAGATTCAAGAATAAAATAAAATAAGGCTTGAAATATTTCACTTTATGTGTAATGAATCTAGAATATATGAATATATACAATTTTTTAAATTAAATTACAGGGACAAAATTTACTTTTCCACGATATTCTCATTTTTTGAGGTGCACCCGTATATTTTGTATTTTACTTTTATTTTTTATATTGAATGACATGTTTTTAAAAGGTGATATATAAATTATTATGATTCATTCATTCATTCATATTATTATTACTACAACTACTACTACAACAAAGATCAAGCCAGTCAGGCTTAATGTGCTCTAACAAGTAATCCTAAAATATTAAAGCGCTGTTCAATGCATAATGCAAATAGTATCAAGCTGTGTTTTACATTGTTCTGACTGGTTCTTTAAATCATTTAATGAAATACAGTAATATGTAGCTACTACCAGCTGCGAGGTATTCATACATTACCATATATACTTTGGAATAACATTATTTGAATTGTTTCTCACACAATTAGCCAATTCAGCCAGTCAGTAACTGTCCAGATGAATAGAGTTTTATGGTACAGTACCTCTAGTTGTAGAGGCATGGCGCCCCCATCTGGTCAAACTATAGTACAACACATTATGTCACCCATGCATTTTCTCTTGGAGAAAGCGATTCCTTTGGAAGCCTACTCTGGCGGTATGAACATCAGAAAGGCCTCACCTGACAAAGGACTGGTACATGTACAGAACAAATTACATGTGCAGGGACAGCCTCTCAAATGCCATGGTAAGTCCAAGTTGATTGACGCAGAAATATCAACATGGTCTAACTGAGATTGAGAGAGCAAACTCAGCATCGCAAGTGCCTGCGGTAGCCTATTTTGGATAACACAGTAAATCCACAAATTTGGCACATTTTGTGAAAATGCCTACTGCAAATGGGTTGCTGCAACATAGTGATACTTTATAACATTTTAATGTACGTTTTGCTTGATGTATACCATGATTAAACACATTTTCTAAGTTAAAGGGTCTGTTTGTCTGAACCTCCTTGGAACCAACCTTGAAGATTCTTTGTTGGTGCCTTGACCCACACAGACGGCCAACGCTCAAGACAATAGAAAATAAAAGACAAGAGGCAGTTTGCATTTAAACCCAACTCAATATTTTAATGAAAACAAAACACACTGACAAAGAACTAGGACCAAGTGAAGCACTACACATTCCAGCGGCACAGTAGTTACCGTTTACAAAGGGAAGCCAAGGCGTGAGCAGTCAGAAAGCCCGCCATATATTCTCTCGAGTCATGGCACGGGCAAAAACACTCCATAGTAACATCCGATGACAACAGATACAGCTGTAGCAAGAACACACCAGAAGCGCTGCATGTTTAAATCCTAGACTGTATAAATAAATGGACAAACCCTCCGTGACGTCACCCATAGAATATCTGAAGAACGGGTTTGAAGCGTTTGAATAGTGTGCTGGCTCGGCCCGTTGCCATCTTGGCAGTGTCAGATTCCCGCCTAACTCTCGGGTATGTATAATGAATGGATAAATTGATGGCTTGATGGAATATAATTTCAATTGATGAGTTATATAAAAATCGCCCCCCCTGTACAGTTGTCATGAACGGGGAAACTAGCTATAGAGACCAAAACCGCTTTTTGTACCAGGCTGTAAACCTGTTTATTTCTGCTGTAAAGTTGGACATTTTAACATGGGGGGGTTTATGGGGATCGACTCGCTTTGGAGCCGGCCTCAAGTGGCCATTCGAGGAACTGCAAGTTTTGGCACTTCCTTATGGGCTTCATTTCTAAGAATCGAATGTTGCCGCTTGGGTTAAAGCTGCGGAGGATAACATTTAATGGTATAATATTTACTTTTAATTGTCAGTGGTAGGTGATTTGTTCTCTCCTTTGGACCCCTTGAATTGGGTACAGTGGTGGGGAATATACTGGTTCAGGGGCGATGCTGTCAGTTAGAGGGTCGCTAGGGTAACTATACTGCTACTGAAGGTCAGATACAGAACAGGACAGATCTGGTAAACACACATAGCGTGCAGTTGCACCATGTGACCTGAAAGGCCACCAATTTGCGGATACTATCCCGTGCAGCTTTAAAGACACGGGAGCAGTAGAAACATACTGGACTGCCAAGAAATGGGAAAAATCTTCAAAAAGAACAAAAGGACAAAAAAAAAAAAAGAAGATCCATCCACAATGATTCTTTATATCAAAAATATATCAATGGGTCTATGGCTACACAAACAGTGAAAGAATACACGTACAATAGCAAATATGTACAAGTCGCATGTGAGCTGAACTTATCAAATTCTTAGCAAATTCATTATATACACACACACAAAGAATCTTGTCCCAGTCAGGCAGTATAATGTGGTCGCCTTTATGACAACACAAGGACATCAGTCTTGACTGGGTTAAATCCCATGTAGGAGAACAGGGTCCAAAAGCGTTACAGCGTTGTGAATGTGCTTACTGACAGGTCTGTGTGATCCTGTCTTTGTTTTTCAAAAGCTGCCTTGTAGCGACTAAACGAGCATGTCAGTGTAACAGAACTTCTGTCCCAGTGGCCATTTTGTGGTCACCACTCACAGCAGTCTGAAGACACGCCTGCGTTTAGTACAACAAACAGATACTTTAACAGTTTCTAAACATAATCATTTCGTGTGAGGCGTGTCAAGCTACCTCCTCTAATGGCTGCTCTGTCTTTGGAGTTTGGACATGACCCCATTTCCATTCCCAGACTCCTCACTGTGGCGTTTACCCCCCACCGGATTGCCATGTTGTCCCAGCCCTGAAACAAGACAAGGGGGTTCAGATGCAAAGGGGAGGAGAACAACCATACATTTTCTCTCTGCGGTTAGTTCGACTCACAATTATATAATTATACACCCGGTGCATTGTGGGCCACGACATGCAACAGCAGATCAAATAAAACAAAACAAAAACACACACCTTGTTGCGCTGAAGGCTCCGGGATCTGTTTGGCATCTTGAGCATAACACATCATGCTGCTAATGGCAGCGTATCCTGAAAACACAGACAAGAGCCACAAATGACCACAGGAATAAACGGCTGCAGCCTCGTCTTATAGTCCACTATATAGGGACCATAACTTGGCTGATACCCTAAAAAGTGGGGCAGGGGAGGAATTAAAGTTGGGTGTACCCACCCTGCTGGTGTGTGCCGGTGCTGGTTTGTGGGTCACCCTTGGTATACCCCAACACACCGCTCTGCCAGTCTCCCTGGGACAGCGCCGGCATCTGGTAACCTGGGAAACAAGACCGACATACATTCAGCTTCCAGATCTCCGTACTCTATGGCTTAGAACATAGATGGACGGCAACATCATCCCCAGAGCCAGCAGGGGGCAGCGTACCGGATGTGGCAGAAGCGTCGCGTGCTCTGTCCATGGACAGTTCCATCATCCTAGAGGAAGCCCCGTTACCGTTTGTGTTGGACGGAACTGTAGCTAGAAGGCCTGGAGGAGAGGACACAAGAAGACAGGACAGTTGACGTTTTGTAGGGAAGTCAGAATAAGCTAGTACACAGCCCTGACAAGAATGAATGAACGAACCAGAGAAGCTTAAAAAGGGACAATCACACATTATTGCTACGTTACAGAAACAATGTTGTTTTGTTGTCAAACGTGAGAAAGTGCCCAACCCCTCCCTCACCTGAAAACTCCAGATTGGGTGCATTTCGTGGCAAGCGTTGGAAAGTAGATTTGAGGCACTGATATTTGGAGAAGAAATAAAGCCACCTTTTCATCGCTACTCTCTCTCCTCCACAGCTTTCCCACAACTTGCCTTCCCACCACCAGACATGTGCACAGTTTTTTTTACAACCAAAACAAGTCAGTTTGCAGTAATAGATATGGTCCGTTTTTGTGTTATTGGAGGGCACTAGAAACACAAGGGGAAAAAATCTGTGATTGTCCCTTTAAATTAAAATCCGTGGCTAGCGATTTTGACCGTGACCAGTATATGTACTGTATGTATATATGGTCAGTTCAACCAGAGCATACAGCCAACATGAGGTGATTAAGGGAATGGACCCATCTCATGCCACGCCTGCCCCTCGGTCATCAGTGTTGCCCCGACCATGCGCGCCGCTCACCCAGGCCGCGGTAGCAGGACAGCTGCTGGTAGATCTGCTTCATGCGCTCGATGTTCAGGCAGCTGGCCTCGGCGTGGAGCACCATGGGCTTGGGGTAGTGCACGCCCACCACGCACCTGGCGGCCTTCTGCACGCCCTCCGGGGCGTTCCAGGGCTCGTAGATGTACTTGGCGGGAAACCCCCTGAGCACGGGCAGGTAGCGCCTGGGGAAACGCCGGGGAGGGGGAGGGGGGGGGGGGGGGGAGGAGGTCACAGTTAGCTGATGTGGATGTGCTGCCACACCCAATGAAAACAACCATGGGCAGCAGAGTCTAGTGGTCAGGGTGTCCCAGATAGAAGGGGGCAGCAGAGTCTAGTGGTCAGGGTGTCCCAGATAGAAGGGGGCAGCAGAGTCTAGTGGTCAGGGTGTCCCAGATAGAAGGGGGCAGCAGAGTCTAGTGAGTCTAGTGGTCATTGTAAGTCGGTTGAAGAAAAACGCTGAAATGACCTAATTGTAATTGTTACCTTTCAAGCACATATAGGATTACATTTACATCCTCCCTTCTCAACACCCACCTCATATTAAAAGGAACACAATATTGTGATTTTTAATCCTTTCAGTTTGGGCAGTGTATTACCATATGGAGTGTTAATCAGAATCAGAAAAAGCTTTATTGCCAAGTACGTTTTTTTTACACATACAAGGAATTTGTTTTGGTGTTGTTGGTGCATGTCAAACATTCTCTAAATATAAGAAAGATAAGAAAATAAACTATTAAAATATAAACAATATAAATATATATACACAGTATATTTCAAGAGTAAAAAAAAACATGAATAATACATGTGGAATTAGTGTTTTAAATGATTGGTTTAAAAACACTGCGTACAGCAAACCAGGAACTACCGTCCCAAACATCAATTACCCCTCGTATCATTGTACATGCAACCCTACTGGGCCAGCAGGTGTACACATAGACCTATTCATACTGCATTTATTACTACCTGGCTGACAAACTGTACCAGCAATGTGCTTCTTATTCTATGTTTACATTGGACTAACTACCATCTCTGCTGTTGACGTTCCTTCCTGCAGTATTTGTTTATGTTACTACACAAAATCCTTCTCTTTTCTGCTCTATTTGTTGCTGTTAGCAATGTTATCAATTATTTTAGGATTGAATAATATGTTAATATGCAATGTATGTTGCGAATAACTATGTACTGTATAACTAAGTTAGCCCTGATGACATGCTGCCGTCATTATTCTATAAGGGAATGCCGATTGCTCACCATGACTGGTGTATGCAAGTCGCTCTGGACGAAAGCTAAATGCTAGAAATGTAAATGTAGATGTACACACACCGTATGTAGTCTCCGTTGGGGTCGGTGCGGCGGCCGAAGCCCACGGGGCAGTAGCAGTGGAAGAACTGCTGGAAGAAGGAGCTGCAAGAGAGCCACATCCAGCTGCCAGCGTTCACGCTCCAGTCTGCGTCCAGTAGCAGCTCCTCAAACACCTGCATTTGGAGCACAGCAGTCAGCCTGGAGACTGCTAACTAGCTAACTCGCTAACGAGAGGCAGGGGTTCGAGCCCCGGAGCTGGCCTACCTGTAAGCACCCTTGAGCAAGATGTCTAACCCCACCTGCTCCCTGATACTTGCAATTGTACTCACTTTAGATAAAAGCGTCTGCTAAATGACATAATAGTAACTAACTAACTAACTGCCAGAGCGTGGTTCTCAATGCGAGGGTGGCGGGATGCTTTTGAAAATGGCATTTTATTAGCTGCATTATATTTAAAGTATCAGTAAATTCAAGGGGTGTCATGTTATGCTGTTGGTTTAGTAAAGTCAAATACTATACTCTAATCATATACAGCTTAAATAATAATTATACATGTGTACATATATATATTTATGTTGTCATTGCCTTGGCCAGGCTAACTTTGTGTGTTCCAGCAGACACGTTCCTAGCTTCTTTTTTGTTTCGTGGTCGCTCTACCTTCATGCCCTCCTCCCAGCTGATCCAGAGGTCGCCCCGGGTCAGGAAGCAGGCCACGGCGTGCCGGGCCAGGTGGTGTATCCAGCCCTCCTGCCTCAGCTGGGTCATGATGGCGTCGATCCAGGGGAAGCCCGTGCGCCCCTCGGCCCACTTGGCCAGCGCCTCGGGGTTGCGGTCCCAAGGGATCTGCACGCAGATGGGGTTGCCCTCCATCTTGTCGAAGCGGGGGTTGTTGGTGGCGGCGGTGTAGAAGAACTCCCTCCACAGCAGCTGACCGTAGAGGGAGAGGGGAGGGGAGCTGTTCTTCTTTACCTGGAGGAGAGGAGAGGAGAGGATAGGAGAGGAGAGGAGAGGAGGAGGAAAAGAAGAAGAGAAGAAGAGGAGAGGAAGAGAAACGGAGAAAAGAGTTTATTCAGTTAATAATGATATATAATATAATAATGATGATCAACTGTACTTTTTCAGTAATAAATACAGCTTTCTCTTTCCAAGGCCTCAGATGGAGAGTGACATGTCCTTAAAGTACGCGTGGCAACGCTGCCTTGCCCAACAGCTCCCCGGCGTGGAACGCTCCGAGAGGCTCACCTTGCGGTAGAGGTCGGTGAGCTTGAAGTAGAACAGGCGGCAGGACAGGCAGCCGAAGCGCAGGTAGGGGCTCAGGCCTGTGGGACTGGCCAGCAGGGAGTTGGCATTCATCCTCGGGCGCTCAAAGTTGGCCACCCACGCCTAGGTATATGCATAAAACAACATACAGCATATTCAGTATAGTGTTAATATACCCATCATCTACATTTTTGATAAATCACCACGATGGACTGGCATCATAATTAAAAGTGTACACGTTTTTGTTTTCGTCATCTGACAATTTATGTTTAGGTCAGTTTGGTAATTAGCACCTTGCACCACTAGGTGGAGTGCTAACTTGTATACAGTAGATGACAGACAGTGTGTCAACACTGTGCAGGATGCTTTGTGACCCTTTAACCATATCAGATCAGTACACAAGTTACATAATCAAGTACAGAATAAAATAGTATAGGGGATAGTCTAGCGGTCTGGGTGTTCGACTACCAGCTGAAAGGTCATGGGTTCAAAGAAGGTGCCACTGACCTTCCTCTCCAGATGCCTCTCCAGACGGGTGAGGGCTTCGGTCTCTCCGCCTGGCCACATGGCGGACGACAGGCCCTCCGTGTCAAAACCTGCCAGGGCCAACATTAGCAATGTTAAAGGTACGCTCCTTGATTCCTGTTACAGCACCCACCATAGATCCCTAGATCTATGGTGGGTCAGCTCACCGTTTCTGTCTTTTGAAACACAACTCAGGTGTGGGAGGGGCATGCGCTCTGTGTTTCAAACCAAAACAATAATGTTTTTGTAATGCTGATGTCGACCACTGGGGGAATTCCAGACACAAATCGAGGCGTGTCCTACAGTTGTTTTTAACGTGCATTATTGCACTTTCATAGCCTAGTTAGTATTTGGTATTTAGCCACGGATAGTATTTGGTTTGGTGGTTTGACTGCAGCTGTTAATCATCTCAAAGCCATCTCTGGTGCAAGTCTTCTTAGACCTTTTTACAGTGACTCGGAAGAGCGGTGCACTTTCTTCTTGTCCCGTCTAAATGAATTGTTGAATCCCTGTCCACTCAGGTGTTTTGAGCTAATGTGGCTGATAAGACTTAAGTCAGGTGCGGGCGTGTGCACACACTGCTGGCTCAGTCTCTTTTAGTATATGCAATGTTTGCATTATAACTTAAGATACCTTAAAACCGACAGTCTAATGAGCCACATTTTTTTACCCCTCATCGGTAGCCGTTTCAGGGTCAATTGTGAAGGCTCCATAATAAATAAACCGGCTTTACTGCCCTCTACTGGCTGAGGCTGGTCTGGCACTCTGCATAAACAGCATTCTCTTATATCCTCCTACTGGAAGTCCCCCGTTCCCCCCAGTGCGTCTCACCCAGCTCCTCCAGGGACGGAACCCCGAACTTGTCATCGTGGTCGTCGGAGAGGGGTGTGGCACAGCCGCCCATGAGCTCGGCGGTGATGGCGTCCGCGGGGAGCCCCACCGCCTCCATGCGGCTGATGAGGGTCTGGAAACGCTTGTAGGTGAGCGGGGACTGGCCCCCGTTGAGCTCTATGATCCTGCGGAAGAGACACAATAAGAGACGCAGCTCTTGAGCAGTCTGGTTCGGCTCCAAGTCATGGGGTCCAATCCTGGAGCTGGCCTACCTGTAAGCATCCTTGAGCAAGATGCTTAACCCCTACCTGCTTCTTGTAATACTTGCACTCATTGATAAAAGATAAAAGGATAAAAGCGTCCGCTAAATGACCTCAGTGTAAAAGTTAGACTAGGTTAAAGGTATACCGCGAGAAAAAAAAACAAAACACCAATACTAGAAGGTTACAAAGGACAGACCAACCTATGGAGAGTCTTATGACCAGTCCAGGAGTTTCCCATCCACCCACATGACTGAGTTAGCCTCAGGTCGACATAAACCTTTCCCTGGGACCCCTGGCATGCAGCACTATAAATATCAGTACATTCCTTCTCTTCCTCAGAAACATTCTACATAGCATGCTGTATGGGCTTCTCCTTGGCCAAGCATTATAT
>JAOEHI010000016.1:2028749-2075960 GCA_025447815.1 Percopsis transmontana
CCCCCCCCCCCCGCCCCCCCCCCCCCCCCCCCCCCCCCCCCCCCCCCCCCCCCCCCCCCCCCCCCCCCCGCAGTAGGGAAGAGTGCCAGCCACTAAGCACTCAAGTGTGCAAACCAAAACTGCAACGTTTTATTAAGAGTGGTTAAAGTGTCCCGTAACACAGAACACACACACAACAAAATAATGCGCTGGTCCCTGGAGGATTATGAAACGACGTGGCTAAATGATGTCATGTGGCCCAGACGTCTGTAGGCTGTTTAGGCCCTCACACACAGATGTAGGCCATGTGATTAAAACACACAATGTTGGCGAGTGACATGTGATGCAACCGGAGGAGAGGGCTGACAGTTACACAGCCGGCGGGAGAAAGATTCAAAATGTAAAACATACAGTACCCACGGCCGCAAAATCTTGATGGAATTATGCTCACTGTGATCCACGACAGCGGAATCAGTAGTTGTATAAAAGCCACAGACGTGAGACATGTTTGTGAGTCAACATGACGCTCCATAGAAATCATCCCAGCAGAAATACATGAGATTTTAGCTAAGTGTGGTGAAACATTTGGTAAAAAACATCCAGGGGTGCCCATCAAATCACATCTGGTCCTTGTAAGATTATTTAACTCTTGGCTTTAATGCTAATGCTCTTTGTTTCAGAATGATGCTAATGTCTTCCTAGAAACTCAGAGCAGGGGGAAAAAAAATCGAAAAGAAAATCACATAATTACCAGATAAAGACCGTCACCTCAGCTCAGAGTTCACTGGGAAAGGAAAGAACGCTGATGGAACAGAGGCTTCGCTGCCGGGTGGTGGGACCAAAGAATCAGAGAAGGGTTGACGTACATCATTCTGAATATGGGAGAGAGAGAAAAAAAAGAACAGAAATAGGCCCACTGCAGACAGAAAAACCACATGTTGGGGTCTTCTCTATTAACTTGAGTGTAACTACACTGATTCACAATTCCTGTAAGTGAAGTCACTCAGAGATCAACGAGACATTAGAAAATGTAAGATAATCAGACAGGGAAAGTGAAAGACAGGCAGAGGGCTAGAGAGGGAGAGAGAGAAAGAGAGAGGGAGGTTATAGCAACAGAGCATGAAGCTCGCAGGTTCAGTTGTGCTTCTGCTGGAACGGCTGTGCCCCTGCGGACAAGTTCAGTCCTTCAGTAGAAAGCTTCAACCTTCCAAAAAAAATACTTACAAAATAAAGGCTGACTGCTCCAAGTAAAATCACTTCAGCTGGGTTCAATAACTATTATTCATGTCCCATTTCTCCACCGCTGCGCTATAGCTTCTGTGATGTTAATAAGGTAAGCCCTGCACTGTTTTCCTAGTAGCTGAGACGGAGCCCAGGGGTGCCCGTGTCAACACTGACCTCGGTTTTCGATTATAAAACTCCTCCAACACCTTCACGTCACCTGATGATAATTACCTCATTACCTGGTAACTCTGATGACTTTCCCACACTCCTGCCCCGAAGCCCATAAAGCAGACTGCGTAGCTGGGAGTGGCAATGTTTTCCCAGGGTTCCGAAGATATATGAACGCGCAGCGTGACGTCTGCTTAGGGGTATTGCTTGGCGGGTAGCGCGCCGTTCTACGAACCCCTGACCCCCGGGCTTTGATGTGAGCACTGGCCTTGGATTACGGCAGAAGTATTAGTAACACATCCTGTTGATATACGTGGCCGAGAGACGTGTCGCACGCTGAGCCGTGGGATGTCTAATGCCCTCTATTTAAAATTATTCAGCAATCATTGCTCCAGAAGCCCCATGGCTGCGACATTCATCCAAACTCTGCTAAGATTTCTGGGTGTCTGTGACCTCTGATAGGACCTCTGATTGGTTGATGGGTAATGGCACAGATGCCCCCCGTTTTTCTTTAGCAAAAAGCACGGCCATGTGCCATGCAGAGATAATGCTTCATCTGTTCTGCGCACGTCTTTCACCGGCACAGTGGGTTAGCGTCCTACCCGAGCCATTCGCTGCGGATTTTTGTGACGAGAGAGGTCAGACTAATTCCAGCCCCGTGACGGCTCTCAATGACCTCTCTCTGTTGTGCGGAGGGGATTAAAGAAGGCTCTGAACACGAGTAACTCAGCTATTCACCTGTCTCGTGATATTGAAAGGGGAGGATGTGGTGCTGTGAAAATGCTGTCACCTTCAAAGTGACCTGTGACCTTCTGAAGAAGGATACATCTCAGCAGGCGACTTTAAATCTTATTTAATTTGCCTAATCAAAGACCAATACCCTCTCATACAAATGCAAGGGTATAAGAAGGGCCCCCGTAACAAGACAACTGCCATCCACCCAGAAGCAAGATCAGTCAGTCGACTTCCGCAGGTCTCTTATGAGTGTAATCATGGTGTCCCTTTACTCAGTTGCGTTGACGCTGGCGGTGTTCTCTGCGTTTACAGGTCGCTCCGTCACCTTGGCCCTGCCTGCGGCCCAGGTCGGCGACGGCAGGACGGGCCGAGACACCTTGAACACGTTACTGAGCAACATGGACGACGTGAGGGACACCGCCGCCGGCCCCCTGCTGGCCAGACGAAGCCTCATCCTGGATAACAAGATTGGAGATGAAGATAGGGCCCCGAAGGTCATCCTCATCCCCGTAAGTGTGTGTTTATACAGCTACCTACCATTTAAAAGCTATTTTAGATTATCCTCGTTGTGTATCTCAAGTCGACGTTTAAATTCTGAGTATACAAGAAAAGGCTTAGAACAAAATCTTTCATGGCAATAACAGCTGCGGTTTGGTCCACCAGAGGGGATAAGCAGAATTAAGCAGCCTCGCCGGCTCATGTGCCGTACACATGCCATTAGGTTTGGAAGCGATCACTTTCCGACTGTAGGTGGCATACCGTAGGTAAAACTGGAAGGTTCACTGTTGCAGCTGCATTACCCTCATGACACCACCTTTATGACACCCCAATCCCTTTAAGTTCTCCTACTGAGAGAGCAGCTTTTGGTCACCTCCATACGTCTGAATCCTCATCACAAGCTCTTGTGAAACTGCTGTGCCGACACGCCAGCGGACAAGGTCATGACGATCACGAGCATGAAACTGTTTGATTTGATTTACACAGTGGGAGTAAGGAACATCCATCTTTGTTCTTTCAAGCGTTTGGCAGGGAGGTGTAAAGACTTTATCTAGCAGCTGTGTCTCCCGGGTGCAGTCAACACAGTTATCTTTGTAGCAGTGGAACAAGGAGTATTGTGGGTAGAAGCCATTTGGACAAAGACGTGACTTGGGGGAGAGAGAGGCCCCTACAATACAGTAAAAAAACGACTTAGGCGGGGCCATGGAAAACTGTCAAAGCTTGACATTTCTTACAAGTGGTTCTGTGCCGGGGGTCGACTGCTGTAGAGATCCATAGGGTTCCATGGTGGAAGTGAGCAAACTCCTGAAACCTGCTGCTGCAGATCTGCCAGGGGTACGTTAATCCAGAGTTCACAATGTGTCGTCTCTGTGGTTGTATTGTGTACCCAGGAATACAGTTTTGCTCGGATTACAAAATGCAGCAAAATCAAGAATGCATACATGTCAAAAGTCCAAATAACGTGAACATAACGGTGATAACTTGTGTCCCACAGGACAGTAGGGTACAGGGCCTGAACCCAGCCTTCGTCCGGGGTCTTCCTCTGCTCGCGGGCCGAATCCCAGAGCACGCTCCCGGCGAATACAGCTTTAAAGTAGAGCGCAGAGAGGCCGACCTTGACAGTGAGTATCAAATGCCTGGTGCGATTGAGGGGGTATTTAATACGCTTCAAACATGACCATCATCCCCGTTTCTCACACAAAAGAATATTATACCAAAAGCAGATTGATAAAATGTTTAACCTTGTAGAAACAATTTTCAAACCTATTTTTGAGCAGGACATTTCAATTCGTTGCATGTGTAAAGTCATGCACAGCAATGCATTATGGGGGATACATTTGCCTCACACCTAGAAATTACACACTGCCTCTTTAATATTAAAGCTCACGGCACGTTTCAGTCAAGTGTCATGGTTGTTGCTGCTGCTGGAATACGTCTCATGTCCCGTTTTGTGTCTCTGCACAGTACTCCGCTGTATGATCGGGCGGGTTTACAGACCCTGCTGGCAGTCGTAGAGGACGTACCCTGCCTCCCCCACCCCGTCACCGGCTGTAAAATATCTTTCCCGGGTTATTCTGAAAACCTGTTGCATCATGGAAAGCCAGAACACCAGTTGTGTAAAATATAAAAAATAAGTTTATTTAAACAAGTACGTGAAGTACGTGAAATAAATATGAAATGTATTTACAGTGCGTTTCATTGAAAGGTGATGTGAAAACTGCATGTTTGAAGGAACAGGGCGAATTAAAGACTTTACTTTCCTGTAATCTGTTACCAAGAAAATCTAGAACACATAATCACTATTGCCTGATTGGTAACCATTGCTTGTGCGTGTTATTTCCACCACCTTGTCATATAAATCAAAAGGTAATGACAACATGATTAGAGAAACCATGTCACAGCATCAACACAAAAATAAAAAGGATGAGGGCTGTTTACCACAACAACAACAAAGACACATCGTCGCTCAGAGTCTGAAGAAGCTGGTTAGCTTCCCCTGCCCAGCTATCAGCTTCTTGCCGGGGGCCTTTGTGGGTTTCTGGGCCGGCGGTTTCCCTGAAACTGCACGGGGGGCTTTCTTCTGCAGAGGCTGGTTCTCTGAGCCGCCACAGCGCGGGTCTGCGTCCGACCGTTTCCTCTTACCACCCTTCTCCCTTGTTTGATCGGCCGCAGCGATCTTCCTACCGGTGGCCAGGAGAGCTCCACCTCCCTGGGCATTAACGCATATTGGCCCGAGAGCGGCCTCACCGCGCTGGGCACCCAGAGACCCAGATGCATGTCCTGCTGGAGAGTTAGATTAGATAAGCTTTATTGTCATTCATTTCTGTACAATTACTTGCATACAACTGAACGAAATGTCATCTCTCACGGACCAAGGTGCAACATGAAATAACACAGTAACCACGACTACATAAAGTGCACGTGCCAGCTTAGTAGCGGGCTCTATATACATAATATGCGAGGGGTGGGAGGGCTGATTGAGAGAATTGCAATGATTGAGCATACATATTTGGAGTTGCTGACCATATTTAATAGTTTGATGTCTAGGTGCAACAGTACCACAAGAGCCTCAAAGAGCAACAATTCGTCAGAACTAAAGAGTACACTGACTCACGTGACATCCCATAGGCTGTTTGGCTTCAAGTGGATTATTTACTACTTACTGACTTTAGGTGTCCCCACAACGAGCTAAACTGGAAAGTGACTAATGTCTAATGTCTGTAGCTTTAAAATTATAAAAAGGTGTGTGTCTCTATCTTTGTTTTATGTTCATATATATATATAAATAAAAAATTATGCCTGAGAATTCCGTCTGGTAATTGAGGAGGAATTGGAGGGAAACGGCTGTGATGACACTGCTGATGTTAGCCGCTAGCTTAAGTAGCCTGTGTGTTTTCACCATCTGGCCAAGGGCGAACATTTGTCATGTAACCTGTCGGAGTAGAGGCTTGATTCCCACAGAATGAGGGAGTAAGAAGGGAAAATGGCCAAACAGTGCACGTGTGTGTGCGCGTGTGTAGTTGTTTGTGCGCTCAAGCATTTGTTTTTAAAACTAGAGATGTGGGGGTGTGCAGGTTTTAGAGAATGGGGAATCGTTTAACGGCCGATGGTAAGCACCACCAATCCCAGCGCTGGGGGAAGGCCGGGACCAAGACGGTGGGTCTGGGCCAGGCGCCAGCGGCCCCGTGACGTCAGAGGGAATTAGAAGCCTGGAGCCGCTCTCAGTGCACAAGCACGTCTCCGGCGGGAGCCAAGATGGATGCAACCCAAGCAGGACTTGTACCTGTGCCTGAGTCCCGCGCAGCAGAAGCGCTCTCCGGCTCCAGGACGCGGTCCATCGCGGGGCGCTGGCCCTGCTTCGGCGCTGGGTGCATGCAGGTGGAAACCTGGCTGCTGCTGGGGAACTCCAGCACGCGGTTGAGGGGCGGCTCCTCCTCCTCCTCACGGTACGTGCAGGCGAACTGGGAGCGAACGCCGCGGTCCCTGACCTGGGAAGACAGCAGGGAAAACAGTCTCTTGATTGGCTCCTCATGGCCAATATGGAAGTGGTTAGACAGGAGTATGGCAGATCATTAGAGAATGGCAGCTACAGGAGAGTGAAGGCACATAAACACATTTTATCACACTGATATATTACATCGTTTTGCAAGATATTCTGACACACCTATAAATCAATAGCAATGCATCATAGCACAAACAACTGGTGTGTCCCCCCCCCCCCCCCACCTGCCTCGGTTAGGTTAGGTGAGGGAAGAACACATGGGATGTTTGAGCTACACAACAGAACACACCAATGTTCTTGAAATGAGCAGACAAGTCAACCACACAAATTCTATGAGTTCATGCCATCTGCCTGATACCGCCAGGGCGCAAGCTTTCACGCACTCCCTGGAAACAAACCCTTACAACAATTCTTTCAGAAGGACCTCTATTGCCGCCCCTGGGGCACAGCGATTCAACACTTTCCTCCACAGTTTCTCGGGATTATCCCAATGCAAGGATTTCACCCCTCATAGCTGCCGGGCCCACAGTGGGGAGGAGAAATGCTGTACAGAGCAGGGTGGGTCCGTGAAACACAAAGGGATCAAAGCCTGGCCGAGGAGAGCACCTAAAACAACATCAAGGGTGCTAAATAAAGTAGGCTGCCCTGGCTGCATGCTAATAAAACATAACTGGCACGGTCGGGGGAACAATGGGAGGCGAAGCCAAGCTAGAACACCTAATCCAATTAGAACAGGTGGAAGCCCTTCGTGGTACTCTGCATGGTCAAAAGGCCCTCCTCCACTCCCCCCCACCCGTACACGTGGGCCTCAAATGAGCCTAGCCCAGGCTGGATATGAGCACTGCCCAGGCTGGAGACACCATGTGACATTCCAGACAGGCCCTCCAAGAGCAGGTGCAGAACAAAAAAAAATAAATAAAAATATAACCATAATTTCACAAGAAGCTACTGCAGCTCACAGCCAGCCGATCAAAGAGATCCACTCACAGGTGCCTCACTGGCATCCCAACCTTCGTTTGACAGAAGGCGCCTGTTATACGGCAGTCAAAAAAAAATTACCACGTGCAAAACGTTACTGACATTACAGGGGCAACGCCAGGTTTGGCACAGCTCGCTTTAGTGTGGCTCCGCAGCGGTGGAAAACAGTGCTGGAGCCCAAGGGCAGAAACCAGATCTGTCCCATCTCTGTGCGTGCCAGTTGACGTCAGCACATGATGAAACCGCCGGGCAGGAGAGGGATAAAGTCATTCAGCAGACAACAGGAAACAATAACCTTTCAAGTTCCCCCTGCTAGTCAGGTTACGCGACTGATATGGCATCTTCAAAGTGAAATTGATGCAGAAAGCTTCCGCTCCTGGAGTTCAGGAAGCGGTGAGGCACCCTGGGACCATTACAGCGCACTCTAACAGGAAGGCAGCCCCATTGTGGGGAGCTGAAATGACATCTGCTAGCTCAATCAAATAAGGGGGGTGTGGGGGGTGTGGAGGAGCCATTTCATAAAATGTATTTAGCATACATGCTTGAAACGGGGTTCACACGGTTTAAATTAATGTTGAAAGAGCTATCCCATTGTTAAATCTGAAGCTGGTCTTGTTATTGCATGAGTCAGCAATGTTGCGATACACGTTTCACCCACCGCCTGCAAATACAACTGTCAACCTCAGTTTATAAATGCTCTAAGAGAAAACTAACTAAATAGCAGGCACAGTACAGAAAGCCTATACAATGAGAGAATATCAAAACATCTAGAAGGCATTAACGACACCTCAAAAAGACACAAGATATACTGCAACAATAAAAGAGAGCACCGATGGTAAAATGACTTGACATGGAGAGGATGACGGTTTGAATCCCCAATAGATAAGTAGTTTTATACCACTGGTTTAAACAACACCCCAAAACCAACACTTGGAGCTAAAACACAGCTGTGCAAACGGGAACGGTGGAAGCCAGTTAAGACGGGGGCTTCAGCTAAGCAAATAAATAATATAATACCACGGAGAAATTACAGGATGTAAAGACATAATTTTCAATGTTTGTACATCTGATTCAATTTGAAGTAACTGATGGTTTGGATTTAGTCTCCTGTACGAAAGGGGCCCACGTTACCTTGGGTTTGAGCGAGTCCTGCCGTCTCTGGACTCGGTTCTTCAGGGGTTCTGGAGAACATCCAGCATGCCCTTCAGGGGACCTGAACCACAGAGGCAAAAGTGAAGAGGTTTATAATTTATAAGAGAAGAATGTTACATAGTTAAATCAACCAAGGAAAAGAAATAAGAAAAAAAGATTCTCTCCTTAAGGCAGTGTTTCACATATTCAGAGCTTCACTTCTTTATAACACTTACTGGTTAACCAAAGCTATTGAAATGTAAGTTTTTCCCGGCATGGTGACAAGAGTTAACCCAATTTATAAAGACTGACATAAGAGTAACCCTCCGCTTTAAGAAGGGATTTTAATACCATGCCCATTTCAGGCAGGGTATTTTAACATGTATACAATACCTGAGGAACCCACCTGAACAGTGTGAGGAGGCAGGTACCCTCATCGGTACCGAACACGGACTGGTCTTCAGACAGGAGGTCAGCCTTGTTTCGGCAGGGCGGAGACAGGGCCTCTTCGTCCAGCAATGCCATCAACACCTTTAGGGTCTCGCGACCCCCATAGGCAGTGGCGTGGTTGATTGCATAGGCTTTGGGCTGGATAAGCAAAGTTAGTTTGGAATAACTTTATGTCATTGGTCAGACATTGCTAGGTGTGTAGTGAGACTTGTGTAGCGCTACAGCACTAGACATTACCCTGGCTGGGCTGATCCCGGTGCCATTAGCGGCACACTCGCGTTTCTGGTGGAGCTGCGAGAGACTCTCATTCAGCTCCTTGGCCGTCTGGTCACATGCAGTGTAGAGCGCATCGGCACTGGTGCGCCCCTTCACCAATACAGCCCTGATGGCAGCAACCAGCCGGGGCCCACACGCACTGAGAAACAACCCCATCGTCAGCATATAGGGAGGGAGACATTTCTATTGCGTGCCGCTGTAACGATTCTATGCAAGGCGGAGGATGCACTAATCTCACTCCGTCACAGATACATGACTGCAGTATTTATTGTGCACTTAGAATAACCGTTTAAGCAAGGAGCGTTAACTTTTAACAGCGTTTGCCTGGAACTCCTCTCTCAGTTTTTCAAACGTATGTGCCAATTTTTCCACAAATCCACTGTCAGGAAAGTATTTGCTCTCTTTTTTTTTATGTGGGCTTGTCGTCTTTGTTAACATGGCTTATCGACCAACGTGCCCGTAGACACTGAGAAATAAGTCTGTCTCAGCTAAAAGCTGACCTGCTTTCACATACTCAGTCAAGCAAAGTCCTATCCACACTGGGTTAAGACATCCCTTTAAATTAGCCACTTGTATAGTTGTACGGCACTGCACCGCTCCAGTTAAACATAATGCAGTCCAGCCCCAAACTAGCTCTGATGTGAGGAAAGCTGCGTAACAGAATCATTTGAGAAAACAGATGTTAGCAGAACAAGGGGCCCCAAGAACGTGTTTGTGTGTGGAAATCCACTGCTCCGCAGAGGATATAAAGAGCGGGCGTGTGGGGCTGTCGAAAATAATATTTGGTCTCTGTTCACGCAGATGAATCTGTGAGCCGAGGACACTTGTAGTCAAACCCTCAATACAGAGCCACAATATGGACCAGAACCATCAGAAGCACGTCATTCTGAGGGTCCTAGAACCATGCTTATTAAAAGGGGGTTTGACTGGGTGGCCGACTAGAAGTGGCTCATTTACCATACTGTAAGAGAGGGTGTATACAAGATATGAACTAGCTGTATTTGGGGGTCATAATGGGATATCAAGTTTATAAATAAATGTAAAACCATTACATGTTTTAGTCAATACCGATTACGATACATCGGCTATTCACCGGTATTATATATTGAGACAGTGATTACCCTATTGCTAGTTTTACCACAAATTTGTTATTGCCAAGACAGTGTGTTGAACCAAGTAAAACTCAGCCTTCTACTAGGGCTGGTTTAAATGATGATGATGATGATGATGATGTAGTGTTCCACTACATCGTTGAATGATCGAACCATCTGCGATAACGCCGTGTGTTGCGTTGCCAAAAGCACGATTAAGGGCATGGCAAGCAATCCTGCAACGGTACAAAAGGTGATCTGTAGAGCTCAGGGTTTGATGAAGGGACACATTATGTAACATTCAGGAAGCCGGGCTTTGTTGTGCCAGAGATAAGAATACTTGAGCCATTTGAATGTTATTGTGAGAACACAGTTACAGCCTGTTAGCGGTTGTTTGTGAAGGAAAAAAAAGAATAGCATCATTAAACCAATGGACAGGTGATATTAGATGTCGTGGCAAAATCACATCGCAGGTGTCTGCTGTTGGTCTGCGGGCCAGGTGGTGAAAATACACTATCTCAAATTTCTTTCCCCACCCAAATAAAACGTATTGCTATTCATTGCCACTGCGGTTCTGATGGTTTTCCACGTCAAGTGACTCACGAACAGCCGTGGCTGGACAGACAGAACTAAATAGGGTGCTGAACCACACCGTTTGGTTTCAAATTGTTTAAAAGTTTCAAAAGTGCCCCCATCACATTGTTTGGTTTTTAAGTGGTCACTTAACACATAGCTTCCTTCTGTGATTTCCCATAGGCAGCTTTAACATAATATTTGATAGTAAACTAAAGTATTAATTAAATTATCTTTAATGCGTCACAGGGGACTTTCTTCAGTTCAATGGGAATGTTGACCGCGACTCTAAATTGAGGGCTGGGGCGCATCTGTTAAAGAGCACAGGGTTTCCCTGTTACGGTCTACCTGGGATCAGGAATCTCTCCCAGAACCTCCGCCAGGTTGTCTGAGAAGTGGACAAAGTCAGAGAGCCCTTTAACGTGCTTCCTCAGAGGGTCAGACTCGGCAGGGGCGTAGCCCTTCCCACCCAGCTGGATGGCCCTCACAAACGATGTAACAGCCTGCAACAGGAAAGGCACATAAGCGGTTAACTTGATGGATCCCGAGTAGAAGACACCACTGTATTGATCGCTTAGAGGAAATGCACTTGTCACAGAAACAAAGTGAACACAAGTCGAGCAGAAGATGCAGATAAGTTGCAGCGATAAGGACAAAGTAGTACAGCCTGGAGTTAAAGCTACAGTCCTGAACTTACCAGTTTATCTACAGTGAACAAACTTTCCAAACAGCCTACAGTAAATAAGGCGGTATGTAATCAATTCAAAACCAAACCGTGTCTGGACATCAGCTGGCGTGCATACCTCACCTAGTCCAGTGAATCACTACAAACGCATTAGGGCAGGCTCGGTGGGACTGCTTTACCCACCAGGAAGAGAGAAGTGTTGCTGTCGCGTGCGGCCCGTTTCAGGTCAGTGAAAGCCGCCCGGCCAAGCGCACGGCTGGGGGCATTGAGGACTCGCGCCAAGGCCAGGTCGCTCTTGGAGTTCACAAGCAAAGTAAGGTAAGAGCAGAAAACCCTCCTCGCCGCCATTTTCACCTACACACACACACACACACACACACACACACACACAAAATGAAACTACACACTGCTGACCTGCCAGGAGAGAACGTTAATGGAAGACTGAATACTTGAGTTTGATAAGAGGTGTGCACAACTCACATCTTGTCAACACGTGTGGAACAGTAAATGCACGGGTTTAGAATAAAAAAATAAAACACCTCTGAAAATAGCAGTTGACAGCTTTGAACGTAAACTTCACAGATTTCATCACCCAAGTGAGTGGAGTAGCGCAAGCCACTACTTACCACCCATAAATTAGCAGGTGCCAGAGAGAAACCAACTTTTTTTATTTTTATTTAAAGCAGCATTAAAGCGTTTTAAAAGCATCTGCGTAGTAATTGAATCCACATTGCCCTCTTAAATCTAAGTGATATGATTTAGAGTTCTTGTTAATAAAAAGATGGGCGGAATCCAGCAAGAGTGCAGTAGTAAAAAATCTCTAAAACAAAACAAAAAAGCATTCCGTTGCCTGGTGACATAAGACAACAGAGAATTTCATATTCCTAACAAAACCCCCTGTTACACAAAGGGAGACGGTTGAGGCCCAAATGGGTTTACCTGTGAGCTGTGGGGCCTGGGTGTGCTGTGGGGCCTGGGTGTACTGGAGGGCGTAGAAGGGACCAAGGACTCAGTCACGTCTGAGATGTTGGCGTCTCCCAATAAAAATCCAAACAGCTCGACCTTGGCAAAAGAAAAAATAAATAAAACAAAACTGATTTAGCGATAAGCTCGCTGTGTCTGTCGTCATTCCTGATACTACGGCCTCTCTCATCTGCCACCAGTCTGGTTCCAATCACTTCCCGGCCCTCTCACCGGGCCCACAGGTTCCTCTGGGTCCAACTCCGCCCTCAGCTGTTCGTACATGGAGAGGAGATCAACCAGGTCGGTGGCGCTGGAGCGCGTCAGAAAGGCTCTGTACGCTTCCAGGATGAGCTCATAGTTCTCTGGGCGCACCGCGTTATTGAGAGGAAGGTGAAGTTTGTCTAACAGTAAGTATTTCCAGGCCACGAGGACATCACTCAGGGCCACTTCGAACTCGCCGCGCTCCTGTCACACAGAGAGAGAGAGAGAGAGAGACAACAACCAAACAGTGAACACAACCACCATATCTATTAAACACATGGAACCAATCACAGTATAAAAGGCAAAAGAACAGTCAGCTGTCCAAAACTGGCTTTAAGCAGTGTGGACAGGATTTCTGCGCTGACGTCATTCCTTATAAAGCATATATCTGTAGGCCTACTAGGGCTGTCCAAAAAAATTAAAAAATATCAATACAGCTCAGTATTGCCATATTTCTATGATGTATAGATTTCAGCCACTCATATCCATACATCAAAAAAAAAATTACGCACAAGAAAAATAAAATGGAAAATATAAGCGATAACCTAATCATTTAGATACAAATGCCGTTCGCAAGCTTTGTCAATCAATAAAATATTCAGGAAAGTGTCGATCTCACTTATCAAGACGCTGCAGCAAGTTGTATTTTAAAGAGGGGGGGGGCGTTCATATGGACACTTCACACAAACCCATTTGAAGGCACCCCCAAGTTCTTTGGGGGGCCCATTGCTAGAAGGCTCTCAGCTCGCCGTTATTGAAAGGGAAAGGCAGCGGTGATGTTTAGAGATAAGAGCCAAGTCACCTGTTTATTGACCTCGGCCATAGCCAACTGTAGAACCATTAGCATGTCATTAGCTCCGTGAACGGTTGTTCTCTCAGATTCTAAAACTCGGTGGCTTTCTCGCCTGAAGATTTTTATCATTGTCCTCAGACTGTCTTCTAACGTTGCCATTATTCCTAAACAGTACACAAACACACATATATATTCTTAAAAGCAATCAACAATTTAAACGGTGCAGCTGACAGACGGTAAATACTGTGCATTGTTGAATATCAAACTACAATGAAATGTTCCAAACCTGTACTATATTATTGCAATCAATCGCCAGCAGCACTACTAACGCGTCTACAACACGACAAAAACGAGCAGCCTTGAAATTTTTAAATTGCTGTGACGTTTGTTATTCTGGCCAATAAGAAGAACGTGTGTCGCTCAATCCAAAATAGATGCCGTCTGATAACCATATTATGTTTATAATATTTGTCTTGTGAATTGTTACAGGCTTATAAGAATACGTTTTATTAATAAATTATTTATATGTTTTACTAGATTATAAAATACATTTTCCAACTCATTTTGGTTTGATTTTCAATTATATTTTCTCAACAGCTCCCCACCAATAGGCCCGGGAATGGAACAGTCCACTTCGTACCCGGAAAAAGATTGAAAATATCCTCAACGCGCGCAACGCTGGATTTGTCTGAAGCATAAATCTGTGGTCAATAGTCTTTGAATTAGGATTTCTGGTTTGTAAACATTTCTGCATTTGTAATCTCAATAGACTTTAGTGTATAAATTATTTTAATTTCACAATCAGGTTGTGCATTAGACAAATTACGGTGGCATGCCCGTTAACAGTTATTATAAGTTATTTTAATGTGGTCTTATATTTAGGTTGCCTTAATACGTTTAGACGTTTTTAAAATAGTGCAAAAATGTAGGCATTAACGTGCTGAAATAGTCATTTAGAACACTCATTGTGTTGCTAACAGTACAATTTGTAGGCAAACGAACATTTTCGGCAGGGAAACAACTTCCACATGACATAGCAGTTTGTCAGAGAGGTTCATGGTATGACCATGAAGACCGTAAACACAATCGTGGGCTGTGCGTGTCACTTATTTGATAAGGCCAGGTCAGAGCATTGGTACTGCACATAAAATCAACTGCTCCCACACCTATGTAAGTGTAAATTGGAGCAGTATCAAATACATCTGAAGTGTATTACTGATAAACTATGCTCTTTGTTTTCATAGACATTGTTCATGATTGTACCTCACCGTGATATGAGGTGCATGAATCAACATCACAACAGAGAGGGATAAAGTAATTCAGCAGTCGCAAATGCAACCCATTTACTTGTCATTCTCCATCTCCAACGCTGCCTTTCGTTCTTGTGCAGGCAGATACCAGGCCACAGAATGCAGGAGGACCTGAGTCGTAGTGCCACCTACACGGTAGCATGTGACGATTACGTGCATGTGGTGGAGTTCAGCCCCTTTGACTGCGGCGCCACTGCATCGCTCCTGGCCTACGCGGGAAGCCAGTATGTCGTGGTGGGCACCTGTCTGTTCCAGGTGAGAGATGCCACACACCCAACCGGCATTCCACATTGTCCCTTTACAAGTGGGTCTGAAGAAGGCGGTCACGAGAGGATTTCAAGATTGTGTGTGTGTGTGTGTGTGTGAGGGGGGGAAATATTTTTGTCATCATTGGGTGACATTTAGCGATGTGCTGTATCTGTACATACTGTGTGTATATGTGTGTGTATACTGTATATACAGCCATGGAAAAAATGAAGATTATTTTTTCCATGGCTGTGTATGTATATGAATACAGACCATTGTTCCCACAGGAGGAAGACGTGGAGGTCGAGGGTGTTGAATTTACCGTGCTGCGTGCGTTCCATCACGACGTGCGCGTTGATGCGCTCGCCTGGAGTCCCGAGTCTCGGTTGGACAGGGTGCCCACAGTCAGGTACCCCCCGCTTTTCGTTAAGCCTTTCACTGCTGTGTGGCTCTGCGGCTAGATGTTACTCCCAGGTGGGCCGTGGATATTACAGAAAAAGGTTCCTTGAAAGCAGCCCAGAGGCCTGAGCCATCCATGGAGTGTACTGCCCCTGTGACTGCCCCCTAGTGGTGCTACAAGTTGCGTATCGTATGTTTTGAGAGTGTTACTTACCCCTATGTGGCTACTCTCACACGCATGTCTCTTAAAACAACATCATCATTATTCAATAGCACTCCCTTCCACATAAGGGGCAAAAATACCAGACCAGTCTAGTACTGCATTAATAAATGTCCCCCCTCCCTCCTGCGTGCATGGGAAGGGTGTGCGCTATGAACCACTGTTATTTTGCTACTAGATAAACAATCATAAACATGAGGGGGTAAAAAAATTATGATCTACTAAGACATAATTCTATGTGGAAAATTCATTGACTAATAAATAAATAATCAAATTAGCACAAATCATCTTGCAGCCTGTCAGGGGCAGGGGAGAACCAGCGGCCCAGTCACCACCGGCCTTCCCCGGGTCACGCCACAGCTGCCGAGGCGTGGGCCAAGTTGTTTCAGGTGGCGCTGGACAGCAGAGACGCAGCCGAGCCGTGGGTTGTTAGAAAGCAGGGCTTTCCTGTTAATTGGTAGCACGGCGCTGGACGGCTCTCAGCTCGCCGTAATTGAAAGGGAAAGGCAGCGGTGTTGTCTGGCCTACCGTGGTTCACTGTGCCGGGGGGGGGGGGGGCCCTGGGGGCTGCGCTCTGACATGCGCACGTTATTGCTCTGATGGCTGCCCACTCAGGTTCCTTACTGCCCCACAGTTTTGCACGTAGCCGTATGAGGTTCTCACGGCTGGGCTGAGAGACGGAGCCAGCCACATTTCTACCAGGCCAGAATGTGAGGCCAGGCAGCAGCCAGAACGAGCTGGAAGCCTCTCTCCCAACGTCAGCCCAGAGAGGCTTGGCAGACGTGGTCCAGCTGGACCGTGGCTCTGCTAGGGAGAGACAGCCTCGCTCAACACCTATGCTTTCACTTCAGTCTGGGAGCTGCTCAAGGTTACAGAGACGTGCGTGTTAAGAGAGTTAGACTTCACAGAAACCCTTTTAATGTGTCATTAAATGGTATGTTATAGTGTGACTTTATAACCACACATGTACTCCTATATCAGCAGCTGGTGCAAACGCCATATTCCAGTAACAGAATATGAAAGGTCATGTGATATTTCCTTTCTTTTATTTACTGTGGCACTGTGTGTCTCAGGTGGATTACCCCTTTTTGCTTATTCCCGACTGTGCATGATGGCAATGTACATTTCCACAAGCAGAGCTGTGAGGATTTTGGCTAAACAAGTCAGATATCCGATGTTTAGCCTTTTCTATTAGTGAGTTCTACTTTTGAGTTTTGTGTGGGATTGAGAACATACTTTTTGCTTTGGAAACAAACTTGGAAAATCATGTGCTCCATGCCTTACTCCAGTGCGCTAATTTGTCAGGGTGGGGGAAGGTTTATCCTAATTTAATCTAATCTACTGTAGTAAGTAAAACCCTGCAGCATGTTAACAGGGTTTGGGGTGACCTCATGCCAAACCCATCTGTGACTCCGACTAGAAATGTGTGAACGACTGTGTATTTATTCTGGTGATATGTGTGTGTTTTTCCTGTCATAAGTGAGTTAGTGTAACTCTTTGAATAATTGCAGGCCCTGATGTATACTGGGGCTGATTAGAGTCCTTTGCAGACCTCGAACAGGGAATTGCGTAAATGCTGTGAGGATTCTTGTTTTTCTCTGTGTTTATCTTAGGGTGCAATTAGAATCTCCCTGGCAGCGTGTGTGTGTGTCCGCGTCCAAGTCTTCACCACACACGCTGACGCTCGCTCAAAGGTGTCAGTCTGGGCCACTGCAGAAACCCAGCGCCGTCTGCCATTGGTGCAATAAGCTCTGCCCATGTTATGATGTTCTCACTTTGTTTATTTTCATTCTCCGCGCCTCTGCCGCTCCCTCGCCAGGTTCTGCACCGCCGCAGCTGACAGAAAGCTGCGCCTGCTGACGTCTAATCTTCAGGACAGGCATGAAGTCAAGGTAATGACACATCTGGACGTACTCCTGTCAATCAGCGTACACGGCCCTCCGCGTAACAGCGAGTCAAAGACCCCGGTGTGATCTAAATTGTCAAAATAAATGCAACAAAATGGTTGTATTTTAATGAAAGCAAACCTAAGCTCTGGACTGTAAATTGATCTCTATGCCAAATACGTACTGTACGTATTCGGCATAGTTCTGCTTTGACATGATCTGCTGCTGTTGGTTGTAAACCACTTTTTGTGTTGTCTAGGTGATGGAGGGGCACACCAGCTACATTAATCAGTTGGTGTTTGAGCCAAAAGATGGGAAACAAATTGCTTCTGTCAGTGATGACCACACTTGCAGGTCTGTGCCACATTTGTGTGTGTGTGTGTGTCCTGTTTCTGCATTCTGTTCTATGTTAATGGTGCAGAAAATCCTGACTGTTTCCACAGTGGAACTTTATGCTAAGCACAACCAGAGACATTATAGAAGAGACTGGCCACTCGGCAGCCATCTTGGTAATGCCCACAGGCAGTTATTTCGGGCTAACAAGACCAGGCCCCTATCTAAATGAATGGGGAGAGAGCCACAACTGCACTTTCAATGGTCACCGGGACATAAAAACATGTATGTATAGAATCATTAGTCAAATCTGCAGCTGTCAAAGCTGCATTGTTTGTGTATGGACACACTGCAACTTTTCTAGCTAATTGGTTAAATGTGGAAATCCAATTATCCCACGGAGCGAGATTCCTCTCCAAGGGGGCCTTTCTAACAAGCTACTCAAATGTGCCTTTTCAATTAGCAGTTGAGGAGGGGGGCAGGGGATGGTCGCCAGGGTCACTTCTGGGACACCCCCTCTGGAGTCAGCTAGGACCAGGAGTCAGCTAGGACCAGGAGTCAGCTAGCACCAGGAGTCAGGCTTCCTCCTCCTCCCCTCCCAGAGAGGGGGGGAGGAGGAAGGAGCAACACAATCCCTTCTGTCATGCTGAGGAAGATGAAGGCAGCGGCAACAGAGAGATCCTCCCATCGACCCACCAGCCTCGTGTGTGTGTGTGTGTGTGTGTGTGTGTGTGTGTGAGAAGACCAATGGAGAGAAATGTTGCACCGTTGCACCCACACTAGTCCAGCGGTTCTCATACTGTGGGTCTGGACCCTCCGATGGGTCCCAAGGTACTTTTAGGGAAGTTTTGAAATATAATGGTAATAATTTCTAATCTCGTTCAGTATGCAATCGAGACACTAGTCTCGGAAAGTTCTCTAGCTAGCTAGTTTGTGAGGGTCCTCTGATAGGATCTGTGTCATCATGTGTGCCCAGGTTTCATGGCCTTGCAGAGGTGCAAGAGCCGATAGCCTCAAGGTCGTCTGTGGATGTGATATGAAGTGATGTACTGTAATTGCTTCGCTCCAACTTTGAGCATTGATTCCGGTAACATCTGTATCTGCTCCCTACCCGTTGTCATCAATAACCCTTGTTCATCTCTGAGTTTTCCTTGATCCAGACAAATTACCACAACAGTGCTCTATTAAAAGAGGGGTCACAAGCAATGAACCATGTCTTTTTGGGGGGGGTCATGGGTCAAATCATTTGAAAACCACAACTTTGGTGAAGCTGTGACTTCTGCATCACTGGCTCTTGGAATGAGAGTTTTGTCATCCCTGTCGGGGCCCTCGGTAGTCAGGCCTCAGTCTGTGTTTCTGTCTGCTCCTCTTCCTGACAGCAGCGGGATAGATGTGTAGTGTATGTGTAAGAATGTGCCACCTAGAGACCACCAAGGAGAACTGCCGGTTTCTTTGGGGATTCTGGGTTGAGAGAGTTCAACACACACTCACACCTGCTACTGGTTTATGTAGCATATATACATCCTTTTTAGTTTAATCTGTTTACTCAACATAATCTATAGCCAGTGTGCTTTTCTTAAAGGATACCAATCGCAGGCACTCTGTGCTTAAGCCACATCACTGACCTATCTTTTCGGGAACAAGATATTCCAGCATCACGCAAGATTCAGTAAATATTTCAACGCTTATAAAAGCGACAGTTGTTCGGTTGTAAAATAGAGGGATAACGTTTTTGAGGTACAGTATTTGCAAGATGTAGTGTTTGGAGATTGGACGACCTTGGACGACCATCCCACTGGACACTGGAAGAGGGGCCCCTTCCTTGTACGTTTGGGAACACCTTGACAAACCGTAGCGTGGAGCCCCAGCTGCCTTCTGAGTGCGTTGATGTAAATCGGCGTGTACGATGTCTTCTTTCCTTTCAGCTCTGTTGTACCTGGAAGCGGGCAGTTGCTGCATGACAAGTTGTTATGCTGTTATACGCTGCTTTATCAGAGAGGCGGCCGCCAGTGTTTCGGAGTCTCTGTGCTGTTCACCTCGTCCGGCAGAGGTTATGTTTTGTTGGAGAGTCGCTGTTCTCCGTTTGAAGGGCAGAGTGGTTGACCACGTTTTGGCCCGCGGTGGCGTAGCGTGCAATTGAGCTCTGCTTGCCTAGTGGTCTGGGAGAAAAGAGGCTTCAGTCGTTATTTTCCTGGTGTGGTCTGAGGCTTGTTTCTTTTCTTTAGTTTTTTTTCTACCTCGGTCATGGTCCAGGGGTGCGCCAGGGCCAAGCAGAGACACCCAGAGAGGCCTGACAGGCTCCTATCTCCTGCAGGAGGGAGAGACCAAGGTGGAAAAGTTGAGTGTTTACAGAAGTCTTGTTTGAGCCAGGGAGCCGGAGTAGATCCATTATCCCTCTCTCTGTGTGGAGGGGGTGGCTTGAACCACTTCTCGTAATGGAATAACATAAATAACCATAATCGCCATTGGTGGGGTGGTAATTTATAATAATATAAAATGGTAGATTATACATTTAAAAAAAAAAAAAGCTAATGTTATGTCTTTAAGAAATTAGTCGACATTTATTTAACCAGGTAAGACTCCGCATAAACAATGAGACCTCAAGGTTAGATACACAAATGGCATCAATGTAAGATGTGATATGTCTTATGAGGGCGGTCTGCCGGCGGTTACTTCAACAGTCAGTGTTGTGTCATTTGTTTCATGTTCCCAGAAACACCTGAAGTACCCCCATCTCCACCTTCCCTTCCCGCTCGGTGGGATGGTTGTGTGGGTAGATGTTCACGTTCACATGTGGTTAACCGTAGATTCCGGTCTCGGGTGCCGCGGTTTTTCTCCATAGACGTGATTTATTGCGTCCGTGCGCATGTTTGCAGCGTGTTTCCACATTCTTGCTCGTGTTTGCCATCATACGTCACAGGAGGAGGTGATTGGGGTGACAGTGCAGTTCACTCCTCGGCTAACCGGGCCACACATCCCTCTTGTGCGATTCAACAGGCAGATTAAAGGGACGAGTGTGTTTTTACTGGCCAGAGGGGGAAAAGGTTGGGGGTCTGGATTTTAACCAATTGCACGAGTAGGATTTACATCCAATCTCAATAGATTGAGGTAGTCTCTCTCTCAACCGAGGGATTTTATGGTGATTGTGGACAAAACTCTTAATTCTGCTCAGATATTATACATGTGTAAATACCTGCCCTGAACGAGGTTTAAAAAGTACCTAATACAAAAGATGTAATCAAATACCCGATGAATCAATTAATTGATTTCTTCACGATGGTCAACTCCTGTCTGCTGCTCTTCCTCAAAGACGTGTGGGCCACCTACAGCGAAGCATTTTCTGTAACATGAGTGGAGCGTAACGCCACTCTGGCCCCTGTCTCTCACCCCCTCCCCCCTGCCCCTGCTATCATAGCTCAGTGAAATGTGAGGCTGGCGTTTTCCCTGTAATAAGAGTCCAGCATGAGTCTTGCTGTCCTCGCAGCGCAGGGCCCAGAATGGAAAGAAGCACCCCTTCTTTTTTTTTTTCCCTGGAAGAGAGCAGAGGTTCTAGGCATAATTTGCGGACCATCGAAATTAGACAGTTTGTAAATGAACACAGTCCGTCTATCAAGGCTCCATTGTGTGCTTTAAATCCTAATTTCTTGTGTGGCTTGCGTGGGGCTGTGTGCTTAGGGAAACACTGGGCAAGAGCTACTGGGAAGAAAATGTTTAAGCTTTCACCTTACCTCTGAGCGTGAGCGTCGCCTAACATCACCTCTGAGCTGTAACGCACAGTGGGGTGGAAAGACCTGACTACTTTAGGGCTGCGTTCATATTCGCCTGTCTTTGTTTGTGCCATACATAATAGCTTGTAGCTCATCTCTAAACGTATGTGTTTTCTGTAGGGTTTGGGACCTGGAGGGCAACGAAACCAACACATTCAGACTGCACTCTCCTGGCATCAGTGTGTGTTGGCACCCGGAGGAAGTCTTCAAGGTGGGACTATTTGCAATGCCAACCTACAGATCTGCGACAAGAACATCACTTCCTGCAAACAAACAAAGTCAATTTTTCTGCTGTTTCATCACTGATCAAGGCAACACATTGGTTCTCCCTGCTACCATTCATGAAAACCTTTTTGGAGTGCTGACAGTTTTATAATATAGAAAATGACATCACAGTGGTAGCGTTTAGGTTTTGAATTAGCCAGATAAGTGAACTGGAGAGTGACGGACAGCTGTGTTGAGTGGTCATGAACTGCCATTCCCCCCCTCTCCCCTCCAGTTAATGGTAGCAGAGAAGAGGGGAACCATACGATTCTACGACCTGGTCACCCAGCAGGCCATCCTTTCCCTGGACTGTGGCCAGTCGCCGCTCATGTCGGCCGACTGGTGCCTCCTAAACACCATTAAGGTGGGCGCCGTGGCGGGCAGTGACTGGCTGATCTGGGACATCACCCGCTCCAGGTGAGGGCTGAAGCGATTTATAGGGATGGTTGTGGTCGATTGTGCACGGCAGTGTGTTGCCAGTGGGGGGCGCCGCTAAAGTATGTATACCAGTATACAATACATAATCTAAACAGCAATGGCCCTCCCATGACCCACGCTTTGAAAACCCCTGTTGTGCAGGTTGTTTTTATTAAACCTTAATTTGTCCTCAGTTACCCACAAGAGAAAAGACCGGCGCACATTGACAAAGCACGGTTCTTCAGGTAAGAGAATTGTTGCTTCTCACCGTGTGTGAATGAGGCTTAAATGACCGCGGCGGTATCAGAATGTCCCGTTTAAACAGGCGGTGTTGTTTCCCCAGGTGGTCTCGAGCCAATGAGAACCTCTTCTCCACTACTGGATACCCCGGAAAGATTAGTAGTCAGTTACTAATCCACCATCTTGGTCATCCGCAGGTCAGTCACTCTGGGACACGGCATTATCACTTAGCTGGCGCGCTGAGGTTTGACGCTTCCTGATTCTGTCTTTTGTGGTGTTCTTACAGCCAGTGATGATTGGATCAGTCACGGTGGGGGCAGGGCTCAGCTGGCACCGGACACTCCCACTCTGTGTGGTTGGCGGGGACAGGAAACTCTCTTTTTGGATGACTGAGATGTAGAGGTCTTTGTCTACAACCGTTGTACAAATACTTAATTGCCTTTTTTTCTATACTGGTACATTTTCAATAATAAAGAATAGTTTTTGTAGTATCCCGTGATTTGTTTAATGATTTGGTGTTGACTTTGATCAAAATAATTGACTGCCATGTTTGACTGCCTATCTAGGTCACATTGAGGCAAACAGAGGAGCTGGTCCGGTTTCCATTAAACAAACACGTATTTCTTTCTGTGAAGTGTCGGTTGGTTCAGTCTGTTTGTGATCTCCTGCCAAGAGGCTCAGGCGAGCTGCAGTTCGCAGGAATGCTCGAGATGGGCAGTGCCAACACGCCATGGCACCGGACAACAACGTGGTCTCTCTCTCGCTCACTCACTCACTCAATCACTCTCAGCTCCCACGATACACATATCACCGTAGCCTGTATGTACAACACAAACCAGTAAGGATATAGCGTGTCAAATCCATGGAATAAAGCACAGTCTACACCATTTCCAAACAAACAAATTTAGTTTTTAGAATCTGGTGTCTAGGTGCGACATTCCTGGATAGGTTCCGTCAGGATCAAACAACAACAACTTGTGATTGGTCCACCAGAGAGGAGAGAGTAGACAGAGTAGTGCCCCTAGTGGCCCATGCTGTCCATAAATGGGTTTTGATCACTTTCCAATTACGGACTGTACAGTAGGTGGTGCCAAAAGGAAGTAAACTAGACAGACATGGACTAGCTTTAAAAATGTGTACTGTATTTTCTTAATATCAACTAGTGTGTGTATATATAGGCTTTGGGATGTAACAAAAGATTTGTGTTAAATGTTCTGTTCATAATTTCACTTACAATACTAAAGATGTGATTATTAGGGGGGGGTGCTTCAATCAAACATGAAATGTTCTGGTGGTGCCAGCAGCCTGGAATAACCGTCATGATTTTGCAAGCTCTGCTTTTACGGTTTCCTTGGCTTTACATATCAGTCTAGTATAAACTGATATGGTTTTCTATTGAGAGCCAGCTGATACAACATTCACAAAGATGTGAGGGGTGTATTTTAATCCACTGAGCTCGTTAGTTTCCACTTTTGATGGTAGTTGGGAGTTAAAACACAGGGCTTTATTGTGCTGTGGTCTGTGCACCACAGTACCAGGGCAGGTGTATGGGCCTCTGCTCCCTCGGACCAGTTCGTCAGCGCTGTATGGTTGTTGGACAGGGCATGGAAACCACCATCCGCAACCGTACCATGCTACCGTTCTCTCACTCGTTTTGTTTTAACAAGTCCGCTGTGGTCTATGCTTTAGGTTTGAAGCGCTAGGAATAAGTTGGGGCCGAACCGTCCATCTCCAAAGTCTATATAAAAGCTTCTGTATTAGAACTTCTTACCTCAGAAGGTAATAAAATAATTGCACAATTTAGCCCATAAACTTTATTTCTGTAGGTCATGTTTTAACCAGGACTACGGGGAGACAGGTGACTTCTGTGATAATGTCCTACCTAAGAAGCCTGGGATTCTGCGCACAAGTTTTTCTACTAGCTCACGCTGAACAGTCTCATTGAACTCGCTGAGGAGAGGAAAAGAAAATGAATCGCTGCATGAGACACCATGACCTCCGGGAACCTTAATGACTCAAGGTCTCCATCTAATGGTGATAAGCGGAATGGCACAAGTTAAATCTACCTCAGCTTTTATTTACTTCTACTTGTTCAAATGATCTATGTTGAAGATGGGGGGGTTCTCTTTGATGATTCTTAATGTACCTTCGGCCTATAACCTTTTCTGGTAAATGGCTCCACTAATGTTATTGCAATGACGTTCATGTTCCCTTTTATGTTACCCCAGGGAAGTCATTGTGTCATGGGTGCAGTTTGATATCTGATGGTTGGTGGTGTGATAACAAACTATGAAATGGATGAAAGGGTGCTGTGGCTGTTGTAAATTCTTACCCCGTTCCTCCTAATCTCCTCCTCTTCTTCTTCTAATTCCTCTACAGCCCTGCCAACAAAAGCAAGGGCTCAGGAATGGGGAAGAAACTGCAGAATAACGAGGAGCATGATCTGAGGGGGAAACTGAGATTAGAGCACTTTAAACCTGGATTTTGATTTAATCTCACCGCCGCGTTTTTATGTGACGCCTTTCCAGAATGAAGTGATTATGTGGATCTTAATGAGTACAAAGACATTAAAAGTTTTCACTTTTCAAAAAGAAAAACACACACACACACACATACACATAGTATACCATGTGTATTAATAAAATATTAATCATAGTAATCTAACTTTTTAAAGCCAGGACAAGGATTAGGCATGACCTGTAGAATGAGGAGTAGAGGGGAGTGCTGCTGGTTTCAACCACAACACACATGGTGGTTTACTATAGCCCTTAAGGAAGGGCTATAGTAAAAAAAAAAGACCAACTGCTCACCATCACAGGTCACTTTTTGAGTGTCCTGTCCTTTTATATTGTTATGCTACTAAGATAGTATGTGCACTTTCAGTCATGTTTACCATCTTCTCGTTATTTTATGTTGCACCTTGCGCTGTGAGAAACATTTCGTTTCTCTGTATAGAAATTATCTAATATAATCAATATAATATAGGCCTCAGTTACAATCACACATTTAGGTTGGATTTATCTCCGTCATCCGCACTACAGGTCACCTGATGTCTTCCATTAGATCCCAGGCCCCGAGGCCACCGTGAACCCCCTAACCCAAGCCCACGAACGGACGGTCATGACGTCAACGAAGGAAGCACTTATGGTTGGAGTCGGGGGATGATACAGCTTTTGGGATTTGTGGCCGGCGTGCGAGGCAGCAGGAATCTCACTGGAACCCGCACCGCTCCTCTTGTTGCCACGGCAACCTTCTTTTGTTTAGGGATCAGCAGATTGTGATCCCTCACGGCGGTTTCTTGGGGATTTGTGGATTTGAGTGTTCTGGATGCAGCAGTGAGATACTAGAAATTATTAAGTGTTTGATTTCTGCTTGGAGGGGCTTGTGTGTGTGTGTGAGAGAGAGAGATTCAGCACACCCGTCAAGTGGTAGATCACTCTTTCCCCCTCCGGTTACCCCAACCCCCCACCCTCGCTCTGCCCACACAACACAATTTACCCTGCGAACAGAGGCTTGGGTTTCCCTGGGAGGCAAGCGTGGTTCTTGATTTACTGAGCTGTGGAATTATGGGAAGGAAAGGCTTCCCACACAAGGTGGCTGAACGCAGACTCCACCAGCCACCATGTAGATTCAGATGCTTTATTATTTCTGCAGATGGGAGCTAATGCCTTTTTTTGTTTTGTTTTGTTTAAGAATGAATCAGATGTAGGTTGTTGTGATGTGATGTCATTATACTAGTATAATGGGTGTATTATAATAAAGGATTAGTAATCATAATTTCTCTTTTTACAGCTAGGACAAAGATATTAGCAGTTAAGGCATTACCTAAACAAAACAAGCAGTGAGTGTCTGACTGTAGGGGAGGGGTAGAGGGGGACACTGGCCTTGGTGTGCTGTCAGAAGAGGAGTAGAGGGGAGTGCAGCTTGTTGCTGGTTTCAACCACAACACACAGGTGTGCATCTTTAAGTTAGTTATAATAAAGACACCAACTGTTTAATATAATACCAGCCTCATTCACAATCACACAATTATATATTCAGACACGGCGGAGGGGTCTTAACCCTCACTTTCAAGGCTACTGACCAGGGTACGTGGAGAGGGGCTGGCAAAAAAACAGAGAATAGCATCTGTCAGCAGTCCGGCCTCACGGACCGTGCTGTGGTTTAGTGTGAGCTCCCAGTGACCTGGCCCCGATGTTGGCTCCCGGCTCGCCAGCAACAGAAGCAATGTGATACTTAAATCACTCATAATTAGCTCCTTCCCTTTTGCTTAATAACACGTGAAGATAAATGGGTTCTAAGAATTTTCCAAATGGAAATGGTTGGTTTGGAATTAGAAGCTAGAAAACAGCCTGTGAGAGGACTTACAGTACATTGTAGTGGTTCTGAACAAATACTATGTAGGACTACAGGCGTGCACTGTAGAATTATAACTTCACAGTACGTAGCCTGCACGCTGGATGTGTATATAGATAAAAATGAATGAGCTAATCTGGCAGGTGGCATTTCTACACTCTTGTAGCCTACTCAAGTTCTCCCTCTTGTAGGAGTGAAAATAAATAGTGGATTAAATTGAAACTAAAGCCAACTGATGTCCATAACTCAACATGAAATAAAAATATTGTGTAAGCTTGATAGAATCAAACTCCTTGTGGTAGGCTGTGGAAACAGGGACTTTCCAACAGGGAGAAGACAATTGAGGTTTTGACCCGATAGCCAAACTAGAGTAGAGCTAATGCATCAACACGATACCATTCACTTGCAATATGTGGGCCTCATAAAGAAACATACACATCTGGGACTGATATCCGATTACTCGCAAAACGATGCTACAAATAACAGTTATGCACTTTAGACTTTTAAGTCTTAGTTACTAGTGGCTAAGTTATTAGCCATGTAGTTTTAAGTAGTAATTTTTAGCATTCAATATAGTTTTGATCTTTTATGTATATTTTAAAATTTCTTTTCACATGGCCCTGCCACAGTTATGCCTTTTTGATTCATGTTTAATTTCCTACTTTATTTTACAGACGATTTTTTTCTATCCTACAGCATTGGCGCCCACTATATTTATATGTTTTAATAAAATAAAATTACAAACAAATGCCATCATTTACAAGTCAAAACTCAAGAAACCCAACATTTTGTTCACCCCATTTATTATGAAAATGTACAGAGGGCTTAACGGTAAGACTTCTGGTAGCGGGCACGGGCTCCAGGTCCACCGAACTTCTTGGACTCGCAGCGACGGGGATCAGCCACCAGCAGGGTCCGGTCGTACTGGATCAGAATGTCCTTGATCTCCTTCTTGGAGGCCTCATCCACATCTAGCAGAGAAAAACACAGGTCAGGTCTTCTAGAAACTTACGGTGCAATACATAACTTTAGAGAATTGGCAAATTGTAATACAAACTTTTAATCACCATTACTTTATGAGTCTCATTTTATATTTTTATCTACAACTTCTTCATGAAGTTATGTTCACCGTGTTCGTGTCATATCATGTTGCACCTTGGTCTGTGCACCTAAAGGAAGGTTGTAGGCAAGGAACTGTTAAGAAATCTAATCTAAAATATTTGCAAATTACAAACAGTGCTCCACATCAGACTGAAATCAGTAGTCTGGTCATGTTCCTCATTGTATATACTGTACATGCAACTGCATATTTTTTACTAGTGGATTGTGTGGTCTGCAGTCAGTGTGCACTATGACCAAGCATTTCATTACCATTCATTGCTGCAGCTTGGTTTGTGTTATTTGGTAAATAAACTTGGAAGGTGTGAGATGTTAAGGCAAGCAGTGTGTACACTCCCAGCGAGCGGTCCTAGAGATCTACAAAGACTAACCGGTGTCTCTACAGACCCTTTCTCGCAGGCACAAGTGTGAAAACTCCCACACCCGTTTGTCAGCAATATGATCCAGGTAAACACAAGATTTCCTGCAATAAAACAAATTAAAACATGACAGGTGAAATCAAATAACTTACATTTCTGGTAGTATGCGACGAGGGCTTTGGAGATGGCCTGACGGATAGCTGCAGGATGGAAAAGGGTAGATAAGGAAGACCAATGTGAAAAACAACAATTACCAAAACATGTCGTCTCTTGTAGGTGGTGCACCTTTAGGAAATTACATGAGAGTAGAGATAACTTTTGATTAGCGATACTTCAGATTTTGAAGTCTAGTCCCCTGCTCCATTCAACTATCATCTTTCAGTAATTATGATTGGTCCTTGACTTGAGCGGCGACCCTTGTCTGTGGATCACTACGCTGCAATGAGTAAGTCCAGAAAAGAATGTTTAATTAAATTAAATTAAAAAAAGGAAGTAATGGTTCGAACTAGACTGCTGTAGCAGTGATGGTTTGGATACATTGTTTGAAATGGTACGCTCCTTGGTTATAGCGCAGCCAGAAATCTCTGCCCCGGCTGACTAAAATTGAAATACAACTGTCAGGGTTCCCACTGTTTTCAAGAGATAATTTCCCAGGACTTTTCAGTGATCCAGCGGGTGTGACAGACAGCGCCATACACTAATACGTTCCTCTCTGGAAGTCTGATTTCAAAGATGTACAGTCTACAGCTATAACTTTTCTATGAAATCATCTCTTACGTGCTGAGAAATTATGACCAATTGATAATAAAGTAATGCAAACACACCTGCACATTGTGCCACCTTGTAACGTGACTTGGGGGTGTGTTCAGTCTATTCAAGTTACTTTTGTCCATAAACTACGATTTGAACATTATTATCCTGAACATAACATGGCCATTTCAGATGGCAATGTCTGTTTTGGGAAGCTCGGAAAGATAGCCTAGTAGTTCATTCTCAGCTAAAAGGAAAATGGGAGAATGTTGACACCACAAGAATTTCCATTTTACATGAATGGAAAATTGGTCAACTCTTTTCCGGGATGTGTGGGAACCCCAACTGTACATGTAGCCGTAAGGGTAGAGACTAGAGTGTGTCCCCTCAAATGCTTTTGGAGTTGTACAAAGTTTTCCCCATCCCCTGTATACATTTATTATTTTGTAGCATTACGCACTTGTACCTATCTTTTGCTACCTCTGTTAGCTACATGCTGTATATTTTAAATTCTATTTTACTTAAGTTTATTCTATTAGGATTTTACTTTATGTTCTATTGTTTTCTTCTGATAAATTAGCTACTGCACCATGATAAATTTGTATGCACAAATTTAGTTGGCAATAAATCAGATTCTGATTCGTTTCCACAGTGCGTGCGTGGGTGTGTGTAGGGGGGGGGGGGGTCCCATTCTATTGGAAACCATCTTGGATGCACCTACCGTAGATCTGTGCAACATGTCCACCACCCTTCACTCTAACTCTGATGTCGACTCCAGCGAAACGCTCCTTACCCAGAAGCAGGACTGGCTCCAGAAGCTGAAGATGATAAGCAGGTGTTACACCAAGTTTTTAGCCCTACATTCAACATGATTCACAAACGGTAAGCTTGCTATACAGGCTCTAAAAGTTTCAATTTTCATTCCGCTTCTGTTCGGTGCAAGTAACGAAGTGATTGATAGGGACTGCCATTTGCCGTTTTTGTTTTATATTGAACCATAGTGGTCTAGGTGTTTTGAAACAGGTAGGCCCCTACCTGTAATAGATAGCCTACCTGTAAGCATCCTTGAGCAAGATGCCTAACCCCTACATGCTCAATGTAATAGCACCATGTAATTGTAAGTCGCTTTGGATAAAAGCATCTGCTAAATGACCTAATTGTAATTGAAACATGGAAACATGGAGGACCAACCTTGTACTGGAGGGTGGCAGGCTCAACATGCTCCAGGGGTCTGCCATTAACCTTAATCAGACCATTGCCCCTCTTGCAATGGGCAACTGCCGTGGCGGTTTTCTGTAATGAAAAAAACATCACCATCAGATGCCTCTAAACTGAAGACGTGTAGCGAGATAAAATGTGAATGTATTGAAGCAACAATAACCTACACACCTCCAATCTAAAAGGCAAAAGGGTATTGAGTTTGACTCGCGGCATGAACTTAACGTTACCTGTATGTGGAGGAAGACATCTAATACTATACAAGTCACTTTGATAAGAAAAAGTCCGCTAAATGACTTTGTTTAACTAATACGTTGTTTTATTACTGATAAGATTACAATGCAAGTTAATTACTGAATAAAGACAATGTTGTCAAAGGTGTGTCAAACGTCAGTGGCTAGCTAGCCAAAGCTAGCAAACCCGAATACACAGCAAGGCCGGATCGTGGTTAAACCATCAGCACAAGTTATGTTGCATCGCTAAACCTGAACAACAGGATGATTATATACGACTTTACAACTTATTTACGTAACCATTAATATATTTTTATTAAAAGTCATGACCAAAGACATGACGTTGGTGTACAGTGAATAGTTCGTAAAGCTAGTTAGCTTCTGTATGCTAGTGAGGTACGGCAGAAACAGAACCACACGTGGAATAAAGTCTAAATATTTACTCACTTTACGTCCAAAAACCTGGACAGATTGCAGAGGACCTTTAGCTGGCATGTTTCTGAAACACACAACGTACATTAATTAGAAAAAAAATAGTAAAAAATGTGTATTTTTAACATTTTCACGCTTCGTGCTGAAGAACATACCGTCTTCAGCTAGAGAGTCGTACGGAGAGGCCGACGGGGTTTCCCACGCCGAACATCAGGGGCTGGAGTTACGACAGCATGGTACTTTGTGGACATTTGTTTTACGACAATGGCTTTGATTCTACTTACATTTTTGTAAAGGACAATAATTAAAGGCATTATAGACAAAATAAAACAATCTAGAATCATAATATATATGAATACATTTAAATACATATATTTAAAATAAATTACATACAAATGTAAAAGGTCTCATACATTTACAGTATTGGCAGCTGTAGTGTTAATATAGAACGAATGTATACTTTAAATAAAGTTTAAATGAAGAGGGTTATATAAGATCCTTCAAACAAATGTATTTGCTTGATTGGTTTTATGGCTTGAATAAGCTGAACTGAACAGGAATGTCTTAAAGATTGTTACTGATATAAACTGATATAACAACGGATAATGAATATTATATAAATATTCTTATTATCATATACATGCCTATTATTAAAAAAAATTTGGTCTGGTCTGTCATACAACCCAGAGACTGTAGATAACCTTTTTTTTAGGCTAATTGAACAATAATAAATATAAGTAAATACTGTAGATCAATTAAATATTAATACTTGAATAGTATATATCAGCTATATGCTATGCTATTTGACCCAAAGCTTCAGAAAATGCCTTCATTTTTGAGTCAGCATGGCTGTTAGATGTTTTTGAAACCCCAAACAACATTGCTCTCTGGTGGTCTTAAGTAGATAGCACAGCTTTTGTTCAGTCATTGATATTCTAACTGGAAATAATAACAATAATTCATCAACTGCTGAGCATTTTGACTGATTTCGATTAATGTCCACCAGCATTAACAACATGGTAGACTATAGCCACAGTAGCATGATCCAATCAAGCCTAAGTCAACCTTGTGGTAGACTTGACCACAGAGGTCATATGGTGCAGTGCTGCTTGTGGTTTGGGACATGATAGGCTGTTTATGGGAATCGGATGCGACATGGGAAAGAGGGAGTGGGAGGCTTTTAGTGTCAAAGTGTCAAAGTCTTGTCCCTCACTAAAGCTTTTATCTGACCAACGTGGACAGACTTTGACCTGATCAAACCAGTGGTTAGTTGTTTTGGGTAAAGTTCCCACCACGAATCACTACTGACAAACTATAAAGAAGCTCTCCTTGTTAGCAATGAATCATGATTGACGTCAAAAGCTTTGAGCGGAAAAACTTGAGGATTCTCCAGCACATTATACATTCAGTCCACACTGGAGAGCAGAGACACTGTCTCTAGTTACCGTCCTACCCTTAAAGGAGAGGGGCAACCAGGCCATTCCTGTGGCAGAGGAGTGCTGAAGACAGATAGCATATTGGCATATACTGTATACCTATGGCCGACATTTACTGAGAGGCTTCCTCAGGGCTGCCCCGCTACTAACTGACTGGGCTCCCTGGTTCTGGCCGGGAATAGTCATGTATGCAGGAGTTATAGCTTAGCCTCTGTCTGAGTTTAGACTTACCCCTGAAGCTGATTATTCAACTATACTTAATCAACTATCTAAACTAATTCAACAACTTCCACTGTTTTTTTTATGTCTGTGGAAGTCTTTTAATTGGTCCCCTTCCTTACTGGGATTATTCCATGATAGACCACTAGACTATCCTGCCCCTTTAAGGGTAGGACTGTAACTACAGACAGTGTCTCTGCTCTCCAGTGTTTAAATACAGTAGATGAATGAGGAAGTAATTTTTATGAATTTTATGACATTTTTTATAAAGAAAAAATGCAGACCCTGAGCATTACAGTGCACGAGTCACCAAAAAGAGTCGTCTGCACTTGCAACTGTAATATTCGCAAGTGTTAGGAAATGGACATGTGTGTGTGTTCTGAGACAGAACACATTAAATCTCACTAATACAGGATAAAAAAAAATCAGACATGATTCAATTTTTAGGAATTTCAAATATACTCCAAAGAAATCAAGTATTTTATGCATTATACGCGACTGCTCAAGATAATTGTAACTTTTTAGAGTAATATCAATCCACACTCCAATCCAGAAGGTGGCAGCAATGCGCCTAAAGCTGCTTTTCCAACTACCAAAAAAATGCACACAAAAAAAGAAAAAGAACGAATCTTCCAGAATTTTTTTCTGTGAACGTCCGACCGAGGGATTTGCCGTTTGCTTTCGGCAGAAGTCAAAACAACGTGCAAATTAAAAGAAAGATGTGTCCCCTGACGCAGTTAAGGTCGTCGGTGAACGATCAGCTCGCTGCAGCGGGAGACGAGATGATAGTAGTGTTTGAACAGAAGCCATGTGAAGTCAAAGTGTTCGTGAAGCAGCGGCTGGCCTCGGCTGCCGAGGAAATCCTGGTTGGGTTTGAGAGGGTTATAAAGCAGTACCAGCAAGAGATCAGTCGACTACTGGATCTGGTTATGAAACCTTCCAACGGAGCAGGTTTGGAATATCTCTTACCATGGAATAACCTCAATGGTTGTATCAATGAAAGGTTGTTGTTCTGAAGGCCTCCACCAGGTTGATCTTTTTAATAGGGAGATGTGATATTGTATCCACTAGAGTAGACGCTATGTGCTGAGGCCCGAACAAGTAAAACTCATTTTTTCGCCTGGGCATATTCTGTCGTAATTCTGAAAACTGTAATTGTAATCCTCACATGCTTTGCGGCAGTGTATTATAACATATGTGCTGGCTTCTGTGACGATGTCTAATCCTGTTAATTTATTATGAGAACGGCTGAACTCTTAACACAGCAGCAATATGGCGGACCGTGTAAAGCGCCATTTCTTTCCTAAAGAAAACTTGTCTTTTTCGACAATACACCAAATCTGCGAATAACGTCTCGAAATTTTTTTTTTAGGGGAACAAATAAACAAATATTCCAAAGAGCTAGAGGGTTAGAAGAACTAGACTAGCGATAATTTTTACACATTTCTAATAAGTTTTTGCTGCCATCATCATATTAGTGTCCGGTTTCAACTTCGGCAGCTGAGGTTTGAATACAACGCGGAAGTGACTTTAGATGCAGTTCTTATACCGCCACTAGGTGGCTCTACAGGCTATTGTTTATTATGTATGTATGCATGGCAGAGCAGTATGTACAATAGGAACCTTTTTGAGAACTTGGGAGTCATTTGATAGTGTGAATGTGAATACGTTTTTAATGCTGAAGGGCTGAAAATAAAAATGGTTTCTTCCCTCCAGATGCTCAGCATGTTGTCTGTAAAGCGGTGCGCAGCCCCCTTCCGGATCAGGATCCCCCTGAAGTTAAAGACCAGGAACCGTGGGACAATCAGGACGGAGAGCAGCTTCCGGTGCTGGATGAGGCCGACATCATCAAATTCACCTTCAACCCCGAGAATGATGAGGAGAACTTGTCTTTGCAGCTTCGCACGACCAAGGCGGAGGAGAACGGACGGGCACAGTCCCTGGCCAGCACCTCGGCCGACGCTATGGAAACGGAAGCCGACGGCGGGGAGAGTGGCCCGTCGGAAGCGGCCGGCAGCACGGAGCCTTCCAGTGATGTCCCGCTGCCTTCGGACTGCAGCGAGTCCGACAGCGAAGACGGCCAGTCTCAGCCCGGCGCGATGGCAGAGACGCAGGGGGTGGAGGAACAGGGCGCGCCCGGCAACAAGGAACCTATCGTTTGCCCCGTTTGTAAGAAAGACTTCACCCGCAAAAGCAGCCTCAACCGCCACATGATGCTGCACACCGGGGACATGCCGTTCAGCTGCTCCGTCTGCAGCAAAGGGTTCGCCGTGAGGGAGAGCCTGAACAGGCACATGCTGCACCACACCAGCGAGAAGCCCTTCAGCTGTGTGTTCTGTAAGAAAGGTTTCACCGACAACAGCAACCTTAAACGGCACATGATACTCCACACGGGGGAGAATGCCTTCAGCTGTACGGTTTGTAAGAAGGAGTTCACCGACAACTGCAATCTGAAGAGACACATGGTCCTCCACACCGGGGAGAAGCCCTTCGTCTGCACGGTGTGCGACAAGGGGTTCAATCAGAAAGACAGTCTGAAGAGACACATGGTCCTCCACACCGAGGAGAAGCCCTTCACGTGCCCGGTCTGTCAAAAGGGCTTTACCGTGAGAGACCGCCTCAACAGACACATGGTGGTTCACAGCGGGGAGAAGCCCTTTGCTTGCACGCTGTGCAACAAGGCGTTCACTGTCCAGGACCGGCTGACGAGGCACATGAAGCTACACTCCGGGGAAAAGCCGTACACATGCACGACTTGCGACAAATCTTTCACTCAGAAAGACGGTCTAAAGAGACACATGCTGCTTCACACTGGGGAAAAGCCCTTCAGTGAGTCGCAGAGTTTGTGAGTGAGAATGTGCTGATGATGGCAATCAAATGTGATGTTTCATACTGGGTGAAAGTTGTACAGTTTTGTATGAAAAATGTTTTTTTTTTTTTTATAAAAAGGGCCTTCATTATGAACCACATGTGACTTACTATTGGGGGAAAAACTGCTCAGTTGTACATTTTGTAACAAATTTGTATATTAAAGGTGTCGTAAAATATGTAGCTTGGTTTACTGTCGCTTTCACAGTTCTTCTGTTGTAGGTGAATATTTGAAAATATGAAATTTTAATTAATGTTGCTTTAAAGGTAGTTAGATTCACATTTCTACAAAGCCAGTAATATGCTATTTGTACACGTTACACCTATGAATTTTTATATTATGTTGCACAGTATATATAAGTACAGGACATGAATAAAATGGAGAGCTTAGCTATCACTTTGCCTTAAATTTTGTGTCCATCCTTTTTTATTTATTTATTTTTTATTTCTTCCTGTCTGAACTTTCTCTCTTCTGGTTCTGTGATTCAGTAATGTAATTATTTACTTTTGCTGGCAGAATGTTGTTCCAGAACTCAATCAGGGCTGCTTAATATTTAACATAGTAACTAAAATCTATTTTGTTACCATATAGTAAATATTTTAATTATTTACTATAGCCAATTAGTTACTAGTTGAGCAGAGGATTTGTGTCTGTGTAACTTGGCCTGCCCTGTACACACATCATATTTCTCCATAGAAACGACCTATGGCAAATAATGCTGTGTCTGGGGGTAATTAAATCCCTACCAACACCCATGTGTTATGTGTTAATATGGTCTTTAAATGTGGAAGTCATAATATCAGTACTTTCTCCTTGTAAAAACGGGTTGCCTGGGGCAAAATTCTGGACGATTTTAATATTTTTCGGTCTCAAAATGGACCTGTACTGGGATCTTACAGTGATAATCAACACATCCCAGTATAAAATTTATTATCACTGCAAATAATATCCAGAATAATAATAAACATAACATAGCAAAATCCAATTTTGTAGTTTTTTTTGTCATCAATGGTTTTGTTGATGCCATTCGTGTAATGTTATAACCCCAGTTACATTAAGATAAAATGTGGATGTTAGAATATGCAACAGAACTGCAATATTACAGCATAATTATCAATATCTGATGAGAATTGTAGTCGCTGTCTTGTGAACAGAACAACTAACTGCCTTTAGGAGCCCGTCTAGGTATATAATGTTTTACTGCCACCTGCTGGCAAAGGGAACAACTCTGACTCATCACATCAACATCAGACAAAGCTCAGCTTAACTGTTATGTAACAAAACCAATATGGGCAACATATAACTTTATTTTCTGGATGTTCCCTTGCAAATTATAATCTAGTCTTTACAATATGTTGCAGATACAGTATGAGCTGTATTTGTCATTTAATCTCAGTAATAAATCCAGCGTTTGTCATAGCAGTCATTTTAAGTATGCTCGTGTAAAAGTTTTGTGGAGAAGTCATGTTGTTTGTACAGCTGCCTCCACAAGACATGGGGCCTCTACAGTGTCAGTCTGCACAGAATCACACACATACACATATACTTACGGTTCAATAGATGTACTGTTGGCTTTGTTCCCTGCCCAGGGTGGGAGTGGGGTCTGCTGGAGCCAATGAGGGAAGGGAATTAAGGAGGTTTTTGGGGAGGGTTGTTGTGCACAGGCTGCAACTCTGCCAGCTCGGCAAGAAGTTTGCATCCCGGAGTTAGAGCAGTAAGTACCCCAGCTTACGGTCTGTTTTGAGTGACGTGTTTAGAAAAGTAAATGAAAAGTAAAGGAATCAAGTTTTGCATCAAACTAGCTGTGTTTGCTGTAGTTAGTTATGTGGTCTAGGTAATGGATGACAGTTGATGAGAACTGCTCTTTTTTAAAACATTTACCAAGGCTGTGTATTTTAGTGTTATATTGTATTTATTCGCAGTGTGGTATTCGCGTTTGACCAGTTTCTTATTGGGAAAGTATTGTGTTCTGTGTTCGTAGGTAATGCTTGTCTCTTAAGAAAAAAAAACCTGCAGTATGGTTCACAGTATGGTTCACCCTGTGTGTGTGTGTGTATGTGTGTGCGCCCCCAAAACCATTCTGATTGAACATTGTTCCTTCTGTCACACACACATAATACACACAGACTACATAATTCCAACTCACTGAACGCATCAGTAGTAGGCCTACCATGACTGGAACAGTGAAGGCGGAGGCGGTTCACCTGCGCCGGACAATCGGCCTGGTGCCAGCCGCGTCCTTCATCATCGGCACCGTGGTGGGCAGTGGAATCTTTATCGCCCCCAAGGGGGTTCTGATGAACACGGGCAGTGTTGGACTGTCTCTGCTGGTCTGGGCGCTGTGTGGACTACTGTCTCTGTTTGGTGAGACACTGAATGAGTTTCTATCTAACCTCTATCTGCTTCTCTATCTGTACTTACTGTAACTCCTTACTGTAGCTCCTAAATACTAGTACTTACTGTGACCCTACCTGTTCAAATGTTCAAACATGTACTGTAGGTTGATAGTGTGAATGTGAAAACGCAAGTTACTACTTGCTGTAGCTACTTATACTTGCTCCTCAATACTGAATCTTGAGTAGACACAAAAGCAGAAATGTATTTATTTAACTTTTACCAAACGTTAATTTTGAGAGGTGATCATTTTGAGAGTGTACACTGGTACACTGTAACTTATGAACTGGCTCATATTTCATATTTAAAATTTCCATAATACTGATTACACCATGTGTTTCCCAGGTGCTTTGTGCTACGCTGAACTGGGAACCAGTTTCACCAAGTCAGGGGGACACTACACATATCTACTGGAGACCTTGGGACCCCTGCCCGCCTTTCTGAGACTCTGGGCTGAGTTCCTGTTCATCAGGTAAGGTGCCTGCAGTTTGGACCGTGGACACATGGCGGCTAAAAGAACTACAGGATATGACCGATACATGTTTGGTTCTACAGGCCAGCTGTGGCGTCGTATGTCTCGCTGGCATTCGGCCGTTACGTGGTCGAGCCCTTCTTCACGCCCTGCGTTGCTCCTCCAGTCCTCATCAAACTGGTCAGCATACTGGGAGTGAGTGAGTAGCCCACCATTAAAGTAGCATAGCATACGTGCGTAGAGACAAGTGCGGGGGGGGGGTTAACATTAACATTAACGTTAACATTAAAACGAATGCTTAATGCAGAGTTTAAGCACCGGACACTACAGCAGGCAAACGGAGGTCAGCAAACAAAGTTTATCGTGCAACATGTTGCCTATAGAATAATCCACATCTCACTCCTTTCAGCAAGATTGCTGAATCCGGGTTAAAGGTTATAGTCGTACAATAACTGAGATAGAGGGGGGTTAATAGTTTAACTGGCAATTGCTTTTTTTTAAAACAAATCATAATTTACAAGTGAAAACTCACTAAACTCCCAAACAGTCTTCTACAAGTCATGTACACATACGTGTAACTGTATTTCTGTCATTGTTTGTCTCCCTGTAGCGTTTGTGGTGGCGGTTAACTGTTGGAGTGTGGTGTTGGCCTCACGCACTCAGGTCACGTTAACTTTCATAAAAATGTTCGCTCTGGTCCTCATTATCGTCCCGGGAGTCATCGCACTGGCCAGAGGTAAAATAATGAAAATGCTACTGTCTCCAAGCTATATGCCACTGTGATTCAGGTCATGCTGGCGACACTTAGTGTAAGTAGGTGGTATGTGATCAGTTACATCAGCAGTTGTGATTTGTAGCACATATTTATTTATATGACATATGTCATATAACCTGTTACCCTAAATGATGTAGCCTATCCAGTCCATAAGGCGCTGTATGTAATCTTGTCTTTCGGCACAGGAAAGACGGAGAACTTCCAGAATGGTTTTGAGGTTGGCTCATTAACTCTAGAAAGACTGCCTCTGGCCTTCTATAACGGTTTATATGCTTACGGAGGATGGTAAGCATTTAAAGGCACACTCCTCGATTGTGTTATTGCGACCCCAAAGCGCAGATTTCCGCAAGGGTGATTAAGATAGAAAACACTTTGTTGATCCTTGGGGAAATTAGGGTGTTACAGATGCAAAATAAATAGCGCAGAATTGATGTTCGAGGGATAAACAAAGATTCATAATGACATCGTTTTTCTTTTTCTGTTTTCAGGTTCTATTTGAACTATGTCACAGAGGAAGTCATTAATCCCAACAGGTATTTCACAGATCTCCCACATTGCGAGGTGTTTCTCAAAGCCAGCTTACATTGCGGGTGTCCCCTCTCTCCCTTCCCCCCTCTGTCCAATCAGAAACATCCCTCTGGCCATTATCGGCTCCATGGTGACGGTGACGGTGTGCTACGTGCTCGTTAACGTTGCCTATTACACCACGATGACACCGGCGGAGCTGCTCATGTCCGACGCCGTAGCAGTGGTCAGTATCTGCAGGAGCCCCCTTCAGAGAACCGCTTCGCTCAGCTCACCTCCTGTAAATGTAATATAAATTAGATAAATACTATTAATATGATGCAATTCATATATAATATAATATTATTAAAATGACAAATTCGTCATTTAGCAGACTGTGATCCAAAGCGATTTATAATGAGTACAATTCCAAGTGTTACGGAGCAGGTAGGGGTTAGACATCTTGCTCAAGGACGCTTACCGGTAGGCCAACTTCTGTAATATAATATAAATATTCTATTTAAAAAAATAATTCCTTTAAAGAAAGGTATTTTGGTATATTATTTCCTCACCTCTCAACCCCTCAAAGGGTCGTGATCCCCACACTGTTGAGAACCATACTGCAACACTCCAAGGCCCATATGTGGCATGTTGGCGTCTCAGTCCCACCACCCTGTGTCTTCTTCGCCCCTGCAGACGTTTGCCAACAGGGCCCTGCAGGGCGTCGCCTCCGTGATCCCCGTCCTGGTGGCTTTGTCCTGCCTTGGAGCTCTGAACGGAGGGTTCTTTGGATCTCCCAGGTCAGTTAGCATGCTTAGCAACTGGCAGCTAAATGCTAACATAGGCCTAACTACGTTAGCATTCTGGAAAACGACGATGTAAAATTAACTTCATATTTATAATACAAATTGAATAAAAGTAGCTTTAGTATTATAATACTAATTGTGTATCTAAGTGTCAATTATATAAAGATAAATGTAAAAGTAAATTGTTGCTCATCAAAAAAGCAGACTTCCCTCCCGAAACATACACAGATTTGAGTTTATTTTGGTATAATTTGCAGTGAGTCTGAAATGATAGTGCATTAAAAGTATCAATAATTTATAGAAACAGAATGATAACTACTGGAGTAAAGTAATCCCACAATATAAAACCTAAACAATGTAAAACGTAGATGAAGGATACTTTAAAGTAGCCTACATGTAGCCTACATGTTGGCTACTAAGTTACTTTGCACCAGAGCCCAGGCTTTAGTGACAGGTGGGCTGGTGCGTCTGTCCTGCAGGATGCTGTTCGTTGGCGCGAGGGAGGGTCACTGGCCGAGTTTGTTCGCCATGATCCACGTGCGCAGACACACGCCTCTGCCCGCCACACTGCTGCTGGTGAGGGCTTTCAGCACACTGCCAGGGTTGTGTAGGATCTATTTTGTAGTTTATTGTTATGAAGTATTTGAAAACATCCCATTCTGGTAGGGTATTGTCAATACGTAGTGTAAACATGCAGATTGCCTAGATATAAACTGAAAGCGAGCGAGTGGAAGCACACATTGGACAGCAGTGGTCCAGCTGGAGAGGTTAATGTTTATTGTGCTGCCCGTGTGTCTCTATAGTACCCCCTAGTGGTGATGATGGTAGCTATCGGAGAGATCTACCAGCTTATCAACTTCGCCTCCTTCTCCCGCTGGTTCTTCATCGCCTTGGCAACGCTGGGGATGCTCATCCATCGCTACAGATTCCCTCTCCACCCCAGACCATTCAAGGTACCCTAAAGCAACCTGTATATTTTGGAAATTATGTTTTCGTCTGTATTCCAAAAGCTGAAGTATTAAACATCTCATTGTCGCTATTTTGTGTCCGTTTAGTTGTATTAGTGTTTAGTCTGCACCTGTGCTAGGCTATGAGTTTGAGACGCCTGTGCTAAATGTCAACAGCTGAATGTTCCACTAGTGACAAATGTCCTCTGTGTTATTTTCTTTGCTGCATGCCCAGGTACCTACTGCCCTCGCAGTCATCTTTACAGTGGTGTGTTTCTTCATAGTGGGGCTGTCTCTATACTCAGACCCCTGGAACACGGGCTGCAGCTGTGCCCTCACCCTGACTGGAGTGCCCGTGTACTACTTCACCATCCACCGCTACCGTCTGCCCACTAGATGGCAACGTTTCTTCAGTGAGTCAAACATTGTGCACTTACAAATAGTCACTTGTGATGCTTCTGTATAGAAATTCAGCCAGTTAGCTCTGTCTACACAGCTGTGTATTATTAGAAACCAAAGAGAATGCAGTAATTAGAATGTGAAGAATGTATGTGGCTTGAACTTTGCCATTATTCTGACTTTCTGATGTGTAGATTTCTGCAGCAGAGAGCTACAGATCCTGCTGGAGGTGACCCAGCAGGAGGTCCAGACCTACTGAACAAGATGTTTCTCCTCAAACTGATAGACCTGACCACTTTTACACTCGACCCTTTAGACAGAGCTTTGTTACTCTGACAGTGACTTGTTTTAAAGCATGCACATTACTGTATGAAACAATGATTTTGAGATATTAAACTAAGAAATTATATGTTTCTAGCTAAACAGATAAACATATAAATATAGTTTTTCTTAACTGGTGTTTTCCTGATTAATAGTTGCATGAATTACCCAAGAGTTGAGCCAGTCAGAATAATCAGAACTTAATAAACCGTGAATATAAGTGAATAAACCCCTTAAGGATAGGACACATGTGTTGCATGTGCATGCCACATGAGATGGCAGAACAGAACAGACAATTACTTTTGCTCCTTTAAAATAGGGGCACTATGTATAAGAAAGGCTGTAATTCCCGTATGGATGTTAATATCATCAAAATGAAAGTTAAAGTCTGTAGTTAAACCTGATATTATTTAATTTCAGATGAAATGCGTATCAGTACAGAGCAAAATATCCAAAAAACTGTCGACCTTTAAAATCTTTAGAGACCTGACTGTATGTGGAAGTGACCTAGTCAGCAGATTACCACACCCTGCTTGACTTACATCTCCCCGACTCTTCTGTCTCAGTTAATGTTGTACCTGCTGGGCGCGACTACAGAGTCCTCCTTTATGATTGGTCTCTCGCAGGATGACACCAGCCAATCGTTTTGAGGCATTCAACACGACAAACATACTGTTTAAATTGTGGTCGTTTTTATTGGCTGTACACAAAAGCAAGGTATGGAACAATTGCACTGTAGTGCGAGTGTAACATTCCGTTCATGTTGTAATGCAACCACATCCCTGCTATTGACACCATGTATAATTTATATTTCATTTATATATATAATTTGTACAATATACATATTATCATCAAAGTAAAATAGCAAAAAATACACCCCTGGCTTTCAAATTTATTAAATATCTCATGCATGTTTCAACTGCATCAAAGAGAAATGTTGATTCATCACCAGGAACGACTACGCAGGCAAAGAAAGGCTTGTACAAACCCATGGGAGAGTCGATTAGACAAAGATGGTGTACGACACACATACAGAACGCTAAACATTAAGAGCCGTGCTCACCAACTGTATGTGTCTTAAAACCAGTGTAAAGCTTGTTAAGATAAAAGCAAATACCGGGGCTATTTCAGGTTAGCCTTGATTTGTTTTTGTTGTACTTACATCGTGAGATGAAGTAGATGCAGACTAAACTACAACCAGTTACCAGTTGGTTTGTTTTTTGAGTCTATTCAGTGGTTTTAGCTGTGCATGAAATACGTTTTTTATAATATTACATTATATTGAATAGACACAATACTGTAAATAACTTAAGTCAATTCAAAGCGAGGAATGTCAACGTTATAAAGACACTATTATGTTTTATGTACCGTTATTAATTTGGGCCAGCCTCATTAAAAGAGTACACATATACATATTAGTTAACTGTATTTCGAGTTAGGAATATGTATTTGATATGAGTAAAATAAATGATAAAACTGGTTCGGTTTGCCATTATTTCTTTAGCTTATGGATTTTCAATAATATTTTATGGCATGTCATTAAGTGTAAGATCTTTTTGAAATATTGCTCTACATAGGATTTTCTATATAGGATTATCTTTTTATAGAATGTTTTTCAATTTTGTAAAACAAAATAGCTGTGGTAATGTAAAATAAAATATACAACGCTATGCGTGTAAGTAAGAAAATAATATGCTAGTATATTTAATTTTCTGTAAAGATTTACAGATTTTAAAATCCTCTGTTACCTGCACGTATCTTCGTCTAAAAACATGTTTGGCCCAAAACATTTAGGAAAATTAATTATGGGTATTCTACACAATTGTTTGCATTGTCAACATTATGAAGATGCATTCTGCATAATGTATATATACTGTATATACTGTATATATACTATATATACTGTATATATATATATATACATATATATATATATATATAGTCATATAAACATGATACCAGTTTAGAAATGTCAGAAAGTTACTTTTAGCAAATAAATATATTGTTCAGGTTTGGTGTTTTAATAAACATGTATATTTTCTAAATAAAAACCTTTACTAGTGATGAGAGGAGCAGTGACTTGTAAGTGACGTGTAAGTGGCAGGTAGAATTTCATGAACTCACTAAATATTACTTTTGTATCATTTATAGAACATATTGCATATTGTTAACACTCCCATCAGAGTCTATGTGTATTTGGTCCATTAAATATGTATGCTAATACCCTTATATTATTCATTTGCAATGAAAAGTGAATCATACTTATGCTATTATAAAATTCAATTAAAGCGGGTTTAAGTTATGAAATGAATCAAAAATAGACTCTCTGGTTGACCTGCTATTTGATCAACCTTAATAATTTGGAATGCCTCTAAGTGGAAAAAACACGTCAGGGTTAAATCCGTTGTTCCGACTTTCACAGCAATATTCTACTGCGCCCGACCACTCTACGCGACGGGGAGATCCGAGAACACCGGCACACAGACAAGCACACAGAACGCCAAACAGAATCTCTACGGACAGATTGAACATGCAGATTGCGTCAACAGAAACAGAGAAAGTCGAAGGTTGAACCCAGCCTCTTCGGGGGGGACATTCAGTACGACCGCTGTGTCATCGGTTAGCAGGCATGACTAAACACTGTCCAGTTTACAGTTTACAAAAAAGAGAGCATCTGGCGTGATGGCTTCCGCAGCCTTGTTCACACTGTCCCCTCTCTGCCAATGTCCAGGTCCGGACCTGCTCAGTGGGCAGTTTGTAATGAAGAGAGAGAGAGCATCAAGCAGACTATCTAATTTTCTGTAAAAACAAGTCAGTTAGCTCTGCGTACGAAGCATCTTAGCCGAAGAGGAGTCATGCAAGCGGTTCATGTAGTCGTCGCGGGGGGAAATTCTCTATTTCAAGCGTAAGTTCTAGTAGGTGCTGTGACGAAGCGCACCGCAGTGTCGGTCGAGTTGGAAGTTCCTTTGATTGGTTTGGCCACACAGTGAGAGTCAAGCATCATAGAGAAATAATAAAATAATAAACGAATAAACGTTAAATGTTTAAACGTGCACCATTTAGGCATCGCTTCCTATGACTCCTGTGGGCACTGATGGGACGCTATGCCATGTTCCTCTGTTGCAGCGTTTGATAGGTGTATGCTGATATTTTGGCTGAACAATGTGTTCCTTCAGTAGCATCTGATGGCTGTAAACCGAGCTCTCATGTAGCAGTTATTTTGCGTCAGTCAGGAGATAAAACTTCTTCTCTGCCTCGTCAAGCGAAAGGTGGATGCATCCCATGCACGCGTGTCCTATGTGAAATACAAATGTACATTAGTCTGATCCTGGTTGGGAGGGTCTAGGTGATCCTACATGGGTCTGTGGCAGGCCAGGGGCCCCAGCCCGATGACGCGGGCGTCGGGCCGGGAGGTCCAACTGTGTCCCTCTCTCGGCGTGGCCGGAGGAGGGCAGGGCGGGGCCTGGGGGTCACACCACGGAGCCTTTGGAGGCGGAGAGGTGGATGGAGTGGATGCGGGCGGCCAGCGTTCTCTCCAGGTCGGCGAGGAGGTCGGAGGAGGAGGAGGAGGACGATGAGGAGGGGGAGGGGGAGGGGGCGGTGCCGGGGCTCTCCACGGGCAGAGGCTCGTACAGCAGCTGCTTGAAGCCCTCGAGCTCAATGAGCAACACCATGTTCTTGAGGAAATAGCCCTCGATGAAGGCTGTGAGCTCTGTGGCACAGAGGAACTGGAGCAGAGAGAGAGAGAGAGAGAGAGACAGCAGAGGTTTGACACAGCGCTCTGTATCTCATGGACCGTGCAATGAACTACTGTTCTTCTTTTTAGGGGGTCATGGGTCAAAAATGCTTTAGAACCATTAAACAAGACGATTAAAGTAGATACTGTATATGTTTGTGTCTGTATTTACAGTACATATGATAGCAACGCATATATACAGTGGTCTAACAATATGCTCACATGAAGCCATTTCCTGGCTTACTGTGAGAGACACGGGCTCACCTTGGCGTGCTTGTAGAGGTCCACGCATGTTTCCGTGGTGATGTTCTTCGAGCAGATAATCTCACAGTGACGCTGAAGGGCCTCTAGTTGGAAGAACTTGGCCGCAGAGAGGAGCTGCCAAACACAGTGGAGCAGGAAACGTAAGTACAGTAAGTACAGTAAGTACAGCAAGTACTGTAGAAACCCTCCATGACTCTAAAGCTTCCCCTTCTCAACAGAAGGTCACATGCTTTATAGTCTGGCACAAAATATTTCCATTCAAATAACAAAATAAACCGACCCTCACGGCTTCCACACGGTGCTTACCTCCATAATTTCCGTGTTGCGTATGTGCAAGGCCTCTGTGCCTCCATAGTACAGGTACTGCATAACCAGCTGTAAGACAGTACATTGTACTTCATACGTGTGAATCTGCAAAGGCTATTCTCATGAGCAAGGCACTTCACCTTGTTTGTCTTTGACTATTTTGTCCTTAAATATAGTTCAATAAAGATATAACATCACAAAAATAAGTGCAGCTGCCACCGCGATATGTAATATGTAATAAGTTGTTACAAAATAAAGGAAAATGTATTACATTTTGCGTTTAAAGTGTTTACAAAATGCGTCAAATTATTAGAAATTATATAATGATGTGAAAAGTCATTATATTTTGGAGAGTTGTTACATAATGCAGCGTTATTACATAATGTGTTGTTACAGCATGTTTGGTTAGAGTCCTCTAAGTTTTACTATGTTTTTATGGTGATAGTAGGCTGATTTTGTTACTGACTTGATGTGGCTGTTAACATTTAAATCTGAATCCATGATAGATCCATGATTTCTGCCTTGGTTTTTGGTTTTCAAAGACAGGGAGTAAAGGTTAGCCTTTCTTCTTTGGCACCAAAGATAATAGGTGGTCCGTGAGCCACCCAGTACGCAGGTGGGCGCTAAACAAACCTAAACAACAGTGTTTGTGTAACGCTGCTTTCAACCACAAGGGGAATACACTGAGGAGTGTATCTTTAATGTTGATATTTAGCATGGCCAATGAATGAATCAACACAATATAAACACCAATACAGCCATGGAAAAAATTAAGAGACCATTGCATATTCTTGTAAATATAATAATAAAAATATATATATCAAAAATGTAAAAAAGTATATATTAAATAATTTAAAAATATATATATATCAATATAAATGTATTAAATATATATGTAATTGTATAT
>JAOEHI010000016.1:2081632-2095662 GCA_025447815.1 Percopsis transmontana
TCTTTACTTAAGCCCCATAAGCGCCACCTAAATGATCAATCAACCGCTAAATTACGTGATATGACACATGACAAGTCACATGTCCTTTAGGCCACAAAATATAAGCCACATACTGTCACGGCAATGCCAAACATTCATAATGACCTCACTAACACACCTCTAATCAACACTCTATTTGACGTGACAGCTGGCTATCGACAGCATTTATACATAACATGCATTATGTGTGGCCCCAATAGGAATAGCAAACTGGCATGAGGGGAAAAACATTTCGTTAATACTGTCAACACCCAACACATCTTGTCTTCCTTAAAAATCTTTAAAGTATTAAACGTTTTAAAACACTATTCTGCATTTTCCCGAAGGAACCATGACTGGTATGTCAACAATCTGAAGACAAATCTACATTCCATGTAATCTTGGAAATTAAAAATTAAAAATTAAAAGATGAAACCCCTCACCCGACGTTTTCACAATTTTCCCTTCACATGACTATTCAGACAAAACAAACGATCATGTATTGAATAATATCAGCTGTCAACACTTTTCAGCAATGTCATTCACTGCTTTGTTTTCCGTTGAATGGAATATTCCAGCCTCAGAACAATTAGCCAACCCCTTTGCCCCATTCTGGCTGATGTCAGTGGAAATGTACTTAGTTGTAGTAATGTAGTTACTGTTATAAAAACAATGTCAAAACACACTCAAAATTATTTTCTCCTGCTATAGTGAAATGATCAACGATTTACCCTCGCGCCATTGTACTCGCTCTCTGCATCTGGCCCGTGGTCTCCGTTGACTCTCTTGTAAACTGCATCCATCCTTGTTCTTCTCGCCGTGCAGGTATGAACTTACCGGTGCTGTTGCCTGTTTTGAGCAACTGGCGTTAACTCTCAGCAATTTGAAGTCTGACCACGTGACACCACACCCCCTATTGCCCCTAAGCATAGGCATGTCACGCACACAGGGCCGAAACAAACCCAAAGATTTAATGACGCATCTGGTTCTTGTTGTCCGCTTCTGGGGTGGCTGGTATGGGATAACTTTTAACCACTTGTTGTCAAGTCATTTTTAGAAAAATCAATATTTGGAAACGTATGTCAAAACATCAGTATTCAAAACTAGGCTAAGATAAATGTTATCTTATAGATAAGATAAGATACAATACAAATAAAGCTTCACTTTTTTTTCTAAAAGTGGGCTAGGCTGGACTGTACATCTTTGAATGTAGCCTACTGAACTAATTTTTTATGAATTCCTTGTTGTGTCAATCAATATCAAGACAGAGAACGCTGTTATCTCAGGTTTACACATATGATTGCCGCTAGAGGGCAGTGTAGGTTTGGTGATGGTCTTGTCTGGCCGGGTTGTACGATCGGCTGGTTTTCATCCATCTCTGTTAAAGCACAGTGGCAATATACTGAATTTTATAGGAGTCAGCAGCTTATTGAGAGCAGAGTGCCTTATACTTTACTCAACATGTTATATACAAGGTAGACCTAAACCTTGCATAGTACCACGGAAATCCATTTCGCGAGTTTACATGAAAAACAATAGAGACGTGATTGACCTGTGGTGACATGTTAAGACAAAACACGCAATTGCATTGCTGAACATTTAATTTAGGCCTCGGATATTAAAACGCGTTTTTCGAACATTGTAAATTCAAGTGACAAAAACACTCCGGTCACAATTACTTAAATTTGAGTCAATAAAGTTTGAATTAACTTTAGCGATACAGCGGGCACAGCTAAGCCTGTGATGTGCTCATGGTAGGCCTGCTCTCCAGTCTGCACTCACAGGCCTCTGCACGGACCCACAAAGAGAGGATGGTAGGCCTACTGCCAACACACCCACTCCCCATCTAATGAAAACAACAATAAAACAAATGCATGTCGTTCTGTGGGATTTGTGTTTCAGACGGTTGGGCTTTTCTTTCTTGGAACATGTCAGACTAAGTTCCCCGCGGCGTTCTGAGCAGCATTGTTTTGAAACTCGGAGGGTGCTTGCCCCCTGCTACACCTGAATACTGAGTAGGCCTACATTTACGAATATTAAGAAGCAGGTAAAGGTTATACATCTTGCTCAAGGATGCTTACAGGTAGGCTACTGTAGTTCGGGCCCGATTTACGAGATATATTCTCCAAATACCATAAATTAACTTTATTTATACAGTCTTTGAAAACAACTAGATCGTTGCAAATACCACACTATTTGCTATAAAATTTAATATAACAACTTATTAGAAATGATAACTGAGAGCAGACAGTATAATGGGACCCGCTGTATGTCAGTAACTTTGCAAATGAACTCACGTGGAAGTGTTCTGCGATGACGTCACATCAAACTGCAGTGTTTTTCACACTGGGGAAGGCACGTAACGTCTCGCGCTCCGTCCTTAATGGTGACGGAGACAACTGCTCGTTCATAAAGGAGACGGCCGCAGTGCGTGTCTGCAGTGCTCTGTTCCATAGGGCCTCAGTTTGTTGGCACACTGATGGATCTGTTCCCAGACTGATTAGCCAGATGTGAGTCAATGGACCTACACAGAGCCCTCTTCCTCCCAGAGATTATTTAGGCCTAAGTGTTCATCTTTCTTCCTTTGTTATGACACTGTGCTGTTGTTCTGCATTTAGATTTTCATCATTTTTGTTTGGCAAATCGCTGCAAAACCAGATAAGAATGCCCTGAGCAATCTAACTTTGTTACGGAGCCTAGCTGTACTATTGTACCGTAGTATTCGTAGTGGGTGTGTGTGTGTGTGTATGTGTAAGGGATGGTAATTGGAATTATAGAGTTGTGAGGCTTCCAATTGTGTCTTCATGAGGTGTTGTTGATTAATGGACTGGCTGGCTGGCATCCTGTGAATGTTGTCCACATGTGGACAAGCCACAGGGGTGCCAAAGAATTCACTCCAGCCCTGCGCTGCCATTGTAGGAGTTGTTCTCTTAGAGAGAGAGAGAGAGAGAGAGAGAGAGAGAGAGAGAGAGAGAGAGATTTGAAGAACAGGAGGAGGAGGAAAGGGAGAGAGGGGGGGCCCCAAGAAAAGAAAGACACTCTGGGGCTTTCAGCGGCACCGTTGTAAAGAGGGTGAAAGAAAGTCAGGGGGCCACGCAGCCGAGCACATGGGCAGTTCTCACTCCGGATAATGGAGGGCTTTCTGTGGTACTTAACCCCCTCGTCGCACGCTGGGAACGGGCAGCCGCGCGCCCGCCTGCCCGCAGCGGACACGCTCGGACACGCTCGCCCGCTGCATAATTGAATTTTACTCTCAGAAAGTCAACCTCCCCTCCCCTCCCCTCCCCTTCCCTCCCCTCCCTCCCCTCCATGCCCGGCCACGTCAACGCTACACGTGGCCCTGACAGACACTTCTCCCAGGGTCACATCCAGCAGAGTGCTGTGGGACTGTGGGGATTAATGACGTCTGCACTGTGAAACCGAGGCAGAACCGTAAAGGTAGATTATATGTGGTGATGATACAAGTGCAGAGGGGATGATGCTGTAATGCAATAGGTGAACGGCTTGTTCGCTGTGCTGTCAGTCAGCGAACGAGATGTGGTGGTGGTGGAGGGAGATGAGCTGTAGTTTGTGTCGTTTCAGCAGGGGCGGAGCTCTGAGGACACATTCCAGGGAGCGAGCGCACGTTAAGGTGGCCTCAGGGTGTGTGTGTGTGTGTGTGTGTGTGTGTGTGTGTGACACGTAGAGAGAGTGATCTACACCCTGCCCTCCCCCATTACAGGCCCTGGGATGCATCTATCTCTCCGGCTCTCTGCCCCCTCTTGACCAAACACAAAAGCCCCCCCCCCCCCACCACCACCACCACCACTGTGCGGCCCTGGTCACTTTCACCTGTCACTCAGGCTGCCTCTGTGGGCCCCGGGGGGGCTGCAGGTGACCGCTCTGCCGTGTCACCGCCGAGCACCGGGCCGCGACGGATCTCTGTTACCTCGCTAGCTCGCTAGCCTGCTAGCTAGCGAGCTGCGCTGCGTTAGACCTCTCACACAACAAAGGTGAGTGAGAGAGAGATGGGGCGGTAATGAGATACATGGCAGCATACCAGTGGTACACCAGTGTGCTAACCCTCGGATCCAGCACAGCGGTTCTAGCTTCATGACCCTCAAAAATAATATTAGCGGAGGTAATATTAAGATACTAAGGTGCACACCTAAATTACCTCTCATCTACAGTACAGTATATATATATATACAGGTATATATATTTAATACTTGATATAATCGTGAAGTAGTAAGTCCTACGTACAGGCAGTATGTTATGGCTATTGGTGAGCCTATATCTGCAGCAGACGCCATAGAGACTGTTGGCTGATGTCTTCATCATTTGTACTGTCGAGTCCTCTGTGTGTGTGTGTGTGTGTGTGTGTGTGCGTGCATGTTTACACAGCTGTCCTTGCCACAACAGACAGTAAACTGTACCTGGGAGATTTAATTAGGAGCCGTGCTTGACTGGCCAGATGCCTGTCCGTCACACAATACCTGTCTGTCACACACACACACACACACACAGAGGATGTCACTCTGCAGGAGATATATTTGCCTATATTTGCTCCGTGCTTCCTCTGAAGCATACGTGTCACTACAGAACAGTTAAAAATACGTCAATGTAAAGTTCACCTAATTATTATTATAATATCTGAAATGACTTCAAACAGAACCTTTATTATTGTGTGTGTGTGTTACAATAAATAACAAAAAAGGAAATAGGCCCACATAAGCCTATGAGCTGTGTTTTTATATTTTACTTATTTGCCGTTTTAAAGCCTGGCTCTGAAATTCCTTCATCGCCCCACCAGCAGAGGGCGACATTCTCTCTGCAACACGCTGTCTCCCAGGGCAACCTCCTCCCCGTCCCCAGCCGGTGGCCCCTCCCATCGAAACCGTAACCTCTCCTAATCCCCCCCCCGGTTGCCGTGGCCACAGCTCAGACGAGCAGGTGATGCATTGACAGGGAGCAGATGGTCCCCTGTGGAGGTAAGCACAGGCGGACAATGCTTCCATATTCATCATAAGCAGTCTACCTCACTCTCTCTCACTCTCTCTCTCTCTCCACCTCCCTCTACCTCTCTCTCTCTTTCTCTACAACTAAACTCTCTCTCTCTCTCACTCTCTCTCTATAACTATACTCTCTATCTACCTCCCTCTACCTCTCTCTGTCTATAACTAAACTCTCTCTCTCTACCTCCCTCAACCTCTCTCTCTATAGCTAAACTCTCTCTCTCTCTCTCTCACTCTCTCTCTCTCTATTACTATACTCTCTCTCCCTCCATCTACTGCTCTCTCTATTTTTATATATATATATATATATATATACTCTCTCTCCCTCTCTCTCTCTCTGTAAATATACTCTCTTTCTCTCTCTATAACTATACTCTCTTTCTCTCTCTCTCTCTGTCCTCCCTCTCTCTCTCTATACTCCCTGCTCTGTCTCTCTCTACTGTATCACGCCCCTACAGGTGTGTGTGTAAATGTGTGTGTGTGTGTTGGGGGCGGTCGTAAGAGTCAACTCCAGGGGGCGCCCCTGAGTCGGCCTCTGTGCCCCCACAGGTGTTTTGCGGGCCTTTTCTCTGCAGTAAACCCCCCCCCCCCCCCCGCATCTCTTTCTCCTCAGCTAACTCCTGAATAATCCACTAACAATGCAGGCCTCCGGGGCGCTGTGCAGCGATTCGCCGGAGGCCTGACTTGTTTCGGGGCGCGGTGGGGGGTGGGGAGTGGAGGGAGAGAGAGGAGGGACAGGGCGTTATTATGGAGATCATGTCCTCCATGTGAAACACTGCGTCCAGGTTCTTTATTTTTGGGTGGGGATAAAAGAGGGGGTTTGCTGCCCCCGCCACACCTGGGCGAGAACAAGGAGCCCACCTCTCCTCTAGGGCTGCCACCGTGGCCCGCACACTTCTCCCACCTATCCACGCAGGCGGTGAGGAGCTGGGGGGCGGAGGGGAGGGGGGTCCGCCTGTATTCATGGCCTGGCTGGGATGAAGGCGCACAGTGAGGAGCCATTGAAGAGGCCTGCCCCCATAATGGAGTCACTAATAGGTGCCTATTCAGCGCCCAAAGTGTTTTCTGCAGGAAGAAGGAAAAAGTTTTTTAGGGGGGGAAGCAACAATCACTTTGCTCGCGGCTTTGTGTATGTTAATGTATGCAGCCCCCCTCCCACCCCCCAGACACACACACATACACACTGAACCACATCATTTTTTTAAAAACCTCCTATCCCCCTTTTTTAGAGAGTCAGCAGTGAATGGACTACATGCATAGTTCGGAGGCTTCCTTTCACCCTTACTCGAAAATAAATTGAATGGTCTTCGTTTCTCGAGTGAGTCCAATGCAGTGTGGCAGAGGAGGCATTCCCCCTCCAACCGCCCCCCCCCAGGCTGATTGTTAACCGCACACTCACACACACACACACGTGACCAACTTTATAGCAACACAAAAAAAAATCTGAAAGAAAACGGCTTTTACACTGGATTCGTCTTGTTCCAAGTCTGTTTCCTTTTTTCCCTCTTTTTGTTTTGGCTCACAGTACGGGGGGGGACAAGACCGAAGCCAGGAATATCATTTTGTGTGTGTGTGTATGTGTGTGTGTGTATTTGCCAAGGCTGTGCCATATCGTATCGTCCATGATATATTTGTACAATTCCTCCCCATGATAAGAATTTGTTATCCCGCGATTTTGACGATAAAGTTGATGACGTGATCCTGCGAGAATTGCATTTTCACTGGGATTTTAATTTGTGAATAAAATTCACATTCCAATTTTAGCCTACTTACTTGGTATAGTTTAGTATTTGGTGGTCAGGAATAAGTTTTACTTTTTTGGATCAATGTTTGTGTTTGCATGGCTCTCAAGAGTGTTGATGTGACTTGTGGCCAAAAAGATTAAAGACTATTTTCATATCGCCATTTATATCGTTGCCTCAAAAAACACCATGAAATATCGTGATATAGTTTTAAGTCTATATCGCCTATCCCTACTGTTTGCGAGTGTGCGATGTGGAGTGTTCAAGTGAATAGGGACCCAGTGGGGAAATGCCTGGCTTTGGAGCGCTGTCCAGCAGTTACCCAGCACCGGTAGAGGGGGTTAGAGGTGGTGGATGGGGGGTCTGGTGGTAGAGCCGATTAATATTGAAATGCTGGCACCATATTGACAGAGAGGGGGCACTTAATGGAGAAATACTGACACCATATTGAGCCGTATGTCACAGAGCTTAGCTGACAGATTGATGGGATGAGGAAACAACAGGGTGTGTGCGGGGGAGGCGGTGGGGGTTTACCCAGTGTGGGGTCCCCGAGGGCCGGGCCAAGAGCCAGGGGCTGGAGTGAGCCCATGGCCCAGGCCCCCCTGCAGCCTCGCTGGGCAGATCCGGCGCAGGTCAGCACTCCCTGATGCCGACAAAGGGCAGCACACAGTGGGCAGGGCCGCTCCCCACAAAGCAGCATGAAAGCCCTTGTAATGGTGTTGTTATGTGTTTTGTGAGAGGTTTTGTCAGCTTTTGTGTGTTTCGGTGTGCTGTGTGTTTATTTGTGTTGTGTGTTCTATGTGTGACTGATTATTTTATTTTTTTTAAAGGCCCCGCGGACAACGTTTGACTCTTATGCAATGCAGCGGTAGTTTAAACTAAATCAGATTAGGTCAGAAACACAATTATAAGTAACCAAAGTGATGATTTTAGGTGTTAACCAGATCCTGTTGATTTTAGCCAAACCCAGCTCATGCTTAACTGTTTCAACCTACTTTAAAATCAGTTAAAAAGGTTTACTTTTAATAACATGCATTAGCCATAGGAACCGGCCATGTTGTAAGAAACATTAAACGGCCCACAACAGTATAATAGTATTAATAATAGTAATAGTATTATTATTAGTCTTAGCATTAGCAACAGTAATAGTATTAGTATTAGTATTAGTATTAGTAATAGTAACAGTATTTTCCTTTATGAAAACATAGTCACCGCAGACGTAGTGCTATTTGAAACCCTACAATGCCTTTTCAAACCAGTGTCTTAGCAACTGGTGTTATGGCATCTGGATTACCCAGGATGCACCGCAGAGCCCCCTGTGGACCTGAACAGAGGGAGACCTCGGGCAGCGGGCGCTTCAGGAAGGGATCTATAGGAGAGGGTTTGATCTCAGAGGCTCCCGACAAGCCTCAATGTGTGTAGCAAGTCGTCCCATTATTGCTGAAAGTATTGTTCAATGGTTTATAAAGGTCACACGGTATACTGGCTACAACTGACTGCTTTGGAAACAAGTGGGTTTAACACTAGAAAGGCCGTGAAACAAATTCACGCTCGTACATTAATCTCACGAAAGTTATGAAAAAGTCATCCAAAGTGTTTTGTTGTTGTTTTTTTTATTTATTTTTTTTTTGCGTTGGGCTGGCTGCGCGTTTCACTGATCACGTTAAGTGTTTGGTCTGGTCACCATGGTTACCAGTGGCTCAAGTCGACTGGGCTTGTCAATGTTTTACACAGAAAAACGTACTCGCTGGGATTTCCCTGCACTGCAAATCTGAAGATAAGAAACTCACAGCAGAGACACACTCTAGATAATAAGCTTTGATTTGAGACACAGATAGAAGGCTATTCAGGCACACACACACACACACACACACACGCACACACGCACAAAACCACACACGTTCACATACAGAGGACCACATTCACACTAATCAGTTGTGATGTGGGGAATTGATAGGGTCCATTGTTTCCAGGGAGCTTGTCGCTATATTCTCTGTAATATAATTAAGAGCAGGAGATTTATGCAGCTCTACAGCGGCCCAGAACCTGATCCCGTGCTCCTTCTGCGTCTGGTGGCGGACTGAAAAGGCCCTGCTCCCTCCAGCTGGTCCAGAGTCCATCTCTGGCTTATGTCATTGTGTGTGTGCGCGCAGCGGTGTTCATTTCCAAATTGAAAAGCTTTGCTTCATCGTAAGCCTCGTCCTCCCTGTCGAACTTGCTCTGTGAACACCAGACTCATTGTTTGTCTTTCGGCCCACAAAAGAAATATTCCCTCGCTCGACTGAATGTAGCTGGACCAATGACGCGCTCGGCACCCGGGTCTTGGGCCAGTTGAGTTAGAAGGTAATTATTAAGCCACATTTTTCTACCTCCCCCGGAGAGGAATGTCAAGTGGAGTGCATTTCTCAGTCCCTTAAACTCCTCCAGACCTCACCTGTGCTCTGGCCGAAGCAGTAGTGCGGCGGTAGAGCCTCTATGAAGGGTTTTCCGCGGCATGACACACTGGGTCGGAATGGGTCAGGTCTACATGTTGAGGTCAGCGCAGGGATCGCGGTAGACATGTTGGTGGGGGGAAGGAGAGCTCAGGAGCCCCGTCGGGACGGCAGAACCGTCGGAAATCAGCGCCTCAACCGCCCTCGAAAACCCCTGGCTCGGACCGGGCCGCCTGGCGGCCCCGCCCGCGACTCCCGGGACGCGGATAGGGTGAGTCCCCCCCCCCCCTCCTTGCTTCTCTTCTCTTAATCCCCTCTACGACAGAGCGGCGGCACGCAACACCGATGTGTCCCGTACGCAAGGTGTGGCGCGGTCCCCGGTCCCCTGTGGAGAGGGACACGGAGCGGGCCGGAGCATCTGCCCCCCCCCCCCTCCCTGACACTAATGAATGTTAAGCAGGTTAGCGGCATGTGTGCCACCGTGCCGGAGGTCACTACGACTGCACTGGCAGAGGTGGGGGGGCGGGGGGGTCTGCATTGTGCGGGTGCGCCAGCCCCCTCAGCCCCCCTCAGTGCCCTCACTCTCCACGTGCGCGGTCCCCAGCGCCGATAGTTGCCATATTGATCCCCCCGCGCAAGCAGATTAAATGATAAAGGGAGCTCTGTCCTCCCAGCAGGGGGCTCCCCACGGACTCTCCAAGGCTCATTTCGGGGTCACGGAGTCCTTGCAGGGCCCTGACCCACGGCCTGATGCGAGCGCACGCACACACACACACACACACATACACACACACGCCCCAGCAGTGCCGGGGGTGAAGGACATTAAACGGGATCTGGAGGATGCTCATATCCGCGGCTCATTATAGCTGACCCCTAGCTTTCTCGCTCTCCTCCTGGGGCCCTCTGGCTCCTGGGGCCCTCTGGCTCCTGGGGCCCTGGCGCTAACCTGGCCGTGTCACGCTGAGGCGGTCTCACTCTGCTCCTTTTGTGTGTGCCGGTAGAAAGCCCGGCCACCGGTTCGGCTGTTTTGTGAGCTGGATGAGCTCATCCGTTGTGTGGTGTCCCTGTGTTGTCACCTCCTGTGGGGCTTTCAGACTGGCCTCTTTAGATTTAGAGACACCCTTCTTCCTTCTTTTCACTCTGGTCTGTGTATAGATTTATGTGTTGTGTATTGTGTGTGTGCGTGCGCGTGTGTTTGTTGTGTCCTGTTGTTGTGACTTGTATGTGTGTTAGTCTGTACAGTGTGTGTGTTAGCGTGTGTGTGTTAGTGTGTGTGTGTAGATTTATATGTTGTGTGTCAAGGTGTAGGTGTGCGTGTGTTTGTATGCGGTGCATGTTTGTTGTGTCCTCTGTGACTTGTGTGTGTGCCGGTCTATACAGTGTGTGTGTGCGGCGTGCGCCTGTGTGCGCCTGTGTGTGCGCCCGTGCGCCCGTGCGTGCGTGCGTGCGCTGACCTCAGGTCTCAGCTAGCTGCTCCTGCTCCTTTAATTAAACGTTGATTAAATGCCTATTAATGTGGCTGACAGACAGGCTGTAATCAGGTGAAACGGAATTGATAAACATCCAGTGCGGTGCTCCGGGGAGAGGGAAGGGCTCCCCTGAGAGCCAGAGGGGCAGATGGTGGCAGCAGCCAGAGCTAGGCTGCCTGGCCGGGGCGTGCGAGGCTGGAGCAGAGACCAGCCACCACTTTGGTGATTAGCTGCACATTGGTAATCCGATCTCTCCCTTTCCCCACCTACTCATCATTGATCCGATTTACATTGTTTTCCCCCGTGCGGCTACCCACTTCCTGTGCGCTCCCAACCAGACACAGACGCAGCGGGCCGCCGGGGCCCGGCCCGCGCCGCCTCTCTCCGAATAACGTCCTCGCTGACCGGAAGTGGCTTGCGGAGGAGTTGAGCGGAAAACGGAGTTGGGGAGGAGGGGGGGGGTTGGTGCCTTCCTCTGCCACGTTCGCAATGGAAATCCCATCTGCCGGGAATCTGTCTAATCTCATCAAGTGAACTGAACAAGGAGAGAGGGAGCAGGGCAATCACTTTATGGGGAGCCCTCAATGGGATTGGATGTTGTGCTTGTGATGATGGGTCAAATGATGACATCAAAGCAGGGTCTTCCATGCCCATCTCTTTATCCATCATACAGTAGGTCTTACAGAGGATTTCTCTTAGTGATATTTAGTGTTGGTACTGTGCACTCTTAACTGGAAAATGTTTATTGTTTTTTTTCCACTCACCACTTATGAGGTCGATTGAAATGTTAGGTGCAGATGAGCGGGAGTAGGTTTGAAGGTTTGAAGAAGACTTAAGAAGAACAGTGCTGTGCTTGAATTACTGAACTGACTAACTACTGAAATGCAAGATAAAATGCAAAATCCACTAATTTTTATTTGTATTAGCCACCCAGAGCTGCTATGGTGGTGGTGTGTGTGTGTGGGGGGGGGGGGGGTGACTGGTACACGCTGGCAAGCCCCTCCCTTCCACGCAAACACACACACTTTGTCCCCCCCCCCGTCCCGAGAGCTTATCTTGTCCCCCCCCGTTACTCACCCTGCTCCGGGGGTCACGACCCGTGAGAGAGGGTTGAGGCCTGGGAGGGCCAAGGCTCTCTCCCTCCCCGCGGTGGCACAACCCCGGAGCTGACTCAGGAGCTCTGGAAGCTGCCAGGAGCGGTATGAAGAGATGGATGAGGCGCGGTGTGTGATGCGTTGTGTGCGTGTGTCTCTTGTGATTGATGAGTTACCATCGCAACACCCCCCCCCCCCCACACACACACACACACACACACCACCACCACCACCAAGGCGATACCACCACCCTGACTCGGAACACGCGCCGCCAGGGGGATGGAGGAGTGAAGACGGGAGGGGCGACAGGGAACAGATAGGGTGAATTGGTCGCCCGGGAGAGAATAGACTCCGTCATTGAGTCTCCCACCTCCACTGTAATCAATACAGTGAATCAATGATCAAGATTGAAAGGCTATTGATGCACTGTCCACTGAGTCTTACTGCATGGTTTAGTGTCACCCGGGACCCACAGAGGAAGAGGGAATTCGCTCTTCTCCTTCTGTGGCGTACCTCTATTGTTAGTTTGTTAGTTTATTCATGTAATAATCAAATGATTCCCTTCAACTGATCTCTAACTAGCTACTCTTGCGTGGGTGCATGCAAACCAGTAGGCTACATCTTACATCAAATCATAAATTGCAGTATATTGTAAGAAAAAACACAAACCAACTGTTTTTTTCCCTGTCTTGTTTGTATATCGTATTTTATTATGTGTACTAGTACGAGATAAGGAACCAGTCGTACAGCAGCTAAGCTTGATGTGATGTGTCTGTTTCAATGTGACTATTTCTTTCTCTGCAGGAACCCATGTTTGTGTGCTTCGTAACCAAGGCTGTGTTGTGGGATCGAGGACTCTCCCATCACAGTGTAAGTGCTCGCATTGCTCCTCGATTGTATTTACAGCACAGCACACCCCCTCAGAGCAGCAAATTTCCTCCCCAGCTCACTGTTCATGAACACGACTCTGTAGGGGGTGTGTGTGGGGGAGTAGAGAGGAGTGCCCAGCCACTCAGCACTCAGGTGTGGGAGGGGCATGCACGTGAATCTTCCAAACCGAACAGCGCTGGTTTCAACCGCCTCGGACTCAAATCAAAGAGTGGATGTGCTGTCTGTGTGACCCTGAGTGACGCATGTGTTAGCTACACGTGTTAGCCTCACATGACACGCTGATGGCACATTCTCACACACGGCTTGTGAGGCTTCTTGTGGAGAAATGAAACAAAGAAAATCCACATCCAAATCCACACACACACGCACACACATAAACACACGCACGCACACGCACGCACCCCTCCCTCTCATTCTTCCTGCGACACTCAGGAGCGTGGAAGCACCTCTCCTTTCTCCTCTCTCCTCTCAAAAGGAGCGCAGGAGGGGACGAGCCGCAATTAACGGTGGCGTTGCCACGGCGACGGCGGGGCTGCGTGGGCCGGTTTCCTGTTTCTTGGCCTGCATGGGCTTAAACAAACAGACGAAGACGCCCGGAGGGACAAAAGGGCCCCGTCGGCCCTCACAGCCTCATTTACATCCCCCCCCCCCCCGACAAACCTTCACCAAGTTCACCCGCCTGTTGCATTCTTCAGCCCCTCGTTTCTCTCTCTCCCTCTCTCTCTCTCCCTCTCTCTCTCTCTCCCTCTCCCCCCCCGGTCCCTCCCGGTCCTCTTTAGGCAGCACCCAGCGCCCTGTAAATCCTGGGATAACGTCGGACGGTAAACTCGGGGCCGTCCCTGTCCAAACAGACGACGGGTTGACCCAGGGCTCTGCTCTCTCTCTCTCACTCACTCTCTCTCTCTCTTTCTCTCTCTCTCTCTCTCTCTCCTCTGTCGCCACGGACACGGCCGAGGTCAGAACGCACGGGTGCCCAAACAACAGCTTGTGTTCAAATCTTCAGGAGCTACAAGTTTGCCGGCGTCCGTTACACATGCCATAGATTAGCATGAATAGATTCCATCGATCATTCCGATGGAATCCATTCATGCTAATCTATTGTGTTGATATCACTTTATTGATCGCAGAGAGGGATGTGGAACAGAACAGCGCAGAAAATGTCTTAACACATACAAATTTTGTTGTCAAATTTTAGCGTTTTTATCTTGTACATCCCTCCATTCGCCTATACCTTCACAGCATGTGTCTTCTTGGCACTCTAGATGCTGGGATTACCGCGTCCTGCTGTTGTACGTGGCCCTGGATAACGTGATCTGCTGTTGTGCTGTGTTGTGCTGTGTTGTGCTGTGTTGTGCTGTGTTGTGCTGTGTTGTGCTGTGTTGTGCTGTGT
>JAOEHI010000016.1:2099334-2114743 GCA_025447815.1 Percopsis transmontana
TCTCTCTCTTTCTCTGTCTCTCCCTCTCTCTCTCTCTCTCTCCCTCTCTCTCTCTCTCCCTCTCTCTCTCTCTGTGTATCTCGCTGTCTCTCTCTCTGCCTCTCCCTGCTCCTCTGTGTGGTTGCCTCCCTCTCTCAACCTTGGTGCCATAGTGTTTTGGCCCTTGACTCGGCCCATCTGTCTTCCAGTAGTATTGTGTTTTCCACCCAGAGGCCTGTGCCCCAGCCCCCCCCCCCTCACACAGCAACTCATTCCCTCGGGGGCGGGTCACGTGACCTGACAAAAAAAAAAGAGAAAAAGGAACAAGTGGATTCCCGAACGGGAGCGTGTCCTGGAACCTGTTGCGAGCGCGTTCCTAGCCTTAGGAGGTGCTTGCCTGTTACGGCACTAAGCAGGTTAGGTTTTCATGGTTTGTTTGTTTGTTTGCTGGATATCTTTTTGTCAGGACTTTAAATCATAGAGGGAGAGGCTGATATCAACATTAGGTGATCTAATAATGAGAGATAGGTTTTTCAGTGAAACATTGAGTATATGTTAGCCTGTGGGTCAAAGGTTAAACTATTATATTTTTGTGGTGAAGAGCTGATGTGCTCTACCGGGTGCCCTCTAGTCTTGACTTGTGTCTCAGGGGTGTGTGTGTACGTGCACGCCTGAGAAATACACTGTTTACTCTGATCCTCATGCATTCAAGTGGCACAGTTTTACACTGTTCTGAATGTTTAGTTGCCTGGCACTGATGTTGGCCCTGATGCCACCTGGCAATACAGTAAATCCTGTTTTCCTGGAAACCCACTGGCTAGAATGAGTCAGCTAGCGCTAATTCACCATGTAGCATGAAACATGAGACAGCAGAATCAAGACCTGCCCCCCCCCCCTCCCACCACACACACAGTCTGACAGGACAGGGCCCATCTCCTTTGCACTACAGAAGGTTTAGAAGGCCCTTCTGCCCAAGCTGACGTGCATGGACTCTGGCTCTAGTCTTGTGCCACAGGAGGCTTCAACACTGCGTCAGCATGGCCTCGGCCGACCTCCCAACAGTCGAGTCAGGATCTCGCCGGTTGCTCCGCTCAAACTGGGTCAGCATAGGCTTGCCTCCCAAACGCACAGACCCCGTACCTCTCCCCACCATTAGCCCAGGAGACCGCCAACATTTCTGGCATTACGTAAGAGAGAGGTCTGCTGTGTTGTGCCACAGCAGGGTAGCAGAGGAGTCCCAACAAAAGAAAATGGGTTAGGCTGCTATTATCCTCCCTGCGGTCCATCACTGAAGCCCGCGCTCCCTCCCTCCCTCCCTCGCGCTCTCTCACTCTCTCCCGCCCGGCCATTATCACGCTAGTGTGCCTAGAGCACCAGCGTTTGGGCTCTTTTACTGCAAACCAAGTGCAATTAATGAACATTAGCTGCGCTGTCTCCCTCCATCTCCATCAAGCCGCTGCCTGCGCCCTGGCTTGGGAGGTGGGTGGGGTGCGGCGAGGGCCAATCACCGCCCCCAAGGGGCGCTCAGGCGTGCACTGCACTCGATAGCCCGCCGTTCGGCCATTCTCTCCCCCCATCGCGGGCCGTTCAGCGTGCTGTGTGGAGGGGCTCATTAACAGCGGCGCTCATTAGAGAAAGGGGGGGGGGGGGGCGGGGGCAGCCGTCGCCCCGTGCCACACGCGGGACAGGGGAGGTCTGTCCCCAACAACAATCGTCTGCGTCTCCCTCCTAATGGCCTGGACAGACCTATATTTAGTTGGTCAGTGAGTGGTCACATTGCACATGAGCGTATGGCAAGCCGTTTTAACATTTAATCGAACCACACTCCTCTCTGCAATTACATTTTGGATATCCATAATAGCATTTCTCCTAGTCAAAATTGTATTCTCACTAGTCAGAATGGTCATTAAAGACATCCACAATAACGTTCTTACTAGTAGAAATTGTATTTCAAGATATCTAAAAGTTGGATTGTACTAGTCTAGAAATCCTGTGACCGTTTTAACATTTAATAGGTATACTGGATACGTGTTGCAGATATCCGTAATTCAATTCTTCTTAGTCAAAAAGAACATTTTAGATATAACGTCACTTTTGCCATTCATGTTTATTGGGCTTTCAATTTCAGATAGCCACTATTGCATTGCAGATATCCAGAGTGAACATTAGAATAGAATAGACTTCTTACTAGGAAATACTCCCATTTTTGACTAGGAAGAATTCAATTGCAGATATCTGCAACATATATCCATTCTAGTTATTAAATGTTAAAACGGCTTGCCATATTAGCGTGCCTAACCTAACACCCCTCCACCACCACCCATACCCCCCTCACTAACCCCCCACCCCCTTTAGCCCCCCACCATCTCAGAACCAGTTTTATCCGTTACGGTGGCGGGGGGCATTGTTTGTCAGCCAGGCCACCGTGAGCAACCACAATAGACTCAGAACGCTTTACCGTCATGTCTCCCCAAATATTGCGCGCCCACAAACCCCGCCAAAAAAAAAAATAATACACGCCACGGCGCCTAGACTGACATCACCACACCGATCTGGGTCTAAAAGTCTGGTAACATTAGAGAGAATAACATTTTTCATTAATGTGTGGTTAGGAAATAAATGTTCAGGAGCTGGTGTCAGTTTCTGAAAATGTTTACGTGCACAATAATAGTGAACCAGACTTGTTTAAAATGTGTTAATATTCCGAATGTCAGTATTTCCGCTGTTGTTAATTATGTTGTAATATCAGAACATCAGTGTGTGTGCAAACTGCACCTTCAAACCCGATTGAACAAGTTTATACTGTATATGTCATGTGGACATATATAAAACGCTAAGTATAGTCAATGACTCTGTCATTGTCTTTTCCCAGTGAGTTTATGCGGTCATTAATCTCCAACATGGACTTCCGCTCACTGGAGGTGAAGCTGCTCAAAGCCAAGGTAATGCCCAGTATCAGAATGTACACACGACTAAACACAGAACCGCAATGTGTTCAAACATTGTTCAAGTGTATATTTACGCAGCACTCGATAAAGCTCACGTGGTTCAAACTTAACCCACATTCACACTAATCGCATTTTTAACCCCGCGCGGGCCGCGCTTTAACTCTCTTTCATGGCCTTACAGGTATAATTACAAGGAAATAAACACCAGCAGACACTTTAAGAAGCACTTTCCATAACTGGCTTGTCATTAGCGGCCCTGCGTACCCGTGCAATACAAACGGAGCGCGCCAAACACAGAGAGAGAGAGATGGAGAAAGGAAGGGTGGCTTTCCCTTTTCATAGATTAGCGAGACTCTAATCTCATTAAAGTGCCCAGCGGTGAACACGCTGTCCACTCCTCCCAGGCCTGTAATCAGCCCCGAGACACACTGCTCATCTCACATGGACCCATTGCTGCACTGCCCGCTGCCTACCAGCTGGCCCCTCATTCTCACGGGGAGGCCCTGGGCTCTCAGGCTCACAGGGGAAAGACATGAAAGCACGCGGCCGCTAGTGTGGAAACTGAGCCCCGGCCAGGTAGCGGAGGCTTTGTAATTACAGAGCTGTTTGGGATAGGGTTGTTAACTGCAAAGGTTGTGGGGGGGGAAGGAATGGGCTAATTGCCAGAGGGATTATTACCTTCACCCGCCCTCATCTCAATCAACCCCCCCCCCCACCACCACCACCACCAATCCCCTCCCCTGACGATTATTACCTAGCATGCGTTAGCTGTGCAAACAGGTGCGCTCAGATTAGACTAGAAACGGGCCGAAGTAACCTGAGCCGCAAACACCTACATATGCATAGAAATGCACACTGTCTACACACTGCCATACTCACACACAAACTTCCCGAACAAGAGCTCTACAGCCAGAGTTGTGAAAAAGAGAAGGCATAGCATGCCAAGTGGCGGCCCCTGTGGCTGCCATGAGCATATAGTAAAACATTGCTTCCATCTGTAGCAGCTGTTCCTGTTCCTTCTGGAGGGGCAGACAGAGGGTGCTGCGGCCCAGCCGGGTCGCATCAGTGCAGAGCAGCTACTGGTGGAGCTGAGGGCCGGGGGAATCCTCCAGGAGCAGGAGGCAGTCGTCGAGCGGGAACTGCGGCGTGTCGGCTCCCTCGACCTGCTGGACTTCCTGGCCCACCTGCCGCTCTTCGTGCTCATCCACGCCACCATTGTCTCCAACCCGCTGGACGACGCCGCTAGCTGCTAGTAGCTATCTAGCTACTAGTAGCTAGCCGCTACTTAGCCGCTAGCTAGCTACTAGCGCTAGATAGTTCTTTGTGCTCATCCACGCCGCCATTGTTGCTAGCCTCTAGTAGCTAGCTAGCCTCTAGTAGCTAGCTAGCCTCTAATAGCTAGCTAGCCACTAGCAGCTGTCAACATTACCCTTAAAAGCTACAAGCCGCAGCTTGGCATTGACGTCCCGCTTGGGTCGTCTTGACGACACCTACAGTAAGTAAGAGGCAATGAAGCAGTTCAAAATCAAACAGTGTAGTTGGTGTAGATTTGTTACATTAATTCAACACTGGAAGTGTTAGGATTGTAGTGCTATTTGGGCTATTATTAGCAATACTATTTGGGCTATTATTAGCAATACTGACGTGCAAATCGGTCGTCCGACCTGGGTATAGGGGCGAAAGACTAATCGAACCCGAACCCGGATCCCTGGCGTGGGAGGCGGACATGTTAGCAAGGGAGGCTAAAACCCAATGGGCACTAGCTTCTGTCGCTAACACGTCTCTTAAGTCGTGAGGTTTAAGCTACACAGCTCAGCACCTCATTATACCATTGGCCTGCGTTACACAATGCTGACTAATGACTAATAATTTTAAGTAAATATTCAGGGTTAAATATGTTTTCAGGATGGGTTAAGGTACCGTTCTTTTTAGAACGGTACCTTAACCCATTACCTTAACCCATTTTAGGCAGACCTGTTACAGTAAGTGCTGTCTATGGTACTGAAATAACAATCCCAAACCAAATCTGGGGGACGTTTTTTCTGTCTCTAGATCAGAGCACAACGCAATCTCCAAAGAAGTGCAGCTTCAGTTTGAAGGAACTCTGTACCCTAAATGAGCTGTACAGCAAAGACATGGCTGAAGCATTGTGTTGGGGCCTGCCTGCATCAGGATAAAACCTCTAAACCCTCTGGTGTGACACTGTAGAGGGGCAGTTCTTTTCTGATGCATTTGTGGAGAATGAACAATTACTATAGGTGCCCTTGCGTCTTGAACAAAAATGATGGACTTTCTCACATATGTCCAGTACAGTATCAGATCAGTGTATAGCCTACACTTAATGTAGACAGTAAAAGCTGTCTTTATAAAAGTGTTTTTGCTGGATTGGATGGAGCTGCTCTAAACGTAAAAGTTTATATTTTATAAACATGAAAAACACAAAGCCTGCAATGTTGATTTCATGAAATAAATAATAAATGAAATTACAACCAAAATGCTTGTGTATATTTAATCTATTGCAGTCGTTCCTCAGCCGTTAATAACTCAGTTAGGCCTATACAGTATATGCGACGGATGCTGGCAGTGTAGCCAATTGTGAGCAGTCTCCCTTGCCGTGGGGCAACGGTTTTACTTTGGCTGTCGCGTTTTGTTCCTTTCTTATTGAAACCCGCGTTTGTCCGTCGCACGCCGCTGTCAGAAGCCACGCGCCATCGGCCAATTCAGAGCCAGTCTCCATTCGACCAACACACACACACACACACACAGTCATTACCGCAGCCACGCGCCATGCTGCAGGCAGCTCTCTACCTGCCAGATCTGCTTGTGCACACACGCAGACCTAAACAGCAGCTGCTGATAACAACACGAATGTAAACGTCCCGCTGAAATGTGTTAACTATTCAAAGCAACAGGTTCTTCTTACCAGTAGGCACAGGTCTTTAAGACGTCTGCCTATTGTTTTGGAATAAAGCGTAACTTTTTCTAATGATGGAAAACAGTTTTTACAAAGTTACAGCGTCGTCCTTTATTCTCATATTGGAGACTCGATTATTTCTTGTTTTCGTGTATGAGCATTTTGAAGTGTATTGTCTTCCCTAAACTATCCAACTCATCTGCATTTTCAAACGGACTTCTGACTTGCATTGATCACTTAGGCTAGGCTACTGATTGCAAAAAATGAAATGTTTTCATTTACGCACAGAAAGTTGCAAAAGAACAAGTCAGAGAATAGAAGTCCTTAGGAAAATCGTTTTATTATTGTACTAGAGTGTAGAAAATATGATTATATGAAAAATGTTCAACATACGTTTATGTGAAGACACTAGAGAGCTGGCAGTAGCCGATAAAGACACAATGCGTCGCCATTGCGCTCTGTTTGGACAATAGCTGCATAACTTTTGATCATTGTGAACTCATGACATGATCCAATAGCATATTTCTGCTATTAAATAAGACACGTTGGTGCTGGTAGAATAAAACGTAGCCTATATCACCCCCCCGCCTTCTTGAAACCTCGTCAACAGAATAACCAGCTGCAGAGAATAATAGACTACAAGTTAAGAGGTATAGTAGGCCTATAGAAGCAATATATAGACAAAATATATACAAAACGATGTGTACAAAACATCTATAAATCTCTTACATACAAAAATATCTTAATATATTTAAAACAACAGTTTGATATAGACTTTTATATAATAAATCCGCGACATGGAAGTATTTTTTGAATGAAGAGTCTCTAGAAGTTTATCAAAGGGTTCTTTGATTGGATTAGCATAGTTGGACACCAACTTTTTTTTTTTTTTAAATAAGGGTTTGTGTGCTCTGGTTAGGCCTAAGCGAGTAGGCTATTCACTTTATGGAAAGCAATCTTTCGTGGGCAATTGCACGAAGAGTTCGGATTCCCACACGTGTCGGGAGAGCCGTCGTTCTAGTCCTTTGGCGCTGGAGGTCTTGTTCTCTGGTCGGCATGTCCGCATGTCCGCAATTTCTGGCCGGCCAGGGCGTCACGGAGACCGGGCGAGAACGCGTTTGACCAGTGCATCGTCTTGTTGAGGAAACCCAGCCTCCAAGACCCACGATTGCAGTAGAAGATGTGTTCATCCATATTCCTGTGGGGGCAAAAAGATTGAAAGTGTTATATTATTGTATTGAATTAAGTTTGGTGGGTGGTTCTAAACGTGAGGGACGAGACCCACGAGAGCCCACAAAGTGTTTTTCGGGAACACAAGATAATTTCAAATATTTGAAATAATTGTTTACATAGTTCATCTTTTAAAAATATGCTTTATAGACCTATGTACAGGTTTTCTTGCCCTGTGTTTATGTTGTGAATTAATTTAGATGACCATGTAGGTCGTCAGGTGGATACGGTTTAAATGAATAGGCCACTTGTTTCTAACTGATAACTGAAGCATCACAAGCGTTTCTTACCGCGTAACGCTTAGAACCAATTGGTGAAGTCCAGCAGCTCCTGCTCCTCCGGGCTGAGCGGGTCGTAGGAGCCCTCGTCCGACGAGTAGGAGGACACGGGCGAGCCTGCCATGGAGTTCATGTCGGCGGGGTAGCTCTGATGGGAGCCTGTCATGGGTGACAGCACGCCGGCCTGGAAGGCCGCGCTCACCGCGTCATGCTCGTCCAGCAGCTGCTGCAGCGCGCGGATGTACTCCACGGCCGAGCGCAGCGTCTCCACCTTGCTCATCTTCTTGTTGGCGGCGCCGTTGGGTACGTGCTCGCGTAGCGTGGCGAAGCCGTTGTTCACCAGCTTAACGCGGTTGCGCTCGCGCTCGTTGCGCCGGGCCACCGCGTGCGGCGGCTGAGGCGGCGGCAGGCTGTAGCCGAAGCCGGCGAAGTTGAGCCGTCGCTTGCAGCGCAGCAGCTCTGGCGACGAGGACCGCTGCCGCTTCTGCTTGTTGTTGCTGGCGGCGGCGGACTTGCCGCCGGCCGGGCTGCCGCTCGGGCTCAGCTGGATGCTCTGCGCTCGACCGGCGGCGAAAAAGCAGGCGGGCGGCAAGAACTGCTGCTGGCTGACGTTTATTTCCATCTTGGCCGTGATGTCCATTGGCACCGGGCTCATAAAAAGGGCAAAAAGGAAAACGTTGCAGAGAATCAGAGTTTTGGAGAGCTGTGCGTCTGTCCGGCGCGTCCTGCTCGTGCCGTTCACGTGCGGGTAAATGCTCACTTCAGACTTGTTGTTGTTTTATATATCACGGCCGGTCCGCTGGGCTGCTGCCTCGCGCGCTCCTCGGGCTGCACTGAGTCCAAAAGGGGAAGCCCGCGCGGCTTTTCAATACACTGGCAGCCCCCCACGCGCCGCGACTGACCACGCCCCTCCTCGCGCGTGTATTCACCTTGGCTCCTCGCGCTGGTGCTATGCGCGCACGCCGGACGCGTGCCACTCCAACCGCTAAACAAACAGTCAGCAAAGCATAACCGGCCGCTGTTGGTCGAGTGTTTTTTTTCTGTTATTGAGAGTGGACGGTGAATGGGGGTGAATCAATGGTTGGACCAATACAGATAGTTAGGGACGGGGAATGCATGGGCGGTGTGAGGGCTAGGACGTTTGACCTGGAAGAAATGTTATTTTTCGCTGTGAAATAATGAAAACTTGTGTTTTTTGCTTCTTCTGTTCTAAGCGAAATGAACACGGAACACGGAAGGAATAGAACTTCCACATTCCACTGCCACGATATCAAAATATGTGGTACATTTTAAGGATGGTTCTATAGCCTATATTCTGTTCAGGAAGAGTGATGATTGCTACTACAGTATAAATGAGGAATTAGACCCACACATCTGATTTTGTGATAAGTTTCTCTACAGGGGTTTCGTGGACCAACTAGCCTAGTGGTGCTGAAAGACAGTTCTCCCCATTAAACCAACTCTAGTTTTATAAAACGTATACCTACGGCTTATCTTTGAGTATAGACTTATAGCTACAATATACATTTAATATATAGGCATTGGCTTGGTGGATTTAACGTGTAAATCATAGAATCTTCAAGTTTATTTAGTAGGCTACAGCGAAGTTATCGTTTACCCTCGTTTACCCCATATACTCTTGACAGTATTGCCCATACGGGCTACTGTTAAGACTGCCGACAAGTTTGGACGTTTCTTCTTCAAGAGCGGACCATTGTGGAGCGGAGGCGAATTTTCCACTTTCATTAGAGCTTCTGATAAGATCCGCGGAGGCGGAACGGAAGGGTCAAATCTGTGCTGGGGTCCTATAAGACGTGCACACACGGAGGATGCTTTGTGGATGATTTGATACACCCTATTTTGTTACAGTAGCCTCGGCGCACTGGATCGCTTCAATTATATTGTGTCTTTGAAAAGTGCAGCATAATAAAACGCGTCTTTCACCCCGGACAAATCTGTGCAATGAATTATTCTCTCTCTCTCTCCCTTTTGCTCTCTCTCTCTCTCTCTCTCTCTCTCTCTCTCTCTCTCTGTTGAGCGTGTGTAATAAATAGTGCAATTTTTCTACGTTGGCAGTGTCATTCAAAAGCAGGCTTGCATTGAGGGCTCCAGCCCCCACCGAATTTCTTTTCTTTTCCGCCCCCCTTTTTTGGCACAGCAAGAGAGTTTAGAAAAGAAGCGTGGGTTCTATTCAGGCGGGTCCCAGCCCCCTGACTATCGCCCGGCTTTCTGAAACCTATCTATGGCCTGTCAGTGCGGTTCCAGCGTCCAATTAGCGCTTTGTAAAGACTTTTTCTCTCCTCGTTTTTCCAGAGGCAGGGCGGCCGTTCACTTTACTTGAGGGCTTCCAGTCATAGCTTAGTGTAATAATTAATATGACATCTGGGCGCCCGAGTTTCTATTCAATAAACTTCTAGCCTATCATTCTTTTTCTTTCTCTTTTTTGGAGTTCTCTTTGAGACAATAAACTAACCTCATATGGGGACTGGTTTTTAATAATTGTACATATACTGGTTATTTTTCAATTTGCCATTAATTTCCCATTCAAAATTAATTGTTTTTCTCAGAGCGCCCAATTTCAGAAGGCGCATTTGTTTTAATAAATCAATCTTTTTTGTTTAATTCACAAACTTGAATTACTTACAAATTAAGTCTAAAGTCTGCAGAGTATGCAGTTCCTATTGAAAGTTATAAAAAATTTAAAACATTAAAAATGTACGGGAAAGGGTGAAATATAGCGTTTTGTCATTTGTGTAGGCTTCAGCAATGTTATATTAACCAATATTATCCAGAATTATCTAGATGCAGGCTACGGACTAAACCTTGTTGTGCGTTTACTGTGTAGGTAGAAGACAGCTGCTTTTGGTGTAAGTTAATGTGTAAGTAATTTGGTCTGGATGGGCCAATATTGAAAGAAGACAATTTTGACAGTTCATTACCACGATAAAGTATAACGCCTAAAGAGAGAGTTCTTGGCATTATAATAATAATCACACAGTTTGTTGTCTTCTCGTGTGAGTTAGGGTTTAGAGTAGACAATCTTTGGTTCTATAATTCCAAGGGTGAATAGAATGAGACATTGCAATAGTCCAGCGCCCTCTAGCGGACAGCACTGGCAGAACCTTGGTGTGTTGTTCCTGTTCATTCTATCGCCACTTCGTGTCGCTGTTTCACCTCATTATATAGTCTGGTGTCCGGGGAAATGTAAAACTGTTGTAAATGTAACGCTCTGTTATAGTATTCCCACTCTGTTATAAAATTCAAATTTTGCACACATTTAGCGATGTTTAGCAGAATGTGTATAGCTTTACATGTGGCAACGTTTAGCATTTACATTTCTATCACGCTAGACGTACAATGGTTTACCTCGCGAATATGCCTCTGTTGGGCTTCCGTAGACGTTTTTGTCACGTGTTTTTGTTTACACGGAAGACATCCATGAGAAAGGGGCAAGCGTTTTGTATATTTTTGTCAGATGACAAATTATTAACTCTATTTGTTAGCTAATATTGTTAAAAAGTTACTATTTTACTTATCTACAAGCCGAGGATTCTGCTGCTGTATAAAGCGCTGGGCATGTCAAGATTAGCCCAGTGAAGGCTGCTATGAAGCAATATCACGCAAAAAAGAGGGGTTATTTGTTCATTCAGAATGCGGTCCATGAATTATGTTGAACGCGTCAGTCTGGACTTCACAGGAACTCTTTTCCCTCATGCGATTTGTCTCGGAGATGTAGATAACGACACGGTAAGGCCTTTGAATACAAGCTGTATTACTGCTTTTATGTCGTTTACCAAATAAACCAAATTAACTAAATTAACTTACTGTATGCTTATGCTGCTTGCAGTTGAACGAGTTGGTTGTGGGCGACACCAGCGGAAGGCTTCTCGTTTATAAGAACGATGAGTCAAAACCATGGATTACTAGAACCTGTGTGGGCATGGTCAGTAGCCACATACTGTTTTTTCCCCGCAAGGCATTGTACTGATAAACAGTTGACAGAGCTACACCGTATACACCATATAATACTCTTATGTTACTTTGTCGCTTTCACACTACTTGTCACTCAAACAATAGTCACCTTATATATTTTATTTTTCTCGTCTTGTGTCTGCAGAGTCAAGTTTGACCAATAACATTGAATATTGAAATACTTTCTCATGGTTTCCTCAGCTGACATGCGTGGCAGTTGGGGATGTCTGCAACAAAGGCAAGGTGAGTTGATGACACAGAGATGAGGAGCAGTGTTAACTCCTATAACGACATATATGAACTTTTACTGTCCTTTCCTCCTCCTGCGTGTCAGAACTTTGTGGTCGCTGTGGGAGCAGAGGGGTGGTTTCACCTGTTCGACTTGACAGCGGTGGCCCCAGGGAAGGCAGACACATCCAGCCAGCACGAATCGCTGCTCTCTGAAGATCAGAGGCCCTGCTTCACCCAGCACATCCCCGCCAACACCAAAGTCATCCTCATCAGTGACATTGGCAAGTGTGTCCATACTAGACTTAAATTAATTTAACGCAAGCACATAAGGTTTTAAAATCGGATTTGGTTTACCTGACCACTAGGGTAAACGTACCTACTGTATTAAGCTCATCAAAAGCTCACCAGAATACATTGATTTCAGCAGGATGTTAAACGATGATGTTAAAATTAAATATTAATCTCTCATACAATAATATTGAACTTAATTTAAATGCTTTTGTAATTAAAAAAATCTTTTAAATATCGTTTACCCCATATACGGGCTACTGTATATGCCGACACGTTTGGACGTTTCTTCTTTAAGAGCGGGCCATTGTGGAGCGGAGGTGAATTTTCCACTTTCATTAGAGCTTCCGATAAGATCCGGGGAGGCGGAACGGAAGGGTAAAATCTGTGCTATACACAAAGTGAATAGGGTCTGGTTATTCCAGCCTAAGGACATACAGTATTTAAGCCTCGATGATTGCAAGAGGTATGTAGTAATAAACACATTAATTGGTTAAGACATGAAGTAGGATAATACATTATTTTTCTTTAAGTGATTTGGGCTCAAATATGGTAGTGTGCTTAATGGGTACGTCATCTTAATAGGTACGTTTACCCTATACAATGGCTCCACATACACCTTTTATTGGCATTCATTTATTTTCTTATACAATATATAACTGACTATGTTAGTATGTTTCGTGTTTTCTTCCACACTGTAACTGTGACAGTAAAACCTTATGTAGTCTGACCAGGTGTGTCTGTATTTGTGTTTCTGTGTGTTTTCCAGACGGTGATGGGCGCAGCGAGCTGGTGGTGGGATACACAGACCGCGTGGTGCGAGCCTTCCGCTGGGAAGAGCCCGAGTCTCCGGATCTGGGATCCGGAAAGCTGGTTCTGCTCAAGAAGTGGCTTCTAGAGGGACAGGCAAGCCCTTCAAGCCAACAGACATGTACATTTACATTTACATCATTTAGCAGAAGCTTTTATCCAAAGTGACTTATAATAACTGCATTTGTCAATATCTTTCATCGTAAGCAAACAACATTCTGTTAGAATAACCGCATGTCATCAGGGCTAAGTTATTTTTTTCACAGCATGCATCATATCAACATACAGTACCATTCAGTCCTCAAAATAATTGCTAACAGCTCAAATACAAGAAACTTCTAAGAGAAATCCTAACATTGATCATAACCATCATACCGGGTCTGTTACAATTTACAATTTATCCAAAGTGACTTACAGTGAGTACTATTACAAGGAGCAGGTAGGGGTTAGGCATCTTGCTCAAGGTTACTTACAGGTAGGCAAACTCCAGGGCTCGAACCCATGACCTTCCGGCTGGGAGTCGAACACTTAGACCACTAGACTATCCAGATTAAACCTGATCCTAACATTGATCATACCATCATCATAGCAGATGTTTTTATCCAAAGCGGCTTACAGTTAGTACAATTACGACGTTCTTTGCAGGTGGACAGTCTGTCGGTGAACCCGGGCCCCGAGGGCCTGCCGGAGCTCATGGTGTCCCAGCCGGGCTGTGGTTACGCCATCCTGCAGTGTTCCTGGACCCAGCAGGGCTTCGCCGGCGAGGCCCCCTCGACTTCAGGAAGGTAGACGGTTGTATTATGAATAACGTGAAGTCATATCTGTCATCTGTCTGCTTCGATTTGGCCTTTAGTATCGTTTGTTTATTTTTATTCTGTTGCAGTGAAGGGCCTTCTAGAGATGTAGTTCTCCACCTGACAACTGGGCGGATACACAACAAGAATGTCTCCACACACCTTATTGGTAGCATAAGCAGAGGTAAAGACCTTCTATTAAATACGCACTTAGCTGGGCTTTTGAAAAGAAAACCCAGTTTATCAGTAACACACAAGTTGTATGTTTATAGATGTACTCTTCTTTTTTATTTTCTTTCCTTCTGCAGGCTCAAAAGAGGAGTCGTCTAAATGTGGCCTCTTTGCTCTCTGCACTTTGGATGGTGGGTGAAAATCACAATTAATATTTATAATAATAGAATAGAACTTTATTAAGACCCAAGAGAAAATTTGGGCATTACAGTAGCATATAGTAGAAACCAGAATAGAAATAAAAATATAGACACCATATAAACATAGGATAAACAAAGAAAAAAAGCAGCATAGAACATAGAACATAATATAAGACAATACAATAATAAAATATCATAATGAAATTAGGTTATTCAGAACTGTCATCTTTTCATATTTTACATGAAGGTAAAGTACATTGCCTCTTGCTATATTGCAATGAGTAATACAGAAATTAGGAATACAGTTTAGAGTACTTTCCATCAGCTGAAATGACCAGTGTAAACCAGTGTTGAAATGAAACTATGAAATTAATACATTTCACTTAAGTTTTTAGCTAAATAAATATTACCTGGCTGTATTTGAGCTCTTGTTTGTAACGTCGACAATAAAATGGGCTGAAAAGAGAAGTGACTGACTTCTCTGAGAGATTTAATATGCCCCCCATTTCCACTTATGTGGGTTGTTATAGTGGAGTTCATTGTTAGTCTAATTCCTTTTCAGGGGAAATGTCAGCCCTACCCAATCACAGAAACCTTGTGGCTGAACGATTTAGTTTGTCAGATTAATCACAGAATAGAAAGCTCTAAAAGTCTTCTCTTTTTTTTAAGACCGTAGTCTCCAGCCCCCCTCAGTTGATTTATTCTCTATTTCTGACAGCGGCACAGTATTATAATCACATTTAAATTCCACATATTACCCCTGCCTTTGGAGTAGCTGACACTGTCTTTAGGAAAATCAGGCAAAGCGCTGCTATTATGGGTTATCATGAGATCTGGGCCAAGGACAATCCATACATGGCTGCAGTAGGATCCAGACTTGGAATTTTTTTGTAATTTGAAGGATTCTTCCTCAGTGTGAGATTGGTGATAGCCTAACCAGCGCCCCCTAGTGTTTACAATCCTGTGGCTCTTCTGCCCCCGGGCGTCGCAGGAACCCTGAAGCTGATGGACAGTTCGGAGCAGTTGCTGTGGTCAGTGCAGGTGGATCACCAGCTGTTTGCCCTGCAGAAGCTGGACGTCACGGTGAGATGTACACATGCTGAGGTGTCTTCACTTACATGAACACATTGGGTTGCCTGTCTGCTGGCATTGCAGTGGTACTAAGTGTAATTTTATAGGGTGATATAGTTTTGCATTTCCCATAATTCTATATCTCTGTATTCATTGGCACCTTGTGCTGCAGCAGCGACTGCATTTCCCATTGGGGATTCCCATAAAGTTCCGTCTTATCTTAAATTCTCTTGTGTGTTTCCAGGGAGACGGCAGAGAGGAAGTGGTTGCTTGCGCGTGGGATGGACAGACCTACATCATTGACCACAACCGAACGGTGGTGCGCTTCCAGTTTGACGAGAATGTCAACGCTTTCTGTGCCGGTGAGAGATGCTATACCTACCAGACAATATGGAACTGACCAACTGATTTGTATGTGTGATTATTTTTGACGACTGTATTTAAACATGAATCAAAATCACCAACATAATTCTCTTCAAGACATTGCAACATATGTGTGTGTGTGTGTTTATTTATATATATA
>JAOEHI010000016.1:2131714-2142378 GCA_025447815.1 Percopsis transmontana
CTTGTACTTAATTCACGGTTAGGGCACCCGTTTGTGCAGCTGGCTGTGGTGCTGTAATATGCACCCCTGCCGGGAAAGTTAAGCAGAGGTTGCATATCACGGCAAGTGGAACACAACCAGCCTTGCCGTGAAAAAGCATCCCCCGGTAATTTTTCCTGTTGATCGCAGGATCACATGCTTCGCACAGTATACATGTGGGGCTAGTGTGTGTAGCTAGAGTGAGTGAGTGTCAGGCAAACGAAACTATAGTTGGGGTGTATGTTATTGGTTTGCGTATTTAAATAACCGATGGTATTCTCTTCTTCCATTCACAGGGAATTAAAATGTGAAATAAGCCCCCCGTTTGGTTACGATATTACGGTGAATTGCTTCACTTTTAGAACAAAGTGACATGTGCAAGGGGAGGTGCATATTACGGCAATACACCGGCCTACAATTGTCCATCCCTCTTGCGAGGCTGTTCCCACTTCCCCGGACCCTGCTCTGGACGACAAGTCCTTTTGGACTTGTCTGTCTTGGTGAATTCTGTAATGACGCTTTTGTTTTCTTATTCTGATATTGAGTTATCTTAGACCAACGGTAGCTACAAGTAATTCAGTCTCGAGTTTTCGTGATCCTGAGCAATTAACGTTAATCAGCCTAGTTTCTTATGACTCCTACAGTATCTCATTTTGTATATTTTAGTATTAGTTAGTATTTTGTTTGCATATTTATCGCGTTCTAATGTATCTTGTACAACTAAGAAGTTGCAACAAACTAATATCCGGATTAATACATTCTCTTATTATATCATAAGACTTGACATTTTAAAACTACAGTTCCTCCCTGTATCCACCCACACTAAAGAAACATGCAGGTTAAACAGAATACACACGCAACATAAGACAGAAAAGAGTTCAATGGACTGATCCATTCATTCCAATGTAAGAATGAAATGCTAACATGGCTACATAGCTAAAGGCTAATCCGATTTTGCGATGAGAACATGTAGTTCAAAAGATAAATTAAGAAGTAAAGAAAATATTCTCCCACACTCACCATTTTGTGAACTTAAATTTTCCCCAGAAAGCTAAACTTTTAATGGCGCCGATTATCTTTTCGACACAGAAACGTTGCGCTCAAGAACCCGCAACACGCTTTGCCGCGAACCGGAAGTACAACCTATTCTCCTTTCACCCAAAACAGACATGAGCAGGTCTGCTTATAATATGCTGCCCTCTAGCGACTCAGGTTCACAAAGCGCGTCTCCAACCACAAGGAGTCGATGTATTTGTTTCGCAACCATTGGTTTTGTATTTCTATTTCACACATTCTGTTGAAAACATGTGCCACAGGTATTCCGCAGAATAATTGTATTTTCCACAAATGTCATACTTTGTCTTGATTAAATAAATCATCACCTGCCAGTTACTAGGTCTTTGTCAAATAATTGTTTAGCCTGTATATTTCAATTACAATTACAATTTGGTCAATTTAGCAGACACTTTTGTCCAAAGCGACTTACAATTAGGCTACATGAGGCAAATAGGGGTTAGGCATCTTTCACCACTTTTTCCAGACTGCTGTATCGGGGTTATATTGGCTCTCCGGTGTTTGGGCAGCTATTTCTCTCCAGGCACAGTCTGGAGCTCATCTCATTTTTTCTGTCCTGAGGCGTTCAACTGTTAGTAAAACATTTGACAAGTCTAAACCTGATATTCTGAATAAAACTAAGATCTAACTTCCTACAGTGAGGGCTGGGCTTTGTCAGAAATTCCTCTAAAATTACACTGGCCCTCTCTATGCGTTTTTGAAATACTCATGTTGTTGCATCATGTGCCCTGTTTTTCTTCTGAATTGAAGCGCATTCCTTGTAATTAACCAGTCAGCCAGTAGCCCTGTGGAACAATGAAAAGGTGTTAATACCTATCTGTGCCCACAAATAGGTATTACACACGCACACCATCATTCAAAATATCAAACTGTAATGTGTGTGCGTGTGTGTTACAGTATTATAGTGTTTGTCGTTACACTGTAAGCTACTGTCTGCGTGTCGCTGTTGTGGTCTAAACATATTCCCATGTTGAAGGACGGCAGCTCCAGTCTGGGGGATCAGCTCAAGTCCGAACATTCCAGTCCAGTGCCAAGAGCCTTTTGAAGTCCACCACAGAGACCTGAGTCCTGAGTATGGTGTCTGACCGTGGCGACGCCTGATGGAACCACTGGGTGTGTGAAACACGAGACTCTGCGTCCGCCGACCGCCTGTCGTGTCTACTGGACGCAGGATAAATCAAGAGCATTGAACCACACACCCCAAACTGATGATATGGTGTTTTTACCTCTATGACCACAATAGAATTATACGGTATAGCACAGCTCCCTAAATCCTGTCTTGAACAGTGGTTTTAGACTTTTCACCACCCCAAAGAAATGCTGCTATGCTAACGACATAAACGTTTAAAAAAAAAAAGGATAATAATACTACAAACATACAGTATTAACATACATAAAATAAATGTTATAATAAATTATAACATATCTGTAAATAAAACCACAACACCTCGCAGAAGCATTTTGCAACCAACCCCCAGTTTGGTACCCTAATCGTTTCCTCTCAATGATATCCCATTGCATGTCCCTATGAAACATTTAGACATTTTTCTGTCTCATGTTTGGTGACAAATCTAAAGATAATGTTACCACCAAACCCAAATTGCAATATAATTTAAATCAAGCGTTTAACAGTGCGAGTGCTCACAGGACTCCCACTGGAGGCCGGGCCCCACCAGGACCTAAAACAGAGGACAGGTGAGGTGGTGCAGGTTTGCTGTGATTGTCAGACGTAGGTCAGACGTAGAACCAGAAGCCCACGGTTCGCTGCCCTGCAGACAGAGAAGCTGAATCCATGCTGGGTGCAGTGGAGCAGAAGATACAGCCAGCCAGGCCTGACATCCATCTATCTATTTATCTACCTATCTTTCTTTTCTTGTTGCCTCACTCCTCAGTTTGTGTCTGGATTTGCCCTTATTATTGTTAATATTATTATTATGTTATTTTGGTTTGAAGCACCAAGAGCCCCTCACACACACACATATATTTATTGAGCATTGTCCCTATCAAATAAATAACAAAATATATTTAATAATATATTGCTCTTTATGTATATACCATTGTTTCTCACAGGGGGGCACAAAGGCACAGGCTCAGTAGAGGTCTTCCAATAGCCGAGGGAAAAAGCTTATTGTGAAATATTTAAAATTATTCTATGGTCCCTAATATGTATGGTACCGCGCATTGCCCTCACTCGTGTCTGGTGACAGTGAATCCAAACACCCTTTTATTGGCTTGCATTCCACTGTTATTGTGTGGATACTGATAATATTTTCAACAATGACATTCGTCGCGCCCAGCCAGGCGTCACCAACTCGCTCAAAACTTACTTTGTCCTCTCCGTCCGTCCGTCCACGGGCAATTAGTGGACACTTGAACAAGCATTCAACACTCCCGCTGACAGAAACAAAAAAAAAACGTTTCCATGCCAAGATTTCACGAGACGTCAAAGTGCATGAGTTGGCCGTGCGCATTGTAGCGTGGCCATGCTGACCCGACTCTCCGTGACTCCTGACAAGCTGGAATGTTCCTTTAAAAACGCAGAGCGGGGCGGAGCCGAAGGCCGCTGTCAGTCTCTCAAACACTCTTGTCTGTGCGTTACAAACCTATCTCTTCTGTTCTTCAAGCGAGTCAACTGTATGCGAAGCACCAGTGCAACACCGGAGTGGAGGAGCGGCGCGTGCTTGGGACAACATGGAATCCTTCTCTCTAGGACTGAGTTGCCGTGTTTGATCCCAACTGCCTCAAAGAGAAAGTGGATTTGAACCTTGGATTACTTTGCATCTAGCCCACTTGTCATTTGAAGAATCTGCGAAAGCTATCCTGACGTGTTGGCGGTTCAGAAGATTCTTTCACTTTCATCATACGCCGTCGACTTCGGAAATATGATGATTTTATTTGTGATCACTTTGGCCGTGATGCCGTATGCAGGTTAGTGATTTCTCTGCAGCCCGATCCACTCGCTGTCATATGCTTTGGCTAAAGCGTACAGTATAAGCAAGACATTTGCTGGTAGGCTATTGTTATTTCCAGTAGTGGAACACCAGATTGCCCCCAGATGAGAGGGAACATGCTGGCGATCGCGTCAAGTGCAGCCGTGTCCGTGTCTCGGTGTCCCGTGGCTACACGCCAGGTCTTAAGTAGGCAGTGCGACCGTCTTACAGTAAGAACGTATGATAGTTTCCTAAGTAATAGGATTACGAAGACTCGTGATAAAACCCAGAATAAGTAACGATTGAGGTGCACACTAGGCTAAATGTGAGCCATATGGGTAAACGACACTGGATTGGGTCTGAGTTATGCTTAAAGGGGTGCGCTTCCAACGGATAGCTGATAAATCAGGCGCGCTCAAACGTGGCTGAGACGATGTCAGTCTGGCCCGCGGCTAGGAGCTCTATCCCACGCGCCAGACTTCATGTTCCATGTATAGCCTATAGATAGCTGAGGGAACCACGCGTGCAGGTGCACAATGACTCTATTATGCATTTGCATAATATTAAATTACAATGAGGTCATTTAGCAGACGCTTTTATCCAAAGCGACTTAGAGTCACATGGTGCTATTACATGGAGCAGGTGTGAGTTAGGCATCTTGCTCAAGGGTGCTTATAGATAGGCCAACTCTGGGGCTCGAACCCACGACCTTCCGGCTGGGAGTCCAACGCCTAGATCACTAGACTATCCATTCCCCGGTTGAGAAAAATCTTTTGACTTGTGTACACACACTCAACTTCTCCCGCGCGCACAAACACACTCGCACTGGCTTACTCATACACATGCTAAAACAACAGTGTTTTGGAGTTGTATCAAGTCACTTCTGCTTACATTTATTATGTATATAATAAACATATGCATTATCAGCCGTAAAGGCACACCTCGATTACTCACTGTTTGTGCCAAAACACAACCCCAGAACGTGCGCGTCTGTTCGGGGAGAGGTAGATGACGATTCAAACGTGTCCCTAGGGGGATGGGTAGAGAGGAGTGCTAGCCACTGGGCATCAGTTGTTTCCCTTAAATGGATGCACAGTGCATGTCTTAGGCCAGTATACACCTCAATGTGTGTACTGTATATAGGCTATAAGTATTAGGTTGCGCTAACCACTAGCCTATATAAAGTATGTATGGATTTATGTCTCGATGTAAACGCAAGTCTAGTCTGGAAGGTCATGGGTTCGAGCCCCAGTGTTGTCAAGTATCCCTTAACAAGATACTTAATCTCTATCTGCTCCTTGTAATACTTGTAACTGTACTCACAGTAAGTCACTTTGGATAAAACCCTCTGCTGATTGTAATTTATGTTTTCACTATGTAGGCCTTGTGTGTGGAAGATGTGCAGTTGTGTTTTATGTTCTATTGTTGTACTGACGTCAGCTGCATTGTTTACATTTACGCTTCAATCCGAAGCGACTTACAATGAGTACAATTACATATTAGTATTTAGGAGCAGGTAGGGGTTGGGCATCTTGCTCAAGGATGCTTACAGGTAGGCCAACTCCGGGGCCCGAACCCACGACCTTCTGGCTGTACATTAGTACATGTGTCAACAGCTGCCAGTCACACGGTGTCACAGTCTATTCATGTGTTGTTCTTCCAGAGGCGGCGGTGGAGGTGTTTCGTGCGGGCGTGGCCCCCCGCTGCGAGAGCCGGGCGTGTAACCCCCGCATGGGCAACCTGGTGCTGGGCCGCAGGGTGCTGACCCAGACGGTGTGCGGTACCAACGGCACCGAGCTCTACTGCCTCAACTACGCCCCCTCTACCCGCCCCCCCACCGGCCCCCCGGCCTGCGGCAGCCCCTGGTGTGGCAAGTGCAACGCCGCCCTGCCCCTCCTCGCCCACCTGGCGGGCGCCATGGCGGACTCCTCCTTCCGCCACCCGGACACCTGGTGGCAGTCTGCGGAGGGGGCGGAGTCCGAGGTGGTGCAGCTGGACCTGGAGGCGGAGTTCTACTTCACGCACCTCATCGCCGTGTTCCGCTCGCCGCGGCCGCTCGCCATGGCGCTGGAGTGCTCGCGGGACTTCGGGCGCACGTGGCGCACACTGCAGCGCTACGCCGCCAACTGCAGCGCCACCTTTGGGCGGGAGGAGCGAGACGGGGCCCCCTGCACCTCCAAGTACTCCGGGGCGTTTCCCTGTTCGCGAGGCGAGGTGAGGAGGGAGGTGTGTGTGTGTGTGTGTGTGTGGAACCAGGAGTAACATTACATGTTTTGTAATGTTACAATTAAGCCTAATAATAATACTCCTAACACTCATAATACTGGAGCTGATGGCAAGTAAAGAGATCGCTATCCACCTCTCTCCGTCTCAGTAGAGTGGAGCGCTCTAAGTTTAGATTGCTATGATTCAAATAACTTGTTTCCAGTCATGAAATGTTGGAGATGAAAGGGAGAAGAGACTGTAGTTGTAGCAGGGTCAAGACTGTTTGAGAGGGTGTCAAAGGACGTGAATCAAGGTGCATAAGAATCCCCCTCCACCCGGTCTGCCCTTGCACACCTGTGGACCTGACTAGGAGAACGTTACCTCACCTGGAAAATACTCCATGTACACATTTAGCAAAAACAGTGACCTACAGGGAGTATTTAGGAGTGTCAGAGATAGAACCCATGACGGTTTTCATTAGATTAGATTAGAGATTAGATTATATCAACTTTATCGTCATTCATTTCTACACAATTCTTTGCATGCAACTGAACAAAACGCAGTTTCTCACGGACCAAGGTGCAACATGGCTTTATATATCTATATCTATACTGTATACATAACATTATGAAACAATACAAAAGGAGACTCTTGGCCTGATCTGGAGCTTCTGCAGAGTTCCCACTGTTCCAACCAATTAAAACACCCAGTGAGGCAGAGTTGTGTAACACGCCAAAAAAAAGGGACACAGAGTCCGGCCAGCAGTGTAAGTGTGTGTGTGTGTGTGTGTGTGTGTGTGTGTGTGTGTGTGTGTGTGGGTGGCGCGCACCAAGGGCTAGTTTGACTGTTGCACGAGAGCGCATCCCGCGGCCCCTTGATGTTTAATTGAGGCCGTGTGCGGGGCTGCGGTGCAGCTGTGTCTGGTAGCTCACGTAGTGCGCGTGTGTTTATTCAGCGCCCGGGACTGCCCTGCATAACCACACTCACACATCCATTACCTCGGCTAATCCTGCGGCTCAACCAGAAATCTGCTTGTAAGCTGGCGGTGTGTGTCTAGTGCGTGTCCTCGCTCGGCGGGGGAAACCAATTTGTGTGTGTGGTTGTGGTTGTGTGTTTTCTGTTTGTTTTTTTTGTTTTTTTTTCCCCTCACGCGTCGACGCTCTGCCCCGCTCTCTTTATCCCTGCCATCAGTGACTGGGCGTCCGTCTTGAGCTGACACCTGCGGTAGGTTCACGACCTTTTACCCCGTGACCTCTGGTGAGGGAAGATCACGCAGGGCTCAGACCTCTGACAGCAGCGCTACGTCTGCTACTGCTCAGCCGCACGCACACACGCACACGGGCACACACACACACACACACACACACACACACACTCACACACACACACTGTGTTAATCTACACTTGTATCTGCTCCTCCGTGCTGACAGCCCGTGTGAATGGATCACAACAAGGCCTGTATAGTGAGGGTGTAGCGTGTCAGTGCGTGTGTTAACACCGGTGTCTGCTGTGTGTCTAGGTGTGTGTGTGTGTGTGTGTGTGTGTCTCGGGGGAAAGTATGCAAGCGGGTGCGTCTTATTGGAGTGCCTAGGATCACTGGGATAGCCGCTAGGGATAGCTAGGTTGACTGCTAATGCTAATGCTAATGATAATGTACGCCCTGCTGGCTTGTGTTTTTAGTGTGTTAGATGTTAGGTGTGTGTGTGTGTCTGTGTGTGTGTGTGTGTGAGGAGTGTTTGAATCCCCGCTATCTGATAAGGCTGAGCTAAAAGGGAAAGCAACACGGCGGGTTGTGAAGCCAGATATGCGAACCACTCTCTGCTTTCTCCTCCAACATGAAAGCATGTCATCTCTTGTGCTGAAAGCTCTGCCTGTTCGCGTGTGTGTGTGTGTGTGTGTGTGTGTGTGTGTGTGTGTGTCAGCTGGGCTGGAAGAATGTCTGTCTGTTATAGACCAACTTCCTTTGGGAGACAGACAGACACATACACACACACACACACACACACATAAAGGTACACACAAGCATGCACACACACCCTCACACACTTTCTCAAGCGTTCAGATAAACACATAGTTAGTTGTCCGCGTGTCTGTCTGTCTGCCAGGAAGGAGGTGGCCATGCAACTGATGGATGTGGGCACTGTTGGCTAGACCCCCCCCCCCCCCTTCCCCACCAATACCCATTGTGCCTGTTTGCTAGATTACAGTCCACAGTGCTTTGATGGATTTAGGGCGGTTAAAGCCAGATTTACATTATTTTCCAGCCTGAAACAGGAAGAGGGATTACCAGGGGTCCAGTGTCCCACAGTGAACCCACTGCCTCGGTTCTGTTGGGAGAACAGCAAGATATGGCTTATTTTGTCCAGTGGGTGTTTACCCCTGACATCAGGGTTTTATTTTGTTACAGTTCATTGTAGGACATGGAAAGGGAAAGCAAATGTTCCAGGAAACGGCTAGTTCCCGCTCTGCAGTTACAATTGGGTCATTTACAATCAAGAGTGAGTACAGTTACCAGTATTAAGGAACAGAGAGGAGCTAGACAGCACGCGTACAGGTGTGGAACACACTATCCTGCCTCCTTTCTGGAGCTCTTAGGCCTCCATGGTTGAGAAGGGTCTGTCCTAATAAAAAATGGACTAAAAAAACAAAACAAAACACTTGAACAAAGGCAACTTGCAACCCAATCTAGGGGTCCCGCCTCCCATTTTGGGGGACCACTGCTGTAAAGTAATGTCTAAAATGTGTGTGTTTGCCGGTACGTGAGTGTGTGTGTGTGTGTGTGTGTGTGTGTGTGTGTGTGTGTGTGTGTGTGTGTGTGTGCTGGTGTTGCCGTGGTGTAGCCAGGCTGTCGAGGCTCTTTGTCCCGGGCCTGAGTTATGAGGAGCTGGGTCTCTGTCCTGCTCTTTGTCCCGGGCCTGATCTCGGGTCCTCCACCCCCCGCCCCCCTCCCCCCCACGGACCGGAGCCCCTCATCCCGTTTGTCGCATTCCCTTAATTGCGGACCACAATGCCGTGACCCCGTGACCTTTCCCAACAACAGGGAAATTAATAGTGCCCCTCCCATCACACCCACAGCCAGCTAACTAGCCAATCAGGAGACCGCAACTATCCCCCCCCCCCTATCCAAAGTATACAAACACTCACACACACCGCTCGCCCAATGATATCAATGACAGCCAGTCAGCTAGAGGACACACACTCCCCGAAACGCTTTGGCAGAGACACACACACGCACACACACACACGCACGCACACACACACACACACACACACACGCACGCACGCACACACACGCACGCACACACACACACACACACACACGCACACAAAACATACATACACACACACACACACACATGCACACAACTGGCCCAGATAATGCCATACAGTATGTGTACAGTACATAAATACACCCCAGCCAGATGACCAAACCATGATCTTATCTCATCTGTGTTGTGTGTTAATAATCCACAGCCGGCACATTGCAAACTATAGCACCATAACTAGTTCTTCACACATTGTGGCTCTAGGCATGGGACTGCTAATGATTATAAGAAACGTTTCGGACTCTTCTGTGACATGCTTGGCAAATCCTCGTTGGATGCAACTGGGATGGATGCACACCACTGCCTGAAGTCTCTCCATCTTTGTGATGTGTTTTCCTAAACCCTCCGCCTCGCTGCACCAACACTGACTTGTACTGGAGCTGTACAAACTGACCTTGCAATAACATCCTCTTCCAACCAGCAATTAAAATCATTGCTTTGCCATGTAACACCTTGATAGACGTTTTACGCCACAATAGACACAATATTTCAACATGGCATTTTCTATCCAATAAGACAAGACAAGACAATGCAGATCAAATAAGATGAGATGAGATAAGATGAGAAAGGCTCATTCAAATACATGAGTCTTTGCTACATAATATTATCTACCATGGCAACCAGAACATAGTGTAGAAGATAAATTCACACGATAATGAAATTCCAACTGTAATATTCTTGTGTTTTGGAACATTCTATTGCTGTATGTCTTGCGAACTTGCACATCATGTGTATATATTCATTCCTGGTGTGTGTGTGTGTGGATGGGTTAGCAGTCGTACAGATATTAGCCAGGACACAGATTCATGTCCAACACCGGCTACTGTTTACAGTACATCAAGGACGTATTAGCTCAGGGGTTTAATCACATGATAGGGAGATGTTTGGACAAGAACGTGAATGGTGTGACCGCTTGACACAGGGACGGTTACATGTGAACATGTGAACCACTAGTTTTTACATTATACCATTTTTACAATCAGGGCCTTTAGCAGACGTTTTAATCCAAAGCGATTTACAATCACATGGTGCTATTACATAGAGCAGGTAGGGGTTACATGGTGCTATTACATGGAGCAGGTAGGGGTTACATGGTGCTATTACATGGAGC
>JAOEHI010000016.1:2142478-2157083 GCA_025447815.1 Percopsis transmontana
CCCCCCCCCCCCCACCCCCCACACTCCCCACGCCCCCGCCCCCGCAAACCCCCGCCGGGCCCAGTGTGTTATGTATTAATTTCACTTGTATTATCTAGAGTGTGCGTGTGTTTCTCAAGCCCCAAGTGAGGACGGTACACCTCAGGTGGATACTCTTAGCACTCAGGCTGTGACCTGGGATTAGAGCCACCATATGTCCACCTCTGCAAAGAGCTGCGGGCATCAGCCAATCAGCCAGGCTGAGGCTGGCAGGCCAGGTGACACACAGCCAATCGGCCGCGCCGTCACTGAGGAGCCGGTGAAGTTAAGAGATATTTGGGCAGAGGGACAGATTTAAATTATGGGTTTGATGTGTGTGTGTGCGTGTGTAGTGCTATTATCACCTGAAAAGGTCATGTGATGCTAAACTTAATACATACTTAGACTTAAAGTGGAGTGTTTGTGTGTATGTGTATGTGTGTATGTGTGTGTACATGTGGGGGAGTTTTCTACGTTGTGTGTGTGTGTGTGTGTGTGTTAAAGAGGTCGTCCAGTTAGCTAGGCAAAACACACACACAGCATTGGTTGGGTCAGTCTCTGGTATGTTGTGTGCTGTGTGTGTGTTTAGACATGCAGTAAATCAAATTCCAGTGCATTTAAATCACAGTCAACCTGTGTGATTCATTGTACACCTATGTACACACACACAGGGAAAGGTCAAACTATCAGGGGTTTGTCTCATGTGGAAGTGAAAGTGAGGAAATAACAGAGAGAGAGAGAGAGAGAGAGAGAGAAACCCTCAGCGAAAGCCTTTGTTGCTAGGCTATGCCATGGTTCTTCCACCCCCCAGTTCAGAGAGAAGCTTGACAGACAGCAGTACTCCTGGTGTGTGTTGACAGTACTTATAAGAGATAAGAGATAAAAAAGAGACAAATGGACTGGATTGAAAGAAAAGGGAGAGATAATGAAAAAAGATGAGTGCGTGTCTGTGTTTGGGTTCCTTGCTGATTGAACGTGTTGTCAAATGTTATTGGTGGTGGGCTTTGTTTGCAGGGTGGCAAACTTATGGCCGCGCGCCTAACCGCGTACTAGTTCTTCTCCTCTCAGGAATGCACATGACGTCACTCTAAACGTGTTGTTTATTTGTTACTGTCGGAGTCCTCCAGTCCCGGGGTTGTGGGACTGTAACGGACCCGTATTACTATAAACTACTGTATTAGGCGCTACTACTACTCAGCGCCATACAGGAGGGCTGGTTGGGAACCGCTCAGAAACAATGCTGACCGCGATAACGGGCTGATAACGTGAATAGTTTGACCCTGACGCGCACAACTTACTGTTCATTAAAACACAATGCCGATTACTCCCAGCCAGGGCTTGTTGTTGTAGTAATCCCGCACGGTAGCCGGTGAATGTGAGGGATTTGGAGTACCGGATTGTAGCACTGGACGACCGCGTTGGAGCGCGTGTTAAGCCGCATTATCCCAACGCGGGATAGGGAAGACTCGGTGCTACAGAGGTAACACTACACCCCGGCATGCAGCTCCGAGTCAGAGACACAAGTACACGGACACGTAGGCCTACACACACCTTTAAACCAACAATGTGTCACTCGCTGCAATACTTGCCATGCATTTCCCCCCACGCACGATTATCTTAACAACTGATCTCCTTAAATCAACTGTAGAAATGTTGAATGCTACGAGCTCTCGCCGCGTCAAGTGAGTGAAAAGGCGCCGCAGCCAATCAGAGGCTCGGATCTCGGGGCTGCAGCCAATGGGTGCCGCTTCTGTACAGTGTGCCAACACCGACTCTCCTGCGGGAGGCCGCCCCGGGGCTGGCTAGGTAGGTAGGCCTCGGTGAATACAAATAAGCAGAAAGTTTACGATAATAGAAATAAAATACCAAAACAAACTGAATAACGGGTACAGGTGCGAAACGAGGCGAAATTACCCACCACCCCGATTTCCTCCGCAAGTTCCGCTACACCGGACACTTTGAAACCACTTGGCGTCATTCAATCCGCATTCGGCTGACTGACAGATGCATATCATGAGCTCGACAAGTTCCGACTGCTTTTACGTGCAGAAAACGGCGAGAACTCACCTTGCTCTCCGCTCGACGTGTCCGCCTTGATCACATCGCTGCGGGCCCTTCCCCGGCCGCAGCGGAGAGGGGAATATCCATCGTCCCGTACCAGGAAGTCCAGCGCTCTCTAACAAACACACACACACCACTTCTCAAACTCTCTATGGAAACCCCTGCAGGCTGGGACACCGATCCCAGAGCAGGTATCACTGCGCCGCCCGATGGGCTTATCTCACCGGCGATAGGTCTACATGGAGCCGAAATGAGGTTGCAACATTCCTTTGTGACAAAGGTCCTGTAGCCGGTGACTGGACAGTTGTAATACTGTAAAAGCAGTATTTAAAAAAATATATATATGGGCGACAATTGTGTGAATAGATGCATATGTCAAAATTACACACTGATGTTTTTAATCACTTAAAGAAAGTTAAAATCACATTTTAATATATAATATCGTATTCCAATATTCCACTTTCTTTATAAACGTGTGTGTGACTTTGTCACATTCAGATAATTTCACAATATGGTTACTATTATTATTATTACACAGTGTTATCTGCCATATCACTATCATCCCATCAGCAAGGATTTTTCTGGGCATCAAGAAGGTCTACATTTAATAGGCCTGTGTGTGTAACGTGCATTTCATGACAGTCAAGGCCTCCACCTCCCCTGACCCAGTCATTTTCCACGGTGGTCTATGCCTTATCAGTGTTGTTTACACAAATAATAATACAACAACAATACAATATGCAGTGGAAAAATAACAATATAGGCTTGATAGTCTTATTGTGCTCTGAAATAGCCTACATCTCCCAATGTGAATATTAATTTGCCTGTATTAATTGGTGTGTTTAACAGTTGATAAGCATCTGTAGGCAGAGAATGTTTCACAATTTCACAGTTGACTATTCCGTTATAGCCTATTTGTTGCAAAAGTGCAGAATTCTCTATCAGAGTGGTGCAGGTATAGCCTACCTTTGGCCCAGGTTATGTTTCTGTGCTTTGCTTCTTGCTGCAGCGGGCAGCGTCTGGTATCTCCGGGAAGACTTTATTACACAGCCAGAGAGTGCATAAGAAGGGCTGAGTAGGCCTATAACATTGGCCCAGGGTATTTACTTTAGAGAGTAGCCTACACTGTTGTTAGAAACGAGTGGGTGAACTCATGCTAGACCGCATAATTGACTTTTGAAATGTGACTATTTATTCCAACGATACTTCCAAAGGCAACAAACAAAAGACAGCTGAATATTCCTAAAGGGTTTATATCTCTTTTCCACGTTTGCATACAGTATACGCACATGCTTGCATGTTCGTTTACAGGATCGTTTGTACAGCCTACAGTGCCCTCTTGTGATGGTTCACATAGGGCCTACAATCGAGTAAGCGATTGATGTGTTCATTTTCTGCTTGTTGTGTTCATTTGTTGAGCGTGTCAATCAGTTGTCAAGGATGCATTGTTCCGTTCAACCCAAAAGTAAATCTGATTACGAGCAAACTGTGAAACTTGCAAACAAACAGGCAATTTCAGTGGAGCGATGGTCTGAGAAATCAATAAGCTTTCACTAAAGGGAACAGCAGCTCTTGTTGGGAGTCGAGTGTAGATGCGAGGCAAAAAAGCAGAGCTAGTGACTAATGCGATATATGATTGTATTGCAGAACGGTCTACCTACCTTTTAGTGCCAGGTCTTAGTCTGACAGATGCCTATACGTGTCGATGAGAGGGATATATTTCTGCGCCTCATTCTCAGTGTATGTTGATTTCATGGTCGGTTACGCTGGTAATTGCTGTGGCGGTGTCTGCAACAAATCTTAAATCACACACCGTGCCAAAACACAGGAAAACGTCGCGTATGTGCACGCGTGCTTCATGCCATTGCGTTTTCCCTCACCTCTACAGCAATAACACAGGCGTTACACAACTATATATTATATTGGTTTGTGCACCCCTATCCCACCCCATACACACACACAAAGCTCTGCACGCTGATATAATTTTATTGTCAACGACTGTGGAAAGTTGCCTTTGGCTTTTCCTTTCCATAGTAAAATACATACTGTACATTACAGACAGGGTAAAACACAGCTCACATACTTAAACAAGGACTTTAAAGCTCGTCTTCCTAGCTCTAAACTGCCTGCACATAACTATAGGCCCATCTTGTTCCCAGCATCTAAATAAATATACCTAAGTGATTTCACCCCTTAAACTACAGGTTTGGTCATATGTATAGTAGGCCTATGCGAAGAGAAACAGGAGAAGAACTTGCCTGTCAACGTTAAAAGTAAAAGCATTAGACACGTCTGTTTCTGCCCTGCCTTGGTTTACGTGTTAATCTTCAGATACTGTAAATGGCTTCCAACGAGCTTGTAGAGGCTACTGTGTCAGTAGGACAGCTTGGCTGCAGGTCTGGTGTGTTCACAGTCACACATCACAGTAAATTGCTAGCTCTGGTTAATCTGAATAGAAAGGCTGCATTCAAAACACGTTTTTGAAAGGGACATTCTCTGCTTTATGTTGGTAATTACCCTTGTGGTTGAAACCAGCGTTACAAAACCGATGTTGTTTTGGTTTGATGTGGCTTCCACTCCTCTCTTCCCCTCCCCGAATCACCAGTTGTCTTTCAAGCATAAACAGTGAGCATTTGAAATCTGTTGACGCACTGACAGACACCACCCTGACAATTTTACTGTGATGGGTTTGACTTTGGCATCAAGCTGCAGCCGAGATGATTTTCCATTCCTGCCACAAGATGGCAGTATAATATCATCTATTCTTCTCTTCTGTGGAAAGCCTAGACACGACTCCATATATTTCCAGCAATTTGTAGATTCATTTTTTGTATACAGCTAGCATTGCATAGGCTAAGCATAACAATTCAATCAATAATTTCTGACTTGTTCTGAATTGTATTTCTTCAAAGGAATGCAGAAAAAATGGAAGAAGGTGCAATGGAAACGAACTTTCAGACCGAGCTTTGATCAACATTATAATTTAATTAGAAGATATTATTCAGGGAATTCCCAGTATTCTCATATTCTCTGTAGTGTTAATCAAAATGGGGGTTTACACAATACAAACGTTTTACTTTTATTCTCAAAATTATGGCCTGATTTTGAAACATTTTTTTAAATTGAATTGAGTGTTTTTATATAGATAAGAGTATTTTCAAATTCAGTTACAAGTGAAAACAATTGTAGAGGCTAGAATAATTTGAAGAGGTGGTTTGCATTGTAAAGTTAAATGATCTCATTCCATCGATATATTAGTTTTACTTATGCCGTTATTTAACAATTTTTAGACTCTATACTGGGTTAAAGGACATGTTAAGATGTGTGTGTGTGTATGTTCGCCCTCTGGCATGTCTTCAGAGGTTGTGAATAAAACACTAGGCTGGTGGTTTAGTGATTTAAAGCATGTGTTGTTCCACATTCTCAGGATAGTACAAATAGCCTGGTGCTGAGCATATCCATACATATATTTATATATGCATTCACATTATATTCAAAACTCTACACAATATGAAGGCTATCTTTTTTATTTGTTTCCCCCCCATTTCCATTTATTATTACTCATCTCTGAGAAAAACAACAATTGTATCCCGTCTACTCATTAAAAGTATTACAGACTAAGATGTTTGCATTCACTTTATTTCGTTTTTCTGTTGCTTGGCTTGAGTTTCATAAACAGTTAGACTCAGAGAAATACGGCATGCGTTTATATGGCTTTGCGTAGTCTGTGACTTACCTTAAAGAGAGCCAATGCAGCCGGTGCAGTCTTCAATCAGGTAGCTTCTTTTACCCAGACAGGCCCACTTGAACCACCAGTGGTGTAAGTAGGTGCAAATAATCTGTAACTCTACTTGTGTTTTTTTTGTGTGGATTTTGTACTTTACCAAAGTATTTATCTTGGTTAAGTTTCCCTTTTACTTCATTACATTTTACTCCTTCGCAATGTCCATTCGATACACACTACAAAATAAAAGTAAAACAAACCAATATCAAAAACAATTAAATCCAATTATTATTACCTATCCTATATTTTTTAACTGGCATATTACAAGATGACATGATTGCTTGATGGCCATGATTGCTTTGTTTTGAATGAACTATTATCAGATAATATCCGACACGTACACACCTTTTGACTTTTACTCAACTAGTAGTGTAATTACTTTTACTTGAGTTATCTTCTGGCAAGGTATTTGTGCTTTGAGTTATTGCTTTATTTACTCCTGAAAATCCCTCATGAATACAGAATGTGTGTGTGTGTGTGTGCTTTGCGGGCATCATTCAAATTGTTCTTAGAAATTATCCAGCACTGCATAATCTATCTATTTATTTATTTATATCGAGCATCTCCTATGAGAATGGAAAATCAAATAGCGTTAAAAGAGTAACAATGCTCAAATATACCACGATGCAGCCATTACCTCAAATTACACGCCACATGTTGACAATAATAACCTGCAATAACATCCAGCCACAGGTAGGATGTATAGGCTGAAGGCACTTTATTGTGTGCCCCGGCTGAACCAACCCTTCAATCAATATTTAATAATAGACTTGGTGGAATGTTGCACTGATGAAAGAAAAAAAAAGAAGAAAAAAAAGGCCAGATAGCACATGGACCCATATATCATGGATAATTATCTCACACTCATGTGTCATATTTGTAGATTGGAATTATAATGAAAGGCTAAATAATTATGGCTCTTTGCAGGCTACAGCTATGTGCCTGCTATGTAACATTTTGGAAAACCCTGTAGGAGTTGGTTTAATAAATAAATAAATAACTATTAACTGTTTTTTTTTTCAACCTGGGCCTCATTTTCCTGTTCCATACATTTTTTTTTTTCCGTAATATTGTCGTTGCAGCAGGACTTATTCATTTGAGGAGTACAGCTAGGAAAAAAAACGTTTAGTCAGTCATGTCATCATAAGCGCAATGGTAAAAAACAAACAAACAAAATTCCTTGAAGGAATCTGATGCAGTTTCTGTGTATGAACAGTGTAAACTTTGATCTCTGACCTCTCTTCCCTCTCTCTCTACCGGAGATGCAGTGACAGACAGCACAGGATTGTAACTAAACACCCACACACACACACACACACACAGTAGACAGGCTCCGCCCAGAACAGTGGACAGCACAACGAGCAGGCCAATCCCTGATGAGGGAACACTGTAACCAGCCAATAGCAGCCGTTCCCTTATCAGGGACAGCAGGAAGGCCGGCCCCTTTATCAAAACCATCAGTCAATTACTGTATGCCATAAGCCTTATGAGGATGTGCTCTGAGATCAGTAGACAGGGAGATTAGCGGTTTTTCAAGGTTTAATTTGAGCTGCAGGGGTTAGACAAGACCTGTTCTGGGTTGGAATGAATGGGGCCGAGTATTTTAGCTGTTTTTGTTTCTCTAGCTGTCACACAGTGACTTGGGCTACACAGTAATATACATACACACAGCTGGATGTATATTCACTGTGTTAACTGAGAACAGCATAGTGAGTTGTAACTTGGGATGGAGTCAACTTTACTATGTATAAAACAACAATGTGACGAGAAAGACTGAGAGGAGAAGAGACGAAGGTGTGTGTGAGAGAGAGAGAAAGAGAGAGAGGAGAAGAGACGAAGGTGTGTGTGAGAGAGAGAGAAAGAGAGAGAGGAGAAGAGACGAAGGTGTGTGTGAGAGAGAGAGAAAGAGAGAGAGAGAAAGTGGGGGAGGGGGCACAACATCAGACAGGCCACTGGTACATAACAACAGAGAGAGACAATTATTAGGAAAAATGGTTTAATATAGGAGACAGAAGCAAAAAACTGCATCACACAAGAACATACGTTTACAAAAATAATTCTGACTGCTTCAGCTACACAGTTAGTTTACACAGAAAGACAGAGAAACCGGAAAAATCTAAACAGCTAAAAGCAAAAATCTCTAATTAGTTGATCTTGTTATTAAACTAATACATTAATCCACTGAAGGTGACTAAATATTTCTACTCCTTCTTTTTCTATAATTGTCTTATCATGTAGACGGCACAACACATAAGGCAAATGAAACTTACCGCTGCTGTATAAGTAGACAAACTTGCTAGAACTATTTATAAACCGAAATAAACCAAGTGACACTCACCTACCCTCTGTTTCGAAAAAAGAAAAGATAAAGATAAAAAGTAAAATAACCAACCAACACTAACGTGAGGAAAAAAGAAGTTAAAGAAACAGAGCCAAAGAATTTCTAGAAAATCTCATTATCAAAAGCCAACCATCTTGATGCCCGCTAGAAATCATACTCAGACCAGTCGGATTCAGGCCACACATTCAGGCCAAACAAGCTTTTTTTCTAAGTTTTTTTTGTTGTTGTTTCCTTTAATGTCCAGTATAAAAAGTTCCACTGGTACAAAATGCATAAGTACAATCAGTTGTAGAAATAGGAAAGCCTGCATTTTTTGTACTTTTTTTTTTTTTTAAATCCCATCCAACGACAGATTTCGAAGTGTTGTCAAACAAACATACATCACGCTTACAGAACCCACTGAAATGCATTGACTTTGGCTTCTCTCAAGACAATACTTTAAACAACTGAAATTATCCAGGATCATAAAAGGAAACAGAAAAAGTAGAGTGTTCTACAGACGACAAGCTCTTTTACGGCACAGAAAAAAGAGAAAACACAAACATTTTTCCTCAAAAAAGTTGACATAAGCCATAATGCAAAGAAACAACAAGTTGTTTTTTTTTCCTTTCAGTTTCATTGTTCGATAAATAGCACTTAAGATAATTTATAAAGAAGGAAACAGAGAAGTGAACAGTGACGAGATAGAAAGATTACAACGAGCATCGGTGATGACAGCCCCTGAGGCGAGCCGCTCGACAGATTCTCCTGCGGAGGACTCTCTTGTGCTTCGACAACGACAACAGACAGGTGCTTCAAACTACGCGGTGCGACGCTGGCGACGTCTGCCTGTGTGCAACTGTGACATTTGGCAATTTACAACAAATTGTGGACAGGTTAGTGCCTCTGTAAGTGAGACAAACAGCAGGACGCGGTGTGTGTATGCGGTCGGAGGGGGGGGGCAAGCAACAGAATCCGCAGCCTCCGCACTCGCAGAAAATAGGATTGTACTGGATGGGGTGGATGCATGTAAAATCCTAGCTCTCTGATGCGGGGATTCCTAGTGAACTAAAAACTTGGAAGCTTGGTGAACATGTCATGAAATGTCACGTCACTAACACTAGATTGGTCGTCCCGTAAAGGTAGTTATGGCTATGTTTATGGCACTAGTCACTTCCACTGCATTTAGGAGACATTTGCCTGCATCCTGTTTGGCAGATCTCGTCTTCATGTAGAGTTTGGCACTGGATTTGGTCTTGGACAGGATAATGAAGGCTGTATTGCCTCTTTCCTGGCGGAGGCTGATGTTTTGCTTGTGCGAACCGAAGACATGACCCTTCCTCTCCAACCGACAGCATTTTATTTCCCCTGTCGCTGTTCCAATAAGACATCGCTCCACACAGCCCTGCTTCTAATAACCCTGCTTAGCCTGGGAGACAACAGACAGAACATTCCGCTTTTACTTCCTGCCACAGAGGTACGGCTGTCGGCCATTTTAGCCTCTCTGTTGTGGCTGCGAGAGAAAATGGTCGAACCAGCCCCAAGTTGACACATGAGTTTAAGTTGAACAGGATACAAAGGTGAACCTAGACACCACTCACTGACGAACATGTTCTAGTATCATGATACTGTTTCGACACTCCCTGATTAAGGCGACTGGTGAGGTTGTTTGTAAAAAATAGTGCTGCCTTTTTTTTGCAGACGGTAAACTAGGCTTTCAGGGAGGGGATCTGGGGGGCAGTTTGATAGACTGACAACACTGTGCCATGTAAACCGGCTGACTGTGAGAATGTCAACAATAGACTTTGGCATCTCAACACGGTTTTGGCCTGTTACAACTAAAAGTACAGTAATATGGGAGAAATGTCACAATTTTGAAAATAGAACACAGCTGCTATTTATAAACGTCGAACGAACGAGTCAAGAAACGGGGAACAAAGGAGGCGAGCACAGTTGAATCATTTATCAAAAAACTAGTTCTGTACTATATGCCTCTGTGCTTTACTCAAAGATTGAGGCTTGTTTTTTTTTTCTTCAATGTGCAAGTGTTGCTCTGAGCTTACATCATGAAAGCAACGCAGACATGTTTTAGGCTGACTCACCCAAAGTGATACACACAAATATAACAAGTGCTGATCCTCACTGTCTGGGACAGCTCAAACGAAGGAACCCCCGAACATTCTGAACCTGATACAGGAGCACGGGAATAAGGCTTTGCACATGAATCTAGGTGTGCGTATGTGTGTGCAGGTAAAAACAATGACAAGAAATCTACTGCAGCCTGATATGTGTGCACGTGTGTGTGTTTGTGTGTGTGTGCGTGTGTGGGTGTGTGTGTTCGCGCGCCACAGAGACAAATAGAGAGAACGGGAGTGCAAAGGCTTGTGGTAAGGCTTTGATGAATAAAACGGCTGTGCATCAGCTAAAAATATCAGTGCGAGATTCACGTGTGTGTGTGTGTGTGCACGTGTGTTTGTGTGTGTGTAGACACTCGCAGGTACTGTAGAGGTTTTCACACTCAGGGGCTCTCATACACAACAACAAAGTAAACTGTGAGGTCTGCACAAGAGCGTGTGTGTCCGCGTGTACACATTTATATACAGTATATATATATATATATATATATATACCCCGGACAGTATATATATATACTGTATATATACACACGACACATGGGCACTTTTTTACATCTTTACAAAGAGAGAAAAAAACAAAAGAAAACATGACATTTTCAGGCAACAAGACCACAGGATAGCAAGTTAACAAACTCTTTTTTTAAATCTATACTTTAAATATGAGGGATTCATACAAAACACTTATAATAAAATACCCATGTTATCAAATAATTTCACAAGAAATACAATGACGGGCTAGGCAGGAAGTACCTCGAGAATTTGGCACTAAATTCCACTGATCTCTTTTTTTCTTAATAAGACATTTTGCGGAACAATAAAACACATCTAAATATTGTTTCCCACAAGAGAAATAAAATAATAATGACATTGATGCTTCACAAGCTGACATATTATATATATATATATATAGATATATTTATATATATTTTTAGGAATTTTATATAGCTAATTAACCAACAAGAAATTTAGCAAATAGGGACTCCTTTAAAAAAAAAAATTAAGAAAAAAAGGAACTATTGTAATAATATGAAAGGCTTTGTCTATTGTTCAAGTAAACTGATTTTTTAGTCTTCTCTTTAAAAACATGAGACATTTAAGACCGTTAGACTTGTGATGAACCCACAACTAAACTCACGAGAAGCACCGACATTAACGCAGGTTACAGATATCTTAGTATTTTTTTTCCTCTATACATTTAAACAGTAGAAAATATAGGTCATTTCATAATGTGCATTTAAACCACGGATTGTCTATCTGTGAGTCATTTCAGCAAAAGGTGTCATGTAGGTAGCATTTCTCCTCCCCAAACAACAGGGCAAATGTCTTTTTTTGTGTTACCTTTAAACTAGTCTAGAAAAAAGTGGTTCTATATATAGACTTTAATGAGAAACAGAGCCACTTAAAATGGCCTTATCAAAAAACTTTACACTGCCTGTAAAATGTAAAAACCATTAGAGAGCTCTGAGAGTCTAATATTTATCAGACAGTTTTTAATCAAAACTGTTCGGAAGTAGTCTTATTTTCGTAGAAACTGGCGTGGAGCGCTTCTGGCCCCGTACGGCTGGAGGCGACAGAAGCACGAGGGCAGACCAGTGCCTGTTCTGAACTTTCAAGTTTACTTTAAATGAAGGAGAGGAAAAACATAAAGAAAGAACCAAAACGAAACCCAACATAAGAAGGAAAAAACAACATAAGGATTAAACAAAATAAATTGAATGGAAATCACTTTGCCACAGGTTTCTTTTTTCCCCTCCAAAATAACATTTGTTTTGCGTGTGTCCATAAAAAAAACTCTCAGTCTTTTTGTATGAATGCAGCGGTACCTATTTTTCACATTAATTCATTTTCTCACCCCCTCCTCCCCTCCCCTCCCCCAGAAAACAGATCCAGATGAGGTCACATGCAACAACAACAACAAACAACAACAACAACAAAAAAAAGGTCCAAAAAAGGTCAAGCTAGGTTCAAAGTTCAAAAGGTCAGTAGGCGGAGACCAGGTTATGATCAGGAAAGACATCAGCAAAACAATGACGGGACGATGACTTTTTTTTGTGTTTGTTTTGATTTTTTTTGTGCGTGTGGGTGTGTGTGTGTGTGTGTGTTTGTTTTGGTTTTTTTTGGACGCCACGGAGACATGCTAGGCAAACGATGAGCTAACAGGCATGGTGATGGGTTCTAGAGGAGGAAAAACAAGGGAGAGGAGAGTTACACACAGAGAGCCAGAGCACCACACCACTACAGCATTTAAATCAGGAAACAACAAACAAACAACATCAACAGCAACAACAACAGCAAAAACAGCAACAACAGCAACAATGCAAACCATCAGAACAACAACACCACTCACTGATTAGGTAATAGTTTAGTTTCAATTTGTTCTTTTTCTTGTGTGAATATAGAATATAAGTATGTTTTGAATCTACACTAACAGTAAAAGCACGCACGCACTCACACACGCTATGAACACAGACGAACGCTCTCTCACTCACGCATGTTTACACAGAGAACACCTTCATCCATCAGAAGCGATGGATCGCCAATTTGGGAGAGACTATTCTCAGTTTGGTTTGTTCTTGAATGAAAAATACAAACAAACAAAAAAACGCAACATAAACGAAAAACACTGAAAACGAAACGCAAGGAAGGAAGGAAGAGGCTTTGACAGGTCCCACTACGGATGGAGCGAGGGAGCGAGGGAGAGAAAGAGAGATAGAGTGAGAGAGAGAGAGAGATGAGACGTGATGGACAGACGTTTACAGGAGCGTGATGGAGGCGGGGGGTGGGTGGTGAGGAGCGAAGGAGCAGTGTATTGTGGTCTTGGTTCTGCACTAGCAACAAGGGGAAAAACCAAAAAACCAAACAGGAGAGAACCTAAATTTCACAAGACTTTTTTTTCACGACGGTTCACGCTAATGATGCTAACGATGCTGTATACTTTAGGAGTCCAATAACTTAACGATAGGCAATAAATAAAATCCTTTTTTTTTCATTCTGAGGCAGTAAAAATGTTGTATAAAAATAGAACTGCTTTTTTTACAAATAAAATTTACAGGCCTGTGGCTTTCTGTACTTGGAATTATTTTTTTTTAATCTTTCAAGAAACATCAAGTATTTTCAGTTACCCCCTCACCCATAAACTCTTTTCTATTTTTTTTTTAAATAATACTATTATTACAGCCTTCATCAAATTCTGTTGTGTTTTTATGAAAATGTGACTACATAATATTCTTTTTTTTAACAAAGACCAATGTGATCTGATCCAGAAAAGTCTGAACGAATTGTTTTTTTCTGAAAGAAAAGAAAGAAAAGTTAAATAAATAATAATAATATTAATAATAATACTTTGTCGGAGTGTTTTATTCATAGAGGAGCGTAACTGTGCGACTATTTTGAGAGGCCACAAAGTTTTACAGCCTTTCCCCCCCCGGTGCCTGCAAGGCGTTACGAGGGTACAAGAAGCAGCAACCGCCTGCAACCAACACCGCGGAGGTCAAAGGTCAAACGTGCATATTGTTGTGTACGTGCCGGTAGTGAACCCATTTTACCAGGCCTCGGGTTCACACACAGAAAGAGAAGGAGAGAAAAATAGATATATCATGGCTCCTGTATTAACTTGCTAACTAGTCCTCAAAAGGTATAAATATAGTCACTTAGAAAAAAATGATATAGGTTTTACACAACTGAAAATAACAAAAGCTACTTTCTATCATCGTTAGAACTGTACAAAGTAATGACTGTAATGGCAGTGTTCATGTGTTAAAAAAGTAAAAAAAAAAAAAAAAAAGAATAAATCATGAATCGAAATAAATAAATAATTAATAATACGGATTACATAAAAAAGCTTGAGGAATCAAAAAACAAAACAAAATAATAAGAAGCAAATGTGTGTCTCCCCCTCAAAGGTGGGTTTACGTGGTCTCCCCGCCCCCCCACACCTCCCCCCCACCCACACCACAGCAGTCCCTCCCCTCCCCCCTCCCCCCCAGTCCGTGTGTTTAGAGGTCGTGGCTCATTCAGGGAGACTTACCCTAGCAGTGCTAACATGGGGAGCAGACAGACCCTAGTGCTAACATCAGTATGGTTTGCTGTCGTTCTTGGAGCGCTTCAACTGAACCTTGAGCCGCTTCATGCCAATCTGGAAGCCATTCATGGCTTGGATGGCTGCCTGCGCTGACACGGGATTGTCATAGCTGACGAAGCCTGGAGGAGGGGAGGAGAGGAGAGGAGAGGAGAGGAGGAGAGAGGAGGGGAGGAGGAAAGAGGGAGAGCAGAGGAGAGGAGAGGAGG